>JAJOZX010000121.1:0-67500 GCA_023014485.1 Bathynomus jamesi | reverse complement strand
TTTTTTGAGATCGGGGGGGGGGGGGGGGGAATAGGGTCTTAAATCCGGTGCTGACTCATAGCACCGGATATAAGACCTAATATTACATTATTATTATTATTTTTTCTTTCCAGATTCCTATTTAGGTAAGCTACAATGTTAAAAGTTTGTATTAAAATACGTTATTTAATTTTAAAATATCAGTAATAAATAAAATATAGTTAAAATCTTATTAAATTAAATTATGGCTACTAGAAAATGAAGCCACAATGCAGCCTTTTGCAGCAGAAATTTTGAGCTACCAAGATCTATAAATTTTCTAGCAAATGATTATATTGATTTGATTAATTGGAATGAGCAGATAATCACTCCTCCACCTTTGCTAAGTAATTTTACCAATGAGCAATTGCTTCAGATTAGAACTATACCTCTAGAAATACTAGATTTTCCACGTCACAGCCAAAGCGCTGAACGGGGTGTGAACTTAGTAACTAAATCTAGCCAGGAAAGAATTGGTTATATTAATCGGCATAAATTTATTTTAAATGCTTTAGAGTCTAGAAAAGAACTGCCTACTTTTGAATGGAAACGTCAACGGAAGGAATAAAAAAAAACATTAGTTTTAGGTAAAAAATGTTATTGAATTTCTGTCGTTTAATTTCTAAATTTCTACCAATAATAGCTAAAAATTTATGTATTAAATTTTTTTTCATGCATTTTTGTATTTTTTAAATTTTTTTTCATTGAAAAATAAATATAAGTGTTTTATAAGCGAACTTTTGTAATAATAAAAAAATTTCGAAGTAAATCGCAAATTATCTCGAATTTTACAAATTTTCTGAAAAAACTGAAACCGGTAGGGGATGGGGTAGGGGTCCTCAGAATTCAAAAATATTTTACCACGGTGTTACTAATGATTGATTGAACCACCTCACACTATGTACGTAAGAAATAAAAAATTTCGACCCGGCCTAAATTATATATATATATATATATATATATACACGGTGAACCAAAAGTAGGTGGACAGTAGGTTGAATACGGTTTGTGTTATATTATATTATAACTATGGTGTTCATTATAACTATGGTGTTTGTGTTTTATTATATTAAATATTATAACTAAATTTATTTAAATTTTATTTTGTATTATAGTATACAAAAAAATTAAATATGTATTCTCAAAATAAACGTTATCATTTACTGTCCACCTACATTTGGTTCACCCTATATATATATTATGTGTGGATTTAAATATTTTTTTTTTTTGTAAAATAAAAGCATTTTCAAGCTGTCTTCATTACTCGGTTGTACTTACTCCGGAAGTAGATATTGCTGTCTCCATGAGACGTTTTTCTGGGGTGGCCAATGTAAGAGAGTCATTTGGTTTAAAGTTCAGTTTCCTCGGTGTCTTGGCGGAATAAACCGGAACGTGACTGCTGTATCCACACCCCATCTTGGTAGGGACCAACGATATATACACTACTCCTTCAACGTTACTGTTACGGGGTTAACAGAATTATTTCAGCTGCTTTCCCGAATATAGGCCTACATAAGTATTTTATAGCCAAAATATGACGGTAAAATGTGTCACTAATTTATTTTATATCTAAATCATATTCTTCGTTTGTAGTTAAAAAATTTAAAAAACATTTTTAATAAAATTTTAATTTTAAATTTATTATTTTATTTCATTTTTAAAAAAAGTATAATTTTTTTTTAAAACTTAAAATAGTATTTTTCTATTCAGGTTTTGTATTTCTGTAAAATTAATAGACGGATATTTAATTATCTCATATATATATATATATATATATATATATATATAATATATATATATATATATATATATATATATACAGGGTGGGCCGTAAGTTTCCATACATAGGAAAAATAAACATTTTTTTATGGACAACCATTTTTATTTATATAATATGCTCTACATGGTTGCCATTGTTTTGAAAACACATTTCAATACGTGTTCCCCACTGTTGATGAACACGCATTAGCACAGTTGACGTTATGCTTGTAATGGCGTTGGTGATACGTTCCTTTAGATGATTTATGTCTCGTATCTTTTCCTGATACACCATGGCCTTCAAGTGCCCCCAAAGATAGAAATCAAGGGGGGTGAGATCTGGGGATCTGGGAGGCCACTCCACAGGACCACGCCGACCAATCCAAGCATCCGGAAACTACTGCTGATCCAAATACCGACGCACGTGAAGACCATAATGAGGTGGAGCTCCATCTTGCTGGAAGTAAACTGGGAAGTTACCTTCCTCGTTTAGCAGGGATGGGAAAATCTCTTCTTGCAACATGTTAAGATACCTTTCGGCATTAAGATTTCCACTGACAAAAATTGGTCCAATAATTCTGTCACCCCATATCCCGGCCCACACCATCACTTTACCGGCACCTTGCATCTTCGTCGGACTCAGCCAGTTAGGGTTAGCATTACTCCAATAACGTATGTTTTGCCGATTAACCTCTCCATTGACGTAAAAATTTGCTTCATCAGTAAACAAGATCTTACAAACGCATATTCTTAGGGTATCTGAAACATAAAAACAAACGTTTAAATTTTCCTATGTATGGAAACTTACGACCCACCCTGTATATATATATATATATATATATATAATATATATATATATATATATATATATCCTTGGGAGGTAATGAATAATTCGTGTTGACAGCGTTTCCATGGTTACGGTACCTTAAGGCTAACAATTTTTCATAATGTCTCTGACCTGTTAAGGAATTGTCTACTGTAGTTCTATTGACTTTATCGTATTTAATAAATTTTGTGTGCTAAAAATCTACATACAACGAAAACAAAGGAACCTAATATTAATATGTATCTGTATCTAATTAATACACGCATGTATTAATTAGATACCGTAAATAATTTAAATATGGATATTGTGTAATGTAAAAAGGTAAAATGAAAGTGTCTCTATTATACTATTTTCACTATTATTTTATTATTTACTATTGCCATTATTGTATAGTTAATGTGTATTTGTTTGGTCACTATTATTACCCAGTACATTTCTAAGTAGTAGAATTTCTATACTGATATAAGCTGTATTATATATATATATATATATATATATATATATATATATATATATATATGATAGTGATAATGATAAATTCTTTATATATATATTATATATTATATATATATATATGATAATGATAAATTATATATATATATATTATACACACACGCGTGTTTATCCTATGCTTATAACAACTTAACACTGTTTATAACATTCCCTGTTCACAACATTCACAAGCTCGAATGCAGTTTGAGTCACTGGCAAATAGTAACAAAGTCTAAGGGTTTTACAACTCATGTTTCAGTAAGTGTTTAGTTGGCTCTTTTATGTTGCGTGGCAACTCGCTTAACAAAAGAGCAAACAGCCAATCAGCATTTCAGTATTCTGTGATGTCATCATGTTAAGTAATTTTACTTTCCTATTTTGAAAGACTTCGTCTGTTAAGGTTGGAAAAAGAACACCACCAAAGCAGAGTGTATTTACAACAATGTTTAAGTAATGCTATTTTGAATTCCTTTTTTTTGGGGGGGCCAAAGAATCTTTGGTGCTACTATAGCGTGATTCCTACCGGTGACTTCGATACTATAGGGTGATTCCTACCTGTTTTGGTTCGAAACTACAGTACTGTAGAGTGTGATTCCTATCCAAGGTATAAATGAAAATATAATAAATATAAAATGCTATTTATTATTCAATTTTATTTATTTAAAAAATAGTTTCGGTGCTACTATAGTATGTGGTCTACCTACGATTGGTTAGGTTTAGTCACGATATTTTCGTTAAAACTAACGAAAATAGCATGACTAAACCTAACCAATCGTCAAGGGCGATGGACATTGGAATGTAAACAAGCAATTAGTAAACAAGGTAAGAAGCTATAATTAAAAGGTAGACCGCCGAATCGAGGTAGGAATCACGTTATAGTAGCACCGAATCTTTCTTCAACAATATATATATATATATTATATATATTATATATATATATTATATATATATATAATATTAGCCGAATTAATTAATTAATTAACCTTTTTAAACACTGTTTTATAATTTTTTTCCCTGCGGGTTTGTGTGATATATATATATATATTTGGGTTTCAGTTATTATTAGTACACAAAAGGAAGTGCTTTTTCATTGTATCTTTTGAATGTTTTGCTTCCTTTATTATACTCGTATTAAAACTATTTTATAATTACTGATATAGTACAGCAATTACTGATAACAGTTCTTGCTAATAATAATTTTCTAAGAACGTTTGCATGCGTTCTTCTTCTGAGTGTTCTGATAATAATTTATAGCAAAAATGAAACAAATTGCTATGATTTATTTCACCAATTTGTTATGAAATGAAAAGTGAAAAACAGCCTATTATATATTCAGTATACTCTATATATTCAACTTATAATAAGAAGATTTAATCTATATATATATAAGGACTACGTAGTGTACACGTTACAACACCACTTCCCGTAAGATTAGGGAAGTTAAACGGCCTTGGGTCTGTTCAGTTGTTTGATGGGGTGTCACACACACACACGATATATATATATATATATATATATATAGGTACAGATGTATTTTGAAGTGTATTATGCGTGTGCATGGTTGGTTGGTTGTTTGGTTTCGAGTGAAACTGTGGAATGTTTTGATATACTGACTGCCGTTTTTAATTGCGATATTTCTCTGAGAAGTTTCAAGTGAATGCATTAGTGGTGAATTTATGAATTGCAAACTTCATTGAATAATTTGAAGAGTTTTTGTTTTAAAGTTGGAGGTAATCCGGTTCATTAAATTTTTAGGATCACCTGAAGATCGGGCTCCCCAGCCTTCTTTAGTTAGCCTTATAAGGCTAACTAACGAAAATATCACGACTTAACCTAACCAATCGTTCGGTCAACTGTACGCCCTTGACAATTGGTTAGGTTAAGTCGTGACATTTTCGTTAGTTAGCCTTATAAAGCTAACTAACGAAGGCTGGGGGCCCTGATCTTCAGGTAATCCAATTTTTTATTTAAAATTCTACTCTATACATACGTTGACAAAAAACAATGACTACAGTAATTTGTGAAGTTAACTAGTGTGAAGTGTAAACTACGATTTGGAAGCAATATTTGTTAGGTTTTGTTTATAGGCTAGTTTAAATTACCTCACGCATTGGAATAAAAAATGACTAAGGCTTCATCGTTTAGGTGAGCTTACGAGTATATTTTGCTTTTGAAATTATGATTGATATTGATTTTAGGATGTATAGAGTTGATGTTTCAGGTTGACATTACTTTGCATTTTATAGTATTTATTGGTCAGGTTCATAACGTACGTTGCTATTTAGGAAAAGAAGGTTTATTTAAGGTTTGGTATATACAGGGTGTACATAAAGTCAGGATCTATTTTTGTGAAGCACTTGGAAATTATATGGAATTCAATCATAAAATGATAAAGTGGTAACATTTATTAAATAATTAAGAGTAGGATTCGACGTGACGCCCATCAGTATCCCTACACAGCTCAAATCGTTCCGTAGCATTTCTAAACACATTCTGGAGCATTTGCGGGGTTATGTTATCTGCAGCAGTTCGTATACGTAAGTTTTCAAGACTCGTAATCTTCGTCTGATAGACGTGCGATTTGATAAAGCCCCATGCAAAGAAATCTAAAGGGGTTAAATCTGGTGATCTCGTTGGCCAAGGTCTGTTGCTTCCGCGTCCGATCCAGCGATTTGGAAAACGTCCATTTAGATAATCCTGAACAATTTTGGCATAGTGACAAGGAGCACCATCATGTTGATAGACGACGGGGATAGGATTGTTAGTACCGTCGTCTATCAACATGATGGTGCTCCTTGTCACTATGCCAAAATTGTTCAGGATTATCTAAATGGACGTTTTCCAAATCGCTGGATCGGACGCGGAAGCAACAGACCTTGGCCAGCGAGATGACCAGATTTAACCCCTTTAGATTTCTTTGCATGGGGCTTTATCGAGTCGCACGTCTATCAGACGAAGATTACGAGTCTTGAAAACTTACGTACACGTATACGAACTGCTGCAGATAATATAACCCCGCAAATGCTGCAGAATGTGTTTAGAAATGCTGCGGAACGATTTGAGCTGTGCAGGGATACTGATGGGCGTCACGTCGAATCCTACTCTTAATTATTTAATAAATGTTACCACTTTATCATTTTATGATTGAATTCCATATAATTTCCAAGTGCTTCACAAAAATAGATCCTGACTTTATGTACACCCTGTATTTTAGGAAGAAATTTAAACTACGCAGGCACGGAAAGAAGTCCAAGATTAATCGGTTCTTCGCAAAGAGGTAAGGTTGTAATTAGTATGAATACAGTATGAATGAATTATCAATTTTATTACTGCAGTTTTGTGAATTAAAATAATTGATAGTTTTCATTATTTATTGTTTACATTTGTGAATTGGTTTGCATCATTTTAAGTTTATATTAAAATGGTTCTATGCTTCAATTTCAGATGCATGATTGTACTTCTTTTTGGATAATCTTAAGTTTTGAGGATACCATCGGATCAGTCAGGGTGAGTCTTATTTCCAAATTAGGTTACACTACGTTAGGTGGTCGTTTTAGGCTTGGTTAGTTATTTACTACTTCACTAAGTTTGTCCAATCAGGAGCTTTGTAAAAAGTTTTAAAACTTGATCTTTGTGAAACTTTATATATATATATAGGGTGTGCAAAAGTGGGTATATAGTTACCTATAAATAAAATAAGTAGCTGACTGTACACCTACTTCTACACACACGCACGCATACTTTACCGTCGGAAATTATAACTTTATTATAATTATTATTATTAAAAGTATTAAAACTATATTACAAATGATAAATGTCATTACTGGTTATAATCAAATGAGCAAATAAGTTGGTTTTATATTTATTTCGGACCACCTGAAGATCAGGTCCCCCAGCCTTCTTTAGTTAGCTTTATAAGGCTAACTAACGAAAATACAACGACCTAACCTAACCAATCGTCAAGGGCGTACAGTTGACCTAACGATTGGTTAGGTTAGGTCGTGATATTTTCGTTAGTTAGCCTTATAAGACTAATTAAAGAAGGCTGGGGCCCCTGGTCTTCAGGTGATCTAATTTAACTAGATATTTATGATAACAATATGTTAGGTTAATACACAAAGCCGAAATTAAAGCATAGACGTGTTTTAATTAATATAAATGCCAATTCCATTTTGATGGAATTAGCGTTTTATTTAATTTATTGATGAAACAATTTCTAATAACTGCCTCAAAAATGTCTACAAATTTGGTGACAACATTACGTTCATTGATTTTGTGATGGCATAATTGTCGGAATGTGTCTTCGTTTTTGCTATGATAGATATATACTGACAGCCTTTTGACATTCGTCCCGATTTTCCCTAATGTAGTGCGTATGAGAGGGAAATGTGCGCATAAGCAATTAATACATGCACCATCAAAATCTCATTTCCCAAATGAGCTGGGGTGAGAAAGGCACACATGCTCAGATATAAAATAATATAAAAGGTAAGGAAGAAGAGAAAAGTTAGAAACTAAAGCATACGCATTCATTCACACCGACATCCTGGTGAACCAACACTCTCAACCCCCAACCCCCCAGACGGTTAAATTCCACTCCTGCGGCGCTTCAGACAATTAATGCATGCCTGAAATAGCTCAATTTGTGTGGTAGTTTTGTTCCCATGCATGCATTAATCATATTAAGCAAATTAAACGTGTTTAACTGTAAATTCTTCTAACTAGCTAAATCGGATCGATGAAAGAAAGCCACCCCCAGCCTCCTTTTAGTTAGTTTTATAAGGCTAACTAACTAAAATATAACAACCTAACCTAACCAATCGTCAAGGGTGTACAGTTGACCTAACGACTGGTTAGATTAGGTCGTGATCTTTTCGTTAGTTAGCCTTATAAAGCTAACTAAAGAAGACTGGGGTGGTTTTCTTTCATTGATCCGCTAAATCTTTGAGACTAAAAGCAAGATAACCTAGGCACAAACTAGATCAGACCAGGCCTATCTTAGTAGGTAATAGTTCTAGGCTAAGTTATAAGTATTCGGGTCTTGGTAGCCCACATTTTTATACTTCATTTCAAATTATTTAACCCATCACTCTTCTGCTTCCTATTTATTGCCAGTTTCGATTCTTTTAATTTATAACCTTAATTATGTGATTAAGTTCCGAACAATTCATGCTGAAAAGATATTTTGAACGCTAACATGCCTTTAAATAATAGTTGAAGCTCAGAATTTAAAAATTATATAACTACACACACACACACATATATATATATATATATATATATATATATATATATATATATATGTGTGTGTGTGTGTGTGTGTGTGACTCCATAATTCTTAGATCTGTTTCATTATGCGCAGTTCTTTAGGGTAAGATAGGTTCCTTTCGCTTTAAATCTTTTTGAAACCAGGAAAAACTTTTCACAAACCCCTCGATTTCGGTTCATGGATGGCAATAAGAATGAGTGAAGCGAGAAGTAGCCCTTGTATATACAGGGTGTTTATAAAGTCCCTATCTATTTCAGTGAAAACGTAGCAAAAAAGGGTCAAATTCAATAACATATAATAGAAGGCATACATTTAATGAATACTTAAGCATATGATTCTACATGAGCACCATCAGTATTTCTACGGAGTTCGAATCTGTCAGCAGCATTGCGGAACACATTTTGGAGCATGACGGGGGTTATTTTTGTAACTGCTGTTATGATACGAGCACGTAAATCTTGCAGATCTGTAACCCTCGTTTGATAGACGTTTGATTTGATAAAGCCCCATGCAAAGAAATCCAAGGGCGTTAGGTCAGGAGATCGAGCCGCCCAGGGCCTGTTGCCTCCACGTCCGATCCACCGATTTAGAAATCGTTCATTTAGGTACTCCCGAACAATGTTTGCGTGATGACAAGGTGTTCCATCTTGTTGAAAGACGACGGTGTTTAAAATGCCATCTGAATAAAGCTGGGACATTTAGTGCTCGTATCGTAACAGCAGTTACGAAAATAACCCCTGTCATGCTCCAAAATGTGTTCCGCAATGCTGCTGACAGATTCGAACTCTGTAGAGATACTGATGGTGCTCATGTAGAATCATATGCTTAAGTATTCATTAAATGTATGCCTTCTATTATATTGTTATTGAATTTTACCCTTTTTGCTAAGTTTTCACTGAAATAGGGACTTCATAAACACCCTGTATACTACCATTATTATTATAATAATAATAATACTTTTTTCTGTTCAAAACTAGGCATATGAATAAGGGTATAGAATTCCCTTTTGCTTTCTACAATAAAATCCTCCCCCAACGTCAGAAGGAATTCTTAATGAAGAGAAGACATTCCTTTTGCCAAATTAAAAATGGCGGACAAATTGACCTATTCCACATTATGGAGAGGGGAACGAGTAGGCGGACTACATCTTTATACAGATGACTGAGATAAAGTAGCTCTTGAAGCGAAATTGTATTTGGCTGTAATTAGTTATCATTATATGGATAAACACCAAATTTGGGTGACTGTATATATGGTATTTGTATTGAAGTTCGACGCTATACTGAGAAAACGTTTTCATTTTTGTAAAAAAGTCTGGTGAAATCCATACTCAAAAACGTGCAACTCTTGAAAGATAACACTCCACTTTAAATTGATCTGGTAATTATAGTTCTGTTAAGAATCCGCCGAATAAAATATGCCACAACGTAATGAAATATGGCCACGAGCAACCATACCATCTATTTTTTTAACTGTATTGTGAAGGGCATATTGAATATTTAACGCTGAATATAGAGCATTATTGTCGAACCAGAAATAGCACCGAGGATTTCGTGTTTGGTGTTCTGTATACTAATTACTGTTATGCGTTACTCCTGCATTATATAGGAGGAGATTGTAGACACAATCAACTTGTCACTGTTTCCTTAGCTGATCTTCTACAGTGACTCATCTTGCTCTCAAACACGGTTCTTGCTCTATTCCTCGCTACTCGTACATTCATTTTACATACTATACAATCTTTCAAAAATTAAAACAAACTTATTTTGGCGCTCTTCTCCTATGTGTGGAGAGGATGGGGGCGTTTTTCGGGCGTTCGGCCTTGCCCCTCCTTCCAACATAAAAACATTGCAATTTTGTCAGTAATCTTGACGGAACTTAACGCGTAACTTTACTAAACGTAATTTTACTGTATGAAGTTGCCGTAATTTTCTTATCAGTAACTTTCCTGTAATTTTTACACTTGTAACTTTCTCGAAACGAGCGTGCTTCAAATAAGCGATAATTTCGAAGGAAAACTGAAACTTACAAAGCGATAAATAAGATATTTATTATATAATAATTATACACAACAACTATATCTTAACAAAATAAAAATAATAATGATTAAAAATATAATAAAAAGGAAAGGAAATTATATAGGCCCAATAAAAAGTAACTGACAACCATCAACAATGAAGAATAAATCGTAGAAACTTACCTTACAACCTCACAAGAGTTCCGTGTGGTGATTTCTCACGGAGAATTGCCATGCTTGACTGGTTACGAGGGCAGGAGGAGATCGGAGACAAATTCCCTCCTTCTCAAAATTCTGCAAATGAGACGTGATGCTGCAGAGGGGTCCTGAACTGTCGTTCGAAACCATCATATATATATATATATATATGTGCGTGCGTGTTGTGTTAAAACATACGTAGACACTCGCTGTTCCTACTTATTTAAACGTGTTCAAGGGAGCTGCATTGTGGCCACGCTGCTGCAGTGCTTCATGTTATATAACCGAGGTTAAGTGACACTGGATCTAATCAATCGTTGAATGGTGAGCGTTCTCTGCATTTATATGATGTAGCGAGCGTCCTGTAGATGCTTCGGATCTCGCGTAAAGCTGTGGGTCGCTTCCTTCACGTGACTTTTACCGTTACGAAGGACAGGGGCGGATCCCGACCGATCTGACCGATGCACATGCATCGGTCAGATCGGTCTGGATCCACCCCTGAAGGAGGTTAGAACAACCCAAAACATTATCATCATTAAGACGTTCAAGGCCACATCTGAACATTTTTAGAGATTTAACAAGTTAAATATAGCGTATGTTGCCATATATCCTACATATGACTTGCATATAAGAGGAAAATCCAAACTAGGAACTTTATTTATGAAATGGGGAGTAATTCTCGGGAAGAAAACCTTAGAAATTATCTAAAAAAGTTTGTATTACGGTACATACCGATAGCGCAATATATCATATATGATGTATAACCTTGGTTGGTTTTTCTTCCGCCCGAATTGTTCATTCTGATGAAGGTCAAGCTTGTCACTCCATCTTAGACCTACAGTTTAACGTGGAATCCGAACCACACCCCACCAGCAGCCCAGCGTCTTAACCACTAGAATACCCAGGGTACCCATTTATCTACCAACCAATTTTTATTGTGTGGAAGGATGAACAGCTGGGTTTTGCTGCGCGCCGCCTGCCGTCACTGGGTCCCGATCCCGGGTCCGATGGATTCGTAGTCAGCGACACCGAGGCGCATAACTGATCATTGTGAATATACTTCCGGGATAAATACAATGAACCCGATTTTTTTGTAGTTTTTGTACTAAATATATTTTTTTTATTATTTTCTGTGAATTAGGGTGCCACATAAAATCTTTGTGTGTGTCACCCTGTGGCACGCGTTCCTCGGGTTGGTGACCCCTGAGTTAGAACGTAGCATACTTTCCTCTATTCTTATCTCCACGATCATTTTCATTCCATATCTTAACCAAACATCTTCATCTTTTATACGATCAAGCAATTGCTCTCACTTTTAATAGTGAACTATCATGCCAGATAAGCATCTCTCATCCATACATCGGTGTTGGTGCCAATTAGCCAATTAGGGTTCAACAAGCGAGATCCCGGAATTCCAGGGGTGAATTGGTGAACTTATTTCCCAGGAAATTCATCACCAATCCCGGGAAATCCCCGTTGTAATTTTCAAAGCTAAAATTTATTAATATGAAATACAAATAATTTTCGTACAGTTATTTTATAGTGTTGAATTTGAACTGGTTGAGACAGTGGATGTGGTTATTGAAAAAGCTGTTAAGAAAGAACAACCGGAAGTTTGCCCGAAGTACGACGTAAAAAATACTGGTAAAGAACTGAATATATTTGAAGCGACTAAATGCACATCTAATCTAAACCTGCTGTTGGATGCTCTCTCAACTTTCCAACTTTGGTTGAAGCAGAGAGAACCTTCTCTGCCGCAGGTCTTTTCGTTACCAAATTACGAACATTGCCGAGTGATCACAGTGTGGATCATTTGTGTTTCTTGAAAAATTATTTCCTGCGATATTCAAGATTTATACCAAATCCCTGCTATGTTATTATTATCCGGGATTGCGCGAGTTTGAATCCCGGTGTACCGCGATTGAGACGAACTGGGAAATTGATGAACCTTAGCGCCAATACAGCTTCATGTAAAAACCTCTTGCAGCATCAACAGTACATTCAAATACTTCTTTCCGAGAAGGGTTTTTTCACCCGAATAACTTGTTTGCTTTCTTCATTCAACTATCACCTTCCAATGAAATGTCATACTTCTCTTAAATTTTATTGTTGGTAGTGATTTTCCATTTCACATTACACATTCTACAAGGATTATAGGGTCAGTGGTGTAGTGCTGTGGGAACGCGTGGGAACGGCGTTCCCTTACTTTTTTGGTAGACGGAACGGCGTTCCCTCACTATTTCAAATAAATCCGAACTTACAAATCTCTAACGTCATGAAATTTTAATTTCCACCCCTAGAAGAAATATGAGAAATCATTAACTGCTTCATTTCTTTTAGCTTCGACTGAGGCAATGCTAGCCTATAAAGATCTGGTGAAACAGTCACGACGGCGTACCAGTTGTTAACTTTTTTTTTAATCATTCCAGTTGTTAGCTATTTTTATTGATCGTACTGGATGTCGTATATCTAATGGCACTGGAAATACTGCATCTTCAACCTTGGAATATATCCTAATATCCAGTGCATATGACCTCAAAATATCCCTGAAATTGGTCAGATTTCAAAAGATTTCCCGGGGGGCTTACAGTGCCCCGGACCCCCAGCTGTATGGGCTCGCCGCGCTCGCCATTGTCCCCCCCGAATCTGAGTAACACTTTCAAAATGCGTTCCCTCACTTCTTTATTTAGCACTACACCACTGATTATAATTAGCTGTAAATAATAATGTGTATTCGAGATCTCGTATGCAATAATGCAATTATGCTTTTAGAAATTTACAATAGTTACTCAATTAATCCGTTTTTCAACAAAGAAAATTTAATTTCTGGGCAACCTAAATAAAAATAAATTACGGTTTTTAAAATTTGAAAATTATAATTATTATATACAGGGTGTCCCAGAATTAACTATCTATTTCAATGAAATCTGACAATTTTTTTAAAAACACACTTTTATTTGTTTATCATGTTTAATATGTGTTAAAAATGTATAAATTTCTAAATTTTTTTCATAATTTTATTTTCATAAATTTTTCATTTTCTGGTCCAATGAAAGACCGTCTGAAGTCATAAAATGGCAAAGAGACTCTCCAAAAGTTAACGTGTGGCTTGGAATGACCAAATCCAAAATTTATGGCCCATTCTTCTTTGCGGAAGCAACTGTTACAGGTACCGTCTACCTTGATATGCTTCAGCAGTTTCTCGAACCACAGCTTCTTGATGATGGCATTCTTGATGATGTTGTGTTTCAACAAGAAGCATTGATCTTTTGGCGATAAACCTTTGTTTTTATGAAACCCCATGCAAAGAAATCCAGGGGTGTCAAATCCGGAGAACGCGGAGGCCAAGGTCGAGGTCCTCCACGTCCAATCCACCGATTCGGAAGGCGTCTGTTGAGGTATTCTCGAACAATTAGAGCATAATGACATGGTGCTCCATCTTGTTGAAACACAACATTATCAAGAATGCTATCATCAAGAAGCTGTGGTTCGAGAAACTGCTGAAGCATATCAAGGTAGACGGTACCTGTTACAGTTGCTTCCGCAAAGAAGAATGGGCCATAAATTTTGGATTTGGTCATTCCAAGCCACACGTTAACTTTTGGAGAGTCTCTTTGCCATTCTATGACTTCAGACGGTCTTTCATTGGACCAGATAATGAAAAATTATGAAAATAAAATTATGAAAAAAAATTTAGAAATTTATACATTTTTAACACATATTAAACATGATAAACATAAATAAAAGTGTGTTTTTAAAAAATTTGTCCGATTTCATTGAAATAGATAGTTAATTCTGGGACACCCTGTATTATTATTACTTATTATTATTATTATTACTTATTATTATTGTTAGTAGTAAATATTCTTCCCGAAGACATTAATTTGAATTTTGAAGTTTTGAAGTTTACTGTATATTATGCTATATATTTCAGTCTATATTATTACTGTATTGCCAATTACTGATTCATTTGGAGGAACAAGATGAAAATGCAATTCATTGTTGTATTTGTCGCAAACAGAAATGTTCATAAAAATTATTAATTTCTTATAAAATTCAGAAAGTCATTTTTTCACCGTTATTGAAAATGAAATTCTAGTTGGAGTAGGAGACCTTCTAACTCCTGGAAGCCACCCACAAAGGCTGTGTCTTCCGGAGGAGCTTCCGACCGAAACTCCATTAAATTCTAGTGGTGTGACTGATTTTTGTACGTGTTCCACACGTGCCCTTTGTCACAATACCGCTTCCTGTTGATCAACGAAGTTAGGCGACATTCGGTCAGGAGAGTAGTTGGATGGGAGACCGTCCTCTGTATCCAGCTTATGAGCGACCGTGGTTCGGATCGCACGTAAATTTGTAGGTCCTCTCGGTCATATGACCTTAGGTGTTGCGAAGGAAGTTAAACCCCATCAAACAGTGTTACACACACACATATATATATATATACAGTATATATATATATATATATACATATATGGGCTACGTCGTGGCCGATGTCGTAACACCGCTTCCCGGAGATCAACGAAGTTAAGCGACATTGGGTCTGGGTAGTAGTTGGATGGGAGACCGTCCTCTGCGCCCAGATTATGTAGCGACCCGTGGTTCGGATCCCACGTAAAACTGTAGGTCCCCTCCGTCATATGACGTTAGATGTTGCGAAGAAGGTTAAACAACCCCAATTAAAAAAATATATATATATAATGTACACGAACGCCCGCTGCACCTTACACAGCTAAAGCCCCCGAAACACAACGTATTTGGGTGCTGAGAGGTTTTCCATTAATGTGCATACTAAATTTGGTGCAGATTATCCTAGCCGTTTAGGGGGCCTCCTCCCAGTCCTCCCTCCACAGAGGACGACTTGGAAGAGCAGATATTTTTTCTTATGCAAGAAGTTGGGACCAAGGGCGAATGCCCGCAAAAACCTCCTACCATAGAAAGAGAAAAAAAAACACTCGAAATCAAAGTCCAAAGTTTTCGAGATGTTTGGACACTGTGTTTGTTTGAAAGATTGGAAGTCAGGGACATGGGGAAAGGTTGATTAAGGAAAATTGTTCCAGAGTTGATTGGTTGAGTAGATGAAAAATTTAAAATACCTATTAACCCTGCGTTAGGGAGTTGTACAAAAAAGGGATGAAAATGCGTCGAAAGTCAAGTCTGGTACTGTAAGCAGGGGCAGATTAACGCAAGGGCCAAGTGGGACATGGCCCATGGCCCCGCGCTTTAAACGATGAAATGAAAAACCTATTCATCGACTAGGCATGAATTCTCGTAATTATATATATAAAAAAAAATTTGAGCGAATTCGAGATAGCTTTTGTGTGTCTTCTGGAACACTATACTGGAGCGCTTTAACAAGACTAGTAGTAATTTGCAGAAGGTCGAAACTGGCCTCATAACTTGTGTATGGCTGTATGATGGGCTTGAGTCATTTATCTTTGGCCTTTGGGAGGACTTTGAGCTATTCAAAAATAAAGCAAAAAAGTTGATCACCACCACAGCTATCGTGCCGAATATCAAAGACACACAAAAAGAAGCAATCTTTTGATAAAACGGAAACTGAAGATGTTCGCCTATCTCCACAAGATCAGTCTCGAGGTGCGACTTTCCTAGTGATTCTCGATGCGCTACGCACCTAGTTACGCCGTCAAAAAAAATCATACAACAGCCTGCAGGAAAGGTTTGGTGTGCTATTCGCATTTCAAAAGATGCCAGATTCTTGGATTCGCCAGTCGGCAGATAAACTGCAGAGACATTATTCTTCAGACATCGATGAGACGCTCAGTGAGGAATTTGTTCATTTTGCGGGATATATGAGAAATGCATCCGAATCGAGCAAATCCCTCAATTGTCTGATATATATCATAAATATGGAATATCACAGCATTCCCAAATATTGAGATCGCATTGCGAATTTATCTGACTCTTTCAGTCGCCAACACAGAACGAGAACGATCTCTTACTGTTTTGAAGAGAGTAAAACATCAGATGAGATCAACATTGACGCAGGAGAGATTGTGATTTATCACTGCTAACACTAAAAAATTATTTGACAAGCACAATAGATTTTCAGGAAATTGTAGATGAATTTGCTAGCGCAAAAGCGAGGAAGAAGCCAATGTAAGTTTGTGACTACAGCTATTGTTGTCTGTTGATGTGTAGTCGGACTTCGCTAATTATCTGGTCATTCTCAGCTGTCTGTACATTCTGCGTAGCAGGCAAGTGCGTATAACATTGTTTTGAATCGTTATATGTGACTGGAATTTATGAAATGCTTAAATTCAGTTTTTTGTCCTTATATGACAATTTGTATATGGATTTTTTTCTCACCTTATAATGAAATGTGTTTATTTTGTTATGTTATTATCATTGAATTTTTTATAAGACTAACTCCAGTTTTAAATTCGATTTCTGATTTAATGGTGATTATGGTCAGGTCATCGATAAATCTTTGGTGTCATGGGGCCCCGCGGGGAACATTGGCCAAGGGCCTCGCGATATCTTGATCCACTCCTGACTGCAAACTCTCCTTAAAGGAAGAGGCATTCAGTTATAGAGAGTTCAGAAGAGTAGTGTCCTTTATAATAGCGATAGTAGAGAGAGAGAGAGAGTTACAAGGAGTTACAAGGAAAAGAAGTACCTCAAAAGGCCTTGTGTCTCATACCGAGGAGGTACCAATGGCAACGGGTGCCACGAAATTTTCTACACCCTCAAATAGTGTGCAAGATTTGATCTAACCTTTTCTTGAAGTGATCCACAGAGGACTGTTCACAACTTCTGAAGGTACCTGTTCCACGTGTCCACAGATCTTATACGTAAAGTAATTCCCACACACACTAGTCCTAAACCGTTTCAAATCAACGTCCAACTATTGTTGCGAATTGGGTTATCATTTAAACTAAACATGCTTCTAAAATCGACATCGTTGAACCCGCGTAAAAGCTTGAAAACCTCGATCAGTTGACCGCGCAGCCTCCGAGATTTCAGCGAAAACAAGTTCAGGGCGCGTAGCGTCGATTGTAGCCCATATGCCTAACGGAAGGGATTAACTTCGTGGCCCTCCCCTGCACTCTCTCCAGCCTCTCAATATCTTTCCTGAGGGTGGCGACCATAACTGCACAGCATACTCTAGGTGCGGCCGAACCAGGGAATTGTACAGAGAGAGCACAGTCTCCTTGTTCCGAAACTGAAATTGCCTCCTGATATAACCCAACAGCTTCTGGGCTTTCTTTTCCACCTCTACGCACTGTTTCGTAAACTTAAGGTCGCTGCTAATTAGCACACCAGTCCTTTTCCAAATCAGTGGCCTCTACATTACTCCCCAACATTGAGTAGTCCGACTTGGGATTGGCGTAGCCAATGTGCATCACCTTGCATTTACCAAAGTTAAACGGCATTTGCCATTTTTCGGACCACTCTCCTATCCTACCTAGGTCCGCACGCAGTTGCTCGATCGCTTCGAGCGCCCCAACATTGGCCCCCAAGCTTCGTGTCATCAGCGAATTTGGCGATCCGACTGACGATGCCACCGTCGATATCATTTATGTAAATGATAAACAACAGTGGCCCCAAAACGGAACCCTGAGGAACCCCACTAGTGACGAGGCCCAACCCGAACTAACCCCTTTAATTACAACACTCTGCCGCCTATTCTTCAGCCAGTTTTCAATCCACCTACCTACTGTACTTCCCCACCGATACCCAGCGCGTGGACTTTCGCCATTAGCCGGCGGTGAGGTACCTTATTAAGGCTTTTTGAAAGTCGAGATAAAGTATATCAATCGCCCTACTCTTATCATATTCACTCAACATGACGTGGAAAAACTCGAGAGAGAGAATTGATGAGACGAAAAAACTTTGAGTCCCATACAAGAGCGACAAGACCCCTGTACATAGACAGCAACTGAGTTGGGGTGAAGAAACTGCGGAGCCAGTACAGCACACCCGACCTCTTAGAAGCTGTTTAGAAAGAGAGTATATATGATCTTTCCAAGAAAGATCACGAGAAAAGGAAACGCCAAGAATGTTAAGAGGAAGGATTCAGTTGTGTATTGCT
Source organism: Bathynomus jamesi (assembly GCA_023014485.1). Lineage (NCBI taxonomy): Eukaryota > Metazoa > Arthropoda > Malacostraca > Isopoda > Cirolanidae > Bathynomus > Bathynomus jamesi. Next base: position 48,866 of record JAJOZX010000121.1, on the reverse strand, counting down.
GAAGGTAAGGGGACAGTCGTGTGAAAGATTGTGACGAGTAGACAGAAGAAGGAACTGGGTTTTTGAGGCATTGAAAGCCACGTTTTTTCTGCCGCAATCAGAGATAGTGGAAAGATTAGAGATTAGGTGCATCATAGCCGTCTCACGCGAAGCAAGGAGTGACTGTTGAGAGGGACGCCTTGTGAAGTGAAGTGAAGCGTAGACTCATCGGCATAGGAGTGGATAGGATATGAAGTGCGACTTCAAAGATCATTAATAAATAAAAGAAAGAATGGGTAAGGGACAGAACCCTGAATTTCCTATAAAAGTTTAGGAGACCTAATAAGCTTGTAACTGTGTGATGTTTTGTGGAGGGTGCATTTTTTTATTGCTTCTAGTTTATCCACCGTTGGATGAATGCCTGAGGCATCTATGTGGAGCTGGGCACTTGCGGCATATTTTGCGGTACTGCGGTACTGCGGTACTACCAAACTACCAAACCGGGACCGCATAACGCAGTACCGCAAAGGATCGCTGAAAGTACCGCACTACCGCTACCGCATTCAAATTTCCGCGTACCGGTTTGGCAGAGCTGGGCACTTGCGGCATATTTTGCGGTACTGCGGTACTACCGCACTACCAAACCAGTACCAAACCGGTACGCGGAAATTTGAATGCGGTAGCGGTACTGCGGTACTTTCAGCGATCCTTTGCGGTACTGCGTTATGCGGTTTGCGGTAGTACCGCAGTACCGCAAAATATGCCGCAAGTGCCCAGCTCTGCGGTTTGGTACCGGTTTGGTAGTTTGGTAGTACCGCAGTACCGCAGTACCGCAAAATATGCCGCAAGTGCCCAGCTCTGCTATGTGGAACCCTAAATATGAAACCTCGTTAGTGACCCACGAACACTTTTCTTTCTTTAGCTTAAGTCCGACATCCCGGAGTCTTTTTAGAACTGTGGTTAATCTAGTTAGTGTGTTCTTTATTGGACGAACCTGAATGAGGACATCATCTAGAAAACAAGTAACCCCGGAATGTGACCTAGAACTTGGTCCATTGTCCTCTGAAAAATACTCGAGCCGATGCTATTCCATAGCATAGCCTATTGTACTTATATAGGCCTCGGTGCGTATTTATGATAGTTAGTTCTTTAGAATTTTCATCTAAACTTAGTTGAGCATAGGCTTGGGACATATCTAGTTTTGTAAATATTTACCCCCAGCAAGAGAGCTAAATAATTTATCAGGCTTGGGTATAGGGTAGCAATCTAGAAGGACTGCTCTATTTGCTGTTAAACGGTAATCCCCACATAACCGCACGGACTTGTCAGGTTTTAGTACAGGAACTACTGGGGCAGCCCACTTAGCGTGTGTGACTGGTTCGATAATTTTATCTTTGAGCAGCCTGTCAATTTCTAAATCTACCTTCTCCCGCAGTGCATGCGCAATTGAACGAGCCTTACAAAATTTCAGAGTTACATTAGGGTCTACTTCTATACAGACCTGATGGCCTTTTAGGTTGCCTATTTCAGGCCCAAAAACAGAAGAAAACTCCTTTAACAATGAGTCTGTCAGACGGATATGAGAGTGTATGCACATCTGCCTGACCCTTTGGCAAAAGTTTGTCAATAGGCATTTTCAAAGCATCAGTCCAATCACGGCCTAGTAGAGTAGGCCCTTGCTCAGGGCCGTTTCCTGGCATAAGCAGACTAAGCGGCCGCTTAGGGCCCCGCTGCTACTAAGGGGCCCCTAGACAGGCTCCCAGGTCATAGCGCAGTGGGCAAGAATAGGAATATAGCTGAAGTTATTATTAATATTATTGTTATTATTATCATTATTATTATTATTATTATTGTCATATTAATTGAAGTTTTTGTTTGAGACAAATGTGATAAAACGGAGACAAGCGAAACGTTTTGGTCGTTATGTGTAAATAACTATTGTGAGATCTTATTTCTATATTATTTAACTTTATTCTTACTATATGCTTATACTTTCATAAATGCTTAATTTTTCTAGTATTGTAAAACATTATTTCACTAATTTACTAATTATTAAGAGATTTTGTAACACTTTAAAAACCTAGGATTATTTTCGTTATGTTTTCAAGTTTATTAATTGTTTTTCATCATTTTTCAGATAATGTGAATTTTGTTGGTTAAAACCTAAATGGTCTGATTATTTGAATGTATTTGATTAACGTTACAATTATAACAATCATTATTATTAATAATAATAATAATAATAATAATATCTATTATTATTATTATTATTTAGCAGATTAGTTGTGGTTAACTAGTTGTGACTTCGTGCATCTTTAAAAATGAAACGACATTATCCATCAGGAGCTGAAAAACGGAAAAAGAAAAAAATAGAGAAGTTTTCCAGTAGCACTTGTATATTCTTATGATTACAGTTCAGGCAACTAGGTTAGGTAGACCATCAAGCTAGGCAAGTGCTTAGGAATCGTGTAGAGCAAGCTAGTTTCTGTGATATTTATAATATTGCGAATGTGAAATTTAATGGATCGCATCACCTCAAATTCTGTTCACACAGATCAATTATCAAACAAGATAAGAAGAGTATTTTAGTAAAAATTAACAGAATATGTAATGTTAATAATCAGAGCTGGGCACTTGCGGCATATTTTGCGTACTGCGGTACTACCAAACTACCAAACCGGTACCAAACCGGTACGCGGAAATTTGAATGCGGTAGCGGTACTGCGGTACTTTCAGCGATCCTTTGCGGTACTGCGTTATGCGGTACCGGTTTTGGTAGTTTGGTAGTACCGCAGTACCGCAGTACCGCAAAATATGCCGCAAGTGCCCAGCTCTGAATGTTATGTTCTTCTCAGGAGCACTACTGAAATATTTGGAAAAGCCATCCTCAGCAAAGCCTGATGAGCATCATGAGCCAACAGCAGGACCATCCTCTATGCAACCTCAAACACCAGTAGAAGTACAGCCTGATGAACCAACAAGTGGCCCATCTTCTGTTCAGCTTCAAACACCACACACAGGCATTTCTACTGAACAACAAGAACCAAGATCTGCTCCACCGCTTGATCCGTATGATTGGCCAGTTGTCCTGTCAGATGCCTTGAAGACAGATCTGGTGTCTCGAGGGCCATTTCAAATCAGTCTAGATTTCACATTCCCTAAAAGAGAGGACGGTAGAAGCGTTCATCACCATTACGTGTACAGAACATTAATTAATGGGGAAAAAATAAAGCGAAGCTGGCTGATGTACTCTAGAAGGAATGATGCTCTTTATTGCTTCTGCTGCAAGTTGTTTTCAAGGAAGTCGTACAAACTAATTACGGATGGACTTTCAGACTGGATAAACGTTGGTTCGCTTCTGAAAGGCCATGAAAATAGTTCAGAACATGCAGATAACATGGCAACATGGAAGGATCTGGAACTGCGGCTAAAAACTGGGAGGACCATTGACCAAACTGAAATGTCATTAATGGAGGTAGAGCGAAGATGCTGGCGAGATGTTCTCACACGTCTTGTAAGTATAATCCAATCACTGGCAGAGAGAAACCTTGCTTTCAGGGGTCTTCCTCTACATTGTACAATCGAGACAATGGCAACTTCTTCAAGGAGGTTGAGCTGCTTGCCAAATTTGATCCAGTGATGAAACAACACATCAGCAGAGTCTAAAGTGGCCAATATAGTCATTCAAGTTACCTAGGAAACATCATTCAAAATGAGTTCATTGGGTCCATTAGTGGGAAGATCTTGGATGCCATTGTTGCAGAATAAACAAGCTAAATATTATTCTCATTTTAGACTGCACTCCAGACATAAGCCACCAAGAACAGATGTCGTCGATTATTATCAGAACTGTTAAAATGGGTGAAGTACCAGAAATAAAAGAATACTTCTTGGGCTTTCTTGAGGCTTCAAAGTACAGGCCTGGGTTTATCAGTTCTGATTCTGAAGAGACTAGATGAACTGAATATTCACTTTGATGACTGCAGAGGACAGTCATATGACAACGGAGCGAACATGAAGGGGCAAGAACAAAGGTGTTCAGGCAAGGTTATTAGAGAAGAACTGTCGTGCACTCTACAGTATGTTCCATGTGGGGCTCACACTCTGAATTTTGTAGTGGCTGATGCAGCTAAAGCTTCCACAGATGCCATCAGCTTCTTTGGCAACGTACAAAAATTGTACAACCTTTTTGCAGCAGCTACACAGAGATGGACAGTCCTAAAGAAGCACGTGAACATAACACTCAAGTCTTGGAGTGAAACCAGCAGTGGTGGGCGCGGTACCAAAATTTGGGGGTGCGTTACGCGGTACTGCGGTACCTCAGCATGCCCAGTGCGTTACGCGGTACTGCGGTACTTTTTCAGGTCCCCCTGGTGCGTTCCGCGGTACTGCGGTACTGCGGTACTGCACACAAGAACAACACAAGTAATAGCACATATTTTCAGAAATTGCATATCGGCGATTTCGCACCTGAACTTTCTGCCATAATGGCTAAAAATCGATCTTTGTCACAGAAATGTAACACACGTGCAACCGGCTCAAAAGCAAGCACTGCACTGAGGCGTTGTGATAGGATGGCAACGTAACATGTTCTGAACGAAAACTTAACGTGTCTAGAGTTAGGCTGATGCAACACACGCAGCATTCGTCTTACTGTACTCCTGTAATAAGGTTTACTTCAAAAAAAGTGTTAATTTTTTGAAAAGTCGTGTTTGTCGGTACCGCGGAAAGTACCGCGGGAAATTTGAATGCGGTAGCGGTACTGCTGTACTTTCAGCGATCCTTTGCGGTACCGGTTTGGCAGTGCGGTAGTACCGCAGTACCGCAGTACCGCAAAAAATACCGCAAGTGCCCAGCTTTGGAAACCAGGTGGGAGAGCCGGCTTAAGAGCATTGAGGCTGTGCGATACCAGAGCCACAACATCAGAGAGGCCCTGTTGGAAGTCAGAAACAATGCCACAGATGCCATAGCCAGGACTGAAGCACAAGCACTTGCAGAGGAGGTAGGGTCTTACCCCTTTCAGATTTGCACAGTAGTATGGTATGACAGTCTTCATGCAGTTAACCATGTGAGCAAACTTCTGCAGTCTCCTACAATGCAGTTTGATGTGGCAGTCAACCTCCTCACAAAAACAAAAGAATCACTCACCAGCTACAGAAACACAGGTTTTGTTACAGCACAAGTCGTAGCTATGGACATATGTGGGGAAATGAATGTGGAGGCTGTGCTGAAGGAGAAGAGGCTCAGATCCACAAAAAAGCACTTTGCTTACGAAGCTCCTGACGAACCATTTACAGTAGCCTTAAAGAGGCTGGAAGTCAATTTTTCAATGTGGTGGTGATTGTGCCATCGGGTCAATAAATGAGAGATTCAAAACATTAGATGATGTGAGGGACATATTTGGGGTTCTCTAAACTTCACACAATGAACAAGGAAGACTTGTCCTGCAAGTGTGAAAAGCTCTCTAAGATACTGATCTCTGGAGCTGACTCTGACATTGATGGAAGAGAACTGGCCCTCGAAATTAAGAACTTGCCGACTTTACCTTCTCACAACATGATTGCATTGGAGTTTCTCTCCTTCATTCATCAGAAGCAACTGGAGGAACTATACCCAATCTCTGGGTTGCACTAAGAATTGCCTGCACTCTACCTGTGACAGTAGCGTCAGCCGAGAGGAGCTTCTCTAAGATGAAGCTAATCAAGAACTACCTCAGATCATCAATGGGGCAGGATCGCCTCAGTGGCCTTGGCATCATAAGCATCAACCAGGACGTTGGCAGGGAGATTTTATATGATGATGTTATTGATGATTTCGCCCAGAAAAGGTCTAGGAGGCAAAAATTTTGAATACAAACTGTTCTGTATAACTGTTAGCTATTACACGATTGTATCGTAGAGTTAGCAATTGTTTGGTAGTTGATAATTGCATTATTTTTTATACATAGTTCTGTCATTTATTCTAAATAATGTATAAGCTAATTTTCAAGAATTTCATGAGTATTTTTTCTGTTTGTCTTCTGAAAGTACATATTTGTTGTTTTGGACATAAATTTTTCATTAAAATTGTTTCATAATTGTTTTTTATTAACAGCCATTTTTGTATGGTGTGCTGAGGTGATGTAGTAGGCGTGAGTTGGTGGATGGAGGGGTGGGGCCTCAATGGCTATACTGCTTAGGGTCCCCTAATGGCTAGAAACGGATGAGACAAAGTTTTCTTGAGTGTAACTGTAATGGGTGCTTCTCCACAAATAGGTATTTGTATGTCCCCATATTTATTTAGTATTGTTTTAGATGCATGTAGTTCAGGTGCATTTTTTAAAGTTTTGTCAAAAACTGTTTTGGACATACCAGTTCGGGCAGCACCTGTATCTAGTTCTAGAGGAACTGTAATTCCATTTAGGTCTAACTCTACAATATATGGACCTGTATTATCACCACTTTGCTGCTCATAAAATAGGTACTCCACGCCAATGTTCGAAGTATTTCCCTTTTGAGGATTTACACTAGAAATGTTATAATTAGAGTTTTCACCCCTAGTTTTCTTTGAAAAATAAACTTTAGCTATGTGGCCTATTTTATTACAGTTTCGGTGAACTGCTTCTTTAAAAGGACAGTCCTTCTTCCTTCTTCCAATGCGTTTCCTAGATATAAGTAAGGCATATGATAGGGGAACCACAATATTTATTTAAAAAACTAGAAGACAGGAAGGTTCCCATGTAACATATTAAATTTATTGAAATTTTGGTATTCCCACCAATCTTTTACCGTTAGGTGGGGCAATGTACTATCCGAATGTTTTGGCTCCTCTTGCGGGTGAGACAAGGCTCCTTGCAACCCCCTATGCTGTTTAATGTATATATTGACGGATTTAATTGCTTCACCTAATGAAACAACAGTGGGATGTTGTGTAGATAACACGAGGATAAATAACTTAGTTTATGCCGATGATATGGTGTTAGTAAGTCCCTCTGTTAAAGGTCTGGATCGGCTACTAAAAGTCTGCGAAGTGTATTCGCAGAAACATATTCTTTTTAATGTTAAAAAGTAAGGTTATGCAATTTCATCCTTAAAAGCTATAATAATCAGATAGCTGACATTAGGTTTTAAAATGAAAGGTGAAGTAATTGAGGAAGTAAAAGAGTTTAAGTATTTGGGTCAAACTATTTCGAAGCCTTTGTGCTAAAGCGAATATGACCATAAGGAACTTTCGGCTCTGTACAAGTGAAGCTAAAGACACTCTTTCGTACTTTCTGCAGTAATATATACGGACAGCAACTCTGGGTAAATTATAAAAAGGGTTCTGGCAGAACTCTAAATTTGCTGTACAACAGGTCTTTTAGACTCTTACATAAATTACCCCCGAGATACTCAGCTTCGCAAATGTTTGCTACCCGCAATGTCCCGAGCTTTTCGGAGGTAACAAGACGTGCTCAATACAGTCTAATGCAAAGAATTAAAAAATCACCACCCGATTATCCAAGCTATCCATGAGTCCTGCCGTTTATCCTCTAAGCTATGGACTTCTTGGTACGAAAACGTCTGTCTGTAGCTCCACTTAACTTCAACATTACTGTATTATTTCTAATCAATTGTATGTATTTTTATCCTTAGTATGTGAACTGTCATTGTATTAATAATATTTGTTGTATGGACTATATCTGCCAATAAACATTTCATTATATATATATATATATAATATATATATATATCTGTATATAGAAACGACATAAGTATAGAGGAGTGTTCTGCACACGAGGAAGAGAAATAACGAACAAATGAAAAATGAGGTGACCGCCCGGGAATCGAACCCAGGATCTTCCGATTGCCGGTCAGATCGGCAATCGGAAGATCCTGGGTTCGATCCCCGGGCGGTCACCTCATTTTTCATTTGTTCGTTATTTCTCTTCCTCGTGTGCACCGGTCACTGTGCAACACTCCTCTATACTTACGTCGTTTCTATACATTAATATACTGCGTGGTCATTGCAGTTAATATATATATATATATATATTATATATATATATATATATATATATATATATATATATATATATATATCTTTGAAAATAAGATGAAATACTAAGAAAAGTGTGTAAAATTTTAAAAAACTTGAGTTTCCCTTTGATAGTTTAATTGATTGGTTTTCTTTATTTATCACACACAAAAAAAATGTTCTATTAGAGTAACTAATGTAAAGTTTTTAAATTCAATACCACCATGCATTAAATTTTTTGAGAAAATTAAAATCATGAAGTCCTTCACAAAAATTATACATGATGAACGTTACAATTGAGAATATCGTAATTTTCCCTGAGTAAATTTAGAAAGAAGAACTGTAACAAAAAATGAAAGGCAAAAAGTTCTTTGTGTGACGTCACAATGATTTTCAATTTTTTTATGTATCAGGTCAAGTGCAAGACTTTTTTTGTATTATTAGTTTTAAATATGTTTCACAGATAATGACTTTGTTCCTTAAAAGTTCCGTATATTACGGTACATTTCAGTGTCAGATGACTTTCATGCATCTCACAATGGATCAGTGATAAGCCAAAATAGATAACCTGGATATAGAAATTTAACGGGTTTGCTGCATAATTTCTACACGGATTCATCGGAAAAATGGTATTCGATTTTTTTTTCCCCAAGTGTTTGACCTTCATTTTGAAGGTTTTACTTTAATAATTCCGAATGTTAAATTCAAACAACACATTCCAAATATATATATATAATATATATATATATATATATATATAATATATATTAGTGATGGACGATGCATCGCAATCGCAATCGCAATCGCGATACAATCGCACATTTTTTTACAATCGCAATCGCAATTGCAATCGCATTTAATGAGTGCGATTGTTGCGATTGTGAACAAAAGATTTAAATCTCTACAAAAGTTGCTATGAAAGCTGCTCTTTCATGCGTACTTAAAGGAAAGTTTAGCTAACAACAATACTGAATAATAAATAAATAATAAATAAGTCAAAACAGAAATGAAAACGGGTTGCGAATTAGTTGAAAACAGAATAAAAATTGGTTTAATAATAACAATAAGTACACCTCTTTATTTGCTCTATGTAAAATTGGAATGTTAAAAAAATCAAGCTAACCCTATGGTAGGTAACGCGTTTAGGTATATTTAAAGCATAATGAGCGTTATGTGAGGCTAAAGCTAAAACATCGCAATTGCAATCGCGCGATTTTCAAATTCTGACAATCGCAATCGCAACAGCGATTGTATGAAATATGACAATCGTCCCATCACTAATATATATATATGAAAATTATTTCACGAAAGTAACACGTGAAAAATATTTATGATGAATAAAACCACGAAGAAAAGGAAACACAGAGGCATTATCTATAAAATTGGTTGTAAACAATCCATTTGATCTTGTGTTGAATTCGGACAAAGTGCTAAATGGTAGTTTTCCTTCCAAATTTGTATGCTCCCCCACTTTTATTTATTATTATATATATATATATATATATTAATATATAGATATTATATATATATATATATTTTGTAACCTATATAATTTTAGTCTTGAACTCTTTATTTACCTCAGTGTTCCCGATGTTGTCATTAAACGAAAGCGCTTGAGCACAACTCTGTGTTTCCTTTCCTTCGTGGTTTTATTCATCATATATATATATATATATATATATAGAGAGAGAGAGAGAGAGAGAGAGAGAGAGAGAAAACCGTAAATGATCGATTTTCAGATACATTATTTTAATCGCAGAAGAAAGTGTGGGCTATAATTACGTAAATTTTCTCCAAATTTTCTCTCCTTTATAATCCAGTATATCTTCATGATACGTGATAATTTTTTTCTTTTATTCTTATTATTAAGAGTATGATATTATTCTTTTCATAAGATAGTGGTAGTAATAAAGTCCCAAAATTATATAATGATATTTTAGGTTCATGACACATAATTTTATCCCAACGTGCAACTCGAATTAGATAAAGTTAAAAAATGCACACCCTCATAAATTTGAAGTCACTGAGCTCCAACGAGGCAGAAACGAAATACAAACCCGAATGGTTTATCATTCTACATTAATGCAGTTCACTGTACGCAGCTGCACAAAGAACTTTAAATTTTCTTCCCGTCCTCTTCTTACCATTGCTCTTGTTTTCTTCCTTTCTTTTATGACTAAATACGAAATATTTAACTCTAAAGCTTCTCATTATTGCGTGATTTTTCAATGTTTTTATGTCACCCCGTTCATGCTGAAGCTCTTTGGTTCATTCTCTCCTTGTTAAAAATCTTTCTCATTTTTTATCTCGTTCCACGCCCTTTCTTCTTCTTTTCCTCCCTATCTTGACCTCATAATAATACATCACTCGAAGTCTTCTTCAACCCCCATTATCATGTGACCTAAAGGTGAAAGGGCATCTTCCAGGGCGGGGTAGAGTCTATTGTTCGGACAGGATCTTTCCTTCATATTTTTGTTCTCTGATTTTCAGCTACAAACAAAAAACTTCAAAAATAAATAATGAGTATAGGCATTTGGTAAGTTTGATTGCAACCATGAGTTTGGTATTAATGTATTTGTTTATAAATTCTTATGTAATAAAACCACAGTATCTAAGATGCTATAGTGCGGGACAGTAGTATCGCGGGGCGAACTATTTTGTATTCATATGAAAACAATTAAACCGAAATTATAAAAATAAAACATTTTTAAAGTTAAAATGGGCAAATATATTTTCAGGAAGAAGTGGTTATAATTTTTCATTTAAACCTAGATTTATTTCACTTCATACGCTTAACAATAATACCATTTAAAGAAAGAATAGGGATATAATACTTAGGCGTATTTTGTTTATTCATATAACTAAAATAGGAAACGTTTAAATCTCAAAAAGAACCGATATTTTCATTACAAAATATGGCATTCATAGACCAAATTTTGGTACTGTGTTTTCCCCTCCATTTAGTGAATGATGAGATCAGAGTTGGAAACGGGTCGGCGGGTCACGGGTCAGTGGATTACTTGGGAGTGATTCAAGGTGGGTTACGGGTCATATGGCTGACCCGCCTGACCCGGGAGCGGGTCAAGATGGGTCAAGTCTGAGATTTCGTGAGTAAAAAATTTCTAGTCGAGTTTTTAAAAGTCGTTTATTTTTTACGTGTTAACAATTTGGCACCACTGCATTAGAAACATGAGTGGGCGGAGTCAATAATCGGATGATCACGAGGATGCAGCTGCAGGGCAGTGTATGCTGCAAGTCTAGGCCTGTTACGATTGGATTACGTGTGTACGTGGGTGAACTTATGTTCTCCATAAAGGTGACTGATAGAGATATTGAGAACAACCAACTATGAGCACGGATAACATGGATATTAAAAATAAGATAGAAGCAAATTTTTACTATTTAATTGAAAATCCAAAAGGACAGGCTACCTGCTGGGAGTTATTCAAGCTCATAGCGAAGGAAGACCATGTTATTCCAGAAGGATGGGCAGCATGTAAAAACTGCCATGCTTGCCTACAATATAAAAAGAAACACTCCGATGGAAAATGGGGAAATATAGGGGCTAAAAATTTGAATGATCATCAAAAAACTTGCACATCAAGCAAATTCATAACGAAACAAATGAAAGTATCTCAGTTTTTGAAGAAAATGCCTGGATTCAAAATCCCAGAAGCAGATAAAAAACTGTTAAAACGTGCAGAAGCAAGATTATCGTTTAAACATGATCACCATTCAAGTCTGATGATAGCGATGGATTTCATAACTTTCCTGCATTGCAAATTGGGACCATTCATGGAAATGGAAACGTGAATGATCTATTCTAATATTATATGACAGAAAAACAATACGAAATGAGGTTGTACAAATGGCACAGGAAGTAAAGAACTTTATAAAACAAGAAGTCTTGAAAGCAGTCTCGTATGTTACAGACCTAACGACTGATGACACAAACAGAAGTAGTTACAATGATTTTACAATGTTTTGGGTAAGTTAGCTTTCTGTATTCTACTATGATTTTCTAATTTGAGAAAAACGCCTGAAAATGTATCTACTTTGAGAGAAAAATACTAACGAATGAAATGGTGTTTCAGATTAGCTGAAAAAGAAGAATCTTGGAAACTTCAGCATGCACAATATAAATGTTTGCATTTTCCGGAACGTCACACTGCGGAGAACATCTCTGAAGAAGTTGATCGCTGTCTCAATGAAGTTGATCGCTGTCTCAATGAACTTAAATGCGGGACTGTCGACTAGTGGCGGGCAACCTGCGGCCCAAGAGACATTTTATTAACCATTGTCCACATGAATGAAAATTTTTGAATTTATATTATTTCCATAATCTACTGATATTTTAGTTGATTTAACAAAATTTCTTTATATTAATAAGCGTAAGCATAAAAGGTAAGCATAAAAAATGTTTCTTTTTGCTTTACTATTTGAAGTTGATCACAATTCAATGAATATATAAATAATAATTTTCTCTAACTCTTTATGAAATTTTCGGGCTGTATTAAATGTATTTAAGCATATTCGTGGGGCCATGTTTAGCGCACATGCACATTTTTAATCTTGCGGCCCACTGAGATGAAGGAAGGCCATTCATGCGGCCCACTGAGATGAAGGAAGGCCATTCATGCGGCCCACTGAGATGAAGGAAGGCCATTCATGCGGCCCACTGAGATGAAGGAAGGCCATTCATGCGGCCACTCATTAGCCTAGGTTGCCCATCACTGCTATAGACACTCCAGTCACTACTGGTAAGTTAAATTTAAATCCAACTACATAAACTATTTGGTATCGAGGTATACTTGGTGCATCAGTGTCGCGTAGACCCCGTAGGTTAGGGTTAGATTTGGTTAGGTTAGGGTTGGATTAAATTAGATTTGGATCAGCATTTTTTTTTTCAGCTTTTACTCTCGGGGGGAAGAAATTTTGTAGTTCGGGGAAATATATAAGTCGGGGGTCAGGAGGGGTCTGCTAAGGCCCCAAGTGGAGTCCAGGTGTAGGTGCATTTAGGGTGGTTTCCCACATTATTTTTTTTTCTGGCTTGTAATTAGTGTTTAAAGCCTTTCCCGACTCATTTTAGTCTGTTATTTGTAATTTTCTGATCAGTAAACTTCGAGAATAGGCAAGGAGAGACAATTAATAAAGGCACGACTACTTTATTCCCCATTACCAACTATTTTTATACTCATTCACTGTAAAAAAAGTAAATGAATTTTCTTTTCTTTTCAGATTGTGGGTCAAACATTGTTGCCGCAACAAATTCACGTACGCGGATCGACTGCGAGCAAGGTATCGACTAAATACAACAATACAGACGGGATGGAAGGCTACGATGGATAAATGTGCAGAACTCAGACAACTAAATGAAGATTGTCACCAATTAATGACATATGTCAATCATACCAATGGAATTCAGGAGGAATTACCCTGCACTCTGAAGCATGGAGGGGTAACCAGGCCATGGTCTGCACGCCATGTTCAGTTCTATATTGAGAAGCCAGGAGAAATTGCGCGATGTTCTTGATCAGAGCAAGCGTGAGCACCTGATTGCTCGCATTAACATGCAACTGTTGGAGCTTGTAACGGATTTTCTACAACCGATGTTCGCTGTATTTGATAAGCTTGAATATGCTACTGTCCCTTCCTTCCAGAATGTGTTAAAGCCTAATTATCAACGCAGTTTTGGAAACTTTACTAAATGTATTCAGGTCAGATGCTTGTTGGGTCAACGGGTCGTGGGTCACGGGTCAGGTGTTTGACGGGCCACATGGGTCACGGGTCAAGGTTGGTGACCCGTTTCCAAATCTGCGAGAAGTAAATGGTGACTGAGTGAATGTCGAAGAAGAAAATAAGATAAAATTGTAGTAGTTGTAGTTTATCCTCGGTACCTACAGTATATTCGTTATTTTCTCACCGGTTTAACGCCAATAATTTGTACACTCGGAAAGCTAATGACACACACACACACACACACACATATATATATATATATTTAGTGGAATCCGCTTATTGTGATCACTTCGGGACAGGTTTTTTAGATAACAATAACCGGCTGATAACATTAAGCAAAGGATATAAAAAATTGGAATAATTTACATTCATTGTTATAAATTTACATTCATTGTTATAAATTCATTGTTATGTTATTAAATTCATTGTTATAAATTCATTGTTATGTTATTAAATTCATTGTTATAAATTCATTGTTATGTTATTAAATTCATTGTTATAAACAACTTTACATTATAAACAATTAATAAGAAACAATATAGATTTATTTTAAAAGCTTATTTATTTTAAAAAAACTTATTTAAACTTATTTATTTGACTTATTAAAATTTAGCTTATTAAAACTTATTTATTTGACTTATTAAAACTTAGCTTATTAAAACTTTTTTTTTTTAAACTTATCTAGTGTTGTCTGTCTACTGTTTGCGTTTAGTAGTTCATTAATAAATTGCTCATACTCGTAATGCTTTTGAAATTCTGTTGATCTATGTTGCACGCCGCGACGAAGTATTTTTAGAGCTTCTCGAATCTGGGCATTGGTTGGAGGAGCTTCTGAAATTTCTTCTTCTAGATTTGGTTCAATCTCTTCTAATTCAGAGTCTACATCGGTAGACAAGGTTTACCTGAAGATTTTGATAACAATAACCGGAACTTTGATTATAGTAGGCGAATAATTTGTAATTAATTTTAAATGAAGTGTTTTGGGACCGACTGGTTTTGATAACAATAACCGTTTGATAACATTATCCGTGATTATAATAAGCGGATTCCACTGTATATGAGGCGTCGCAAGTATGAGGAGCGACATCGCCAAACTAGTTTTAAAATAAATCCGTTTAAACTTTGTGACTGTTGTGTGCGAGGGGCACATAGCGCAAATACACACACTGAAAATAACTAAATTTTGAGCGTACAAAGGGGTCTCCGGATTTCCATTTCTGCTGCCGTTTCCAACTGCTTCACGTAGACGTCTCAAAACTTCAATGTCAAATTCCTTGTTGATTGTTTGTCCCTGTGGAGCATATTCATGGTGCAAAACACCTTCACAGTAAAAAAAAAAAAAACGAGTAACATGCCCGACATCGTAAGAAATCGCCACAAAACAAAACACGTTTAACTTCTTCGGCTCACTGACATTTGAGAAAGAACGCACGAAAGCAATCAATATGAATATTCTTTTAAAAAAACTTAATGATCAGGAAAACAAAATTGCAACTGTTTTGAAGTAATTTTAATTTTTTATTAGTGTACTGAAGTATTGTATTTTGTTTTTATTGGATGTTTATGTATTATTAAACCTATTAGATTAATAAGATTGTGATTATACTATTTTATAATTATTACCAATTTGTATTTTGTATTGTATTATCTAAGTCATGTTTAGTTTGTTTAAACTTTCTACATTCTAACACGTTGTTTACCAACTAGTTTAGAATTATAATTCAGTTTTGTGATTGTCTAATTGACCTGGTCCAATAAATGCGTATATATAAAATTTTAACTTTAAACATGTTTTATTTTTACAAAGAATTCCCTACAGTGGACCGGCCGAAATTAAAAATCGACTTTGAACGGCGTTTTTGTTAATAGCTAGCACCCATGCTAAATCAATGTACCTGTGGGTGAGGAATAAAATGCAGGTGGATGCCACTCTCGCTTTTGGCTTTGAAGATAATTTTCGAGGTCAAACTGTGCAAAAAAATTATATTTTCTAATTTTAATTTAAAAAAAAAATTGAGCCAATTGGTTTGACCAAATGTTTCATTTTGCCACACTTAGTGATAAAGAAGTATGATGACACGCTTATTCCATCCGAATTACCAACTCGAGGTCAAATTCAAGTTAATCACCACCGAAATTGCGCAAAAAATTTGTGATTTTTATTTTAATTGGCGAAAAAAAACATTGGCCCCATAACTATACAGTTTACACACTAGTAACATCCCAAGTTCACGTTTCTTGATGAACAGCACCGAATGCTGCACTGACAGTCACAATTGTGTGGATTGCAATCACTTAAGAACAGAGTTTTAGTTCCTTACAGCACATTCCAGCTTCTCTCGATTTCAGCCCGGAAGAGAGACATAGATCTACTGTCCAGCTGGGTTACAGCAACCGCTGTCGTCACAACCACAAGCTGTCGTACACTTCATCCTTTTCCTGAAGCAGTTGCATCTAGCTGTCTTGCACTTTTTTTGCACACAAGCAACAAGCTCCAGGCAGGCTTCAGGGATTGGAGGAAGTCTTGTCCACACTGGTAGGAGGCTCCCATCTTCCAACTTCCAGGCTGAAGTGTCCACCGGATCTTCAACATCTACGTGCTCTTTGTCAGCCTGGAGCCATATTTTGGCCTGATAGTTTGCCCGCTTGGCGTGGAGCTCCAGGGCATCCTTTGTCGGTGGGAGCATTTCCAGAGTCTTCTTGGCCTTCCCAAAAAGGTGAACTCTGGCGTCATCAACTGTGTTTGTTCCGGGGTGCCATACAAATGAACACAAACTTCTCAACATCTGCGATATCCCCATCTCGACCAATGGCGTGCAGCAGGAGTGGGTGGTCACTGAACACCTTCCAACACTTCTTTTTTCCATGACCACTGAAGGACGAGACTGTGTCACACCCGGTCAAAGCGTGGAAGCTGACCAGGTTGTCCCTGACTGGGGCGACAAACTCTTGAATACATCGTGCACGGGGTAGCATTTTCGGTTCTTGGCCGTTCCGCACAGCATCCACACTTCAGCGACCTTGGTGCAAACGAAGTGAATCAGCAGCACCATTACATCAGTATCTCTGCACACTACCAGTATTCGTTCATAGCCCTGGGACGCTGCATCACATGAGTGAAGGATGAGCCTGGTGTCCGCCTCTTCATGGTTGCTATGCAGTGGAACGTCATGTCGCCTGGTTGACCGTACTTCAGTGGCTTCAGAGAAGCCACCCCCTGTCACCAGCTGACATCTTTCTTGAAGATCTCTGCCCTTCTCAGTGATGACGTTAGACAGAAACAAGGCTAGGTCAGCCTTGTTTGTATCCAGGGCCATGAAGTTTTTCCACACTTCAGGCAGTGGAACTTGTGGGCCATCAATGACTTTCCGAATCGGTTTCTTCTTGCTTGCACGCTTTGTCCTGGTAACTGCTTTGATCGATCCTTCCCCTGCGTACCGATCAAAGATGACATCAACTCTTGTTGTGTTCATTGAAATAACTCGTCACGGCCTTGAAGAACACTTCAGCATAGTCGCCGAATGTCCGACAGCCGCCAGGCTTGCCAAGAGCTTGGATGAGTGCATGGCCATCTATCATCACACAGGTCTTCAGATCAGAGGTTGGAACCTCTGAGCTTATGGTCTGCTGAGCCATCAGGATGTTCATCAGCTCAGACTTCGATGTCGAATTCATCTCTCCTCCTGCCTTCGCCAGACTAAATGGGACTGGGGACAGTTCATGCTTCAAGACGTTGACCATCTCCACCATGCGACCTGCGGTCGCGGCATTCAGGAGCCGCTGTAGTAGCTTTCTGTCAGCTTTGATGGTCTTCTGCATGTTCTGCTTGGTGGAAACTGTAGCTTTGTACACATCAGCGAAGGTTTTCGACCGATGTTTCTTCATCGTTTCATGGAAGCCTACTATCTGTTCAATCAGTCTCTCCTTCATGAAGCCGATTACATGCTGCTTTCCTCGATCCTGAGCTGTCAGCAGGTTCTCCACAACATCTGTGGGTGCAGTGTCTTTGGTTGCCAGTGAAACAAGTGGGATGTTAGTGGCGGCATCTGTATCTCCTGCTTCACTCACGTGAACTCTGAAGACGTCAAACTGCTTCAACTGCTGAACTAGCTTCATGACATCATGAGCGTCACGCCTAGTGCGAGAAGGCAGACTGTCAACCCGAGTGAAGGTGGCTTCCCCATCATCATCTTGAAGATTGAAGAGGCATCTTGTGTCTTGAGAGATGCGTGACCGCTCTGACCATGTGATGCAGAACCTGTCTCTTGCTTGGTCATTCTTTGTGATGCCGATGATACCATTGTGCATCTTGCATGTACGATTTATCCATTCGGTTGCCTGATCAGCTGGAACTTGGTTGAAGCGCTTCGCCGTCCTCTTGACGACAAAGTTCCCATTACAGAACTCTGCATGAACTTCTGGTGCTGACTTCTCAAGACCTCTCATATCAGCCAAGTAGACCGGCCCCCAACGTGCATAGTTTGTGTGGTCATAGATAGTTAGCCAAGGCAGCATTGCAGCATTGCCATCTCTCTGAGCTCTGATGAAGGCCAGTAGGATCTCTACCATTTCCATGTAGGATGACCACAGCATGAAGTTGGGATTTTCAGAGTGCTGGTCATTGAATTCCTCCATGAGACTGTGGAATTTCTCATCTGCCAAAACGTCTGAGAAGTTGTCAACAGCATCGCGCATCTCATCTATGTCAGCTCTGTCTTTGAAAAGCGAAGCAACATTGAGGGCAAGCTGTTTGACGTTCTCATCTCCGTTGCCAGTTGCAGCCAGCCATGACTCAAACATCTGCCACTTGATGCGCCACAGTGCCTCATACGTCAGCTGGTGACCTCTCACAGCTCGGTAGTAGGCCTTGCCGTCCAGCATTGTCTCAGTGGTGTTAGCCGCGTACACACCTGCCTCTGTCCATAAGTCATCAAGTCCCACACTTTCCATGTGTTGACCAATGGCTTTCAGAAAGTTGAAGCAGATATGGAGGCCTCCCATGAGCAAGACCACGTTGGCAAATTTCGAGTTTGCCCAGACTAGTTCCTTACCCCTGCTGTACAGAGGCTGATCAGCAGTGATGGTGTACTTCTGGCTGACATACTCAGAAATGGCCATGAAGCGATTGATGACGGTGGTCATGGTGTCATTGTCATCTGCTGGTGCCTGCAGGATTGGCAACATCCCGGCGGTCGTTACTGGTGGATCCGCAGTGCTGACAGATTGATTGAATGCTCCCCAGCTTGGAACGGACATCGCTTCATCATGGATGCGTGACACCACCCAGGCCAAGTCCTTGGCACGTGCCCGGTCCCTCTCAGGTTCATGTGACAAGTCGTCTATGTCAGTGTCGTAGCCAGGAGGAGATGGCCTCTTGCCAGATGGGAGGGTAGCCTGGTCCAGCCTTTGGAACTCCTGTAGGTCATCAGGTTTGATAGATTTCGATCTCTTGTGCTTGCCACCCTTTTGGCCATGACTCTGCTGTGGAGGGGGCCTCTCTGCCATACCATCAGTTGAGTGCTGTGGAAGGTGTTCTTCCCGTCTAAGGTTGACTCCAAGACATCTATGTTGTCACAAGAGCAGTGAATCATTCTCTCTTTGACGATGGTGTCAGGGATGTAGACACATCCATTCTCAGCATACCTCTCCAGGATGTTCTGAGCGATGGTGGTGTCTATCCTTCTTACAGTGTCGATACCAATAGTGTGATTTGCCGCGTGGAACAGATCTAGGAGTGCTTCTGAGCGGGTGGCTTGGTGCAGAGTAAGACCCAAGCCCACATGCTTTGGTGTCAACTTTCGTCGGTTGGAGACTGCATAGACTATGTCCTGGGCAATGCTACACACACTCTGCTTCACTTTCTGGTCCTCTTCACTTCCCTCATCCACAGCATCCATTCCCCCAAAGAGCAATCGTAGAAACAGGTACAGACTGTCGGGTATGACGCGATCAACATGTTCCTGATCAAGACCTTGCCATGTCTCGGAGTGTCCAGGAGTTTCAAGAAGATCTTGTCGAACCTTCAGAGCCACGTGTACCATATCTTGGAATATGCTGCTAGTGGCACACATGCGGACATCAGCATCTTCATCTTCAGTAGACTCTGACTCAGAGGTGACAGGACCTTGTTCACAAGACTTAGCCAGTGCTTTGGAGATGATGAAATCTGAGCTCTCTCCAGGGTAAATCAGCAGCGGGCCCCTTGACAATGGGCGTACATAGCTGGCGTTTGATCCAAGCAGCCTTTGAACATCTTCGTAGAACGTTGTTCTCCTGGAGTATTTCACGGTGATGCCGGTGTCATTACACATACTCTCGTATCTGTCCCAGACGTCTCCCATGTCGTATACGTGACCACGAGACAGGCCTACTGTCAAGTCTTTGCACAGCTTCGTCATGCACTCATTTTCAGGCCCTTGCTGCTCCTCTGACACCGCTTGTTTTCTAGTACGTCTCTCAAATGTCACCAAACATGCCAGATGATAGCAGCCTTCAACTGCAATCACATCACTCACCGCTGACAACGGTATGCTCATGACAGGGTCGTGTTTGGCACGCTGGATCAAGTCATCTGACTTCTCCATTGTCTCCACCCTGTGCAGTTTCTTTGTGGTCTTCTTTTGGCAAAACATGCAGAGGGTCCAGTCAATCACTGGTGTTGAACGTCTACGCTTTGGGGGAAAAGCCTGAGAGCCTGCACTTTTTGTGGTCGCCGATGCACCCATGGTCTGCTGCTGACTTCGCAGCCTTTTGAGTTTGCCTTCAGAGGTGAATAAAGAGTAGCATGATTTATGCCACTTGAGTTCCAATGCATTGAAATCATCCTTGGAATGACTTTCCAGTCTTTGTAAAACATCAAGATAGTAGGTATCTCCCAGGTTCTTTCTCTCATCGCCCACAGTCATAGTTCTTGCTTTTCCTTCTGCTGATGCTGTGCGCAGGTCACCAGCGCTGCTTTGGCAGAAGAAGCAACAATCCTCACTGACATCCTGACGTTTCCTCTTGCGCTTGATGACAGCTACAGGGTCCATTGCTGATGAGCTCCCTATCTGCAAAGACAAGTGGGAATGGCAGTATGTAGTAGCCACAGATATATTGAAACAATTCGAAACATACCTATCCTTTAGCAGTATTATTATTATTATTTTACCAGCTGGCACTGTCTGCACTCTTTTAATTGCATATACCAAACCAATGTCTGGCCAGCCAGTGCATTGAAAATATTCAACATGTGAAAGTATGCTATTACTTGTACTATGGTAGTAGTAGGCACATGCGCACCTCACCCAGCATGCTAAATGTAGTTTCAATGGAAAGAAAGACATCCAGAGTCAGTTACATTCAATTATTATCCATAAAATCGCAAAACTATGCTTTAGGTGCTAATGATACACCTTTAAACACGTTGTTACATAGAGCCACCACTGAAATACAAAAATTCGGAATTTTTCAGAATTTGACTTTCGTAACCTAGTATGGGACCTTCAAACCCAAAATTGAGAGTGGCATCCACCCACATCTTGTTTGGCATCCTCAATACTACTTATCTAAGGTGGGTGCCTGCTATTAACAAAAACGCCGTTAAGTTTTTTTATAGAGGACTTTTCAATTTTTGGCCGGCCCACTACTACGTTATCGGTACTGTGTAGCCTCCCCTGGAGATTACCATTAGCTACGGCCCTGAGTGCAACCCTATCAGTCAACTTGTCTCAACATGCAGAGACGTGTTTAGCACAGTCGCAACCAGGGTTGCCAACTGGTATTTTTCAGTACCAAATCAGGGCAAATCTGGTATTAAAAAAACAATTTGGTCACGGGAAAATATATTTGGTCGTTTGGTATTAAAACAGGATGAGTTTGGTATTATTTACAAATGAATGTAAAATAAATTGTGGAATTAAAATTTTAGCTCAAACAGATCCCTAGTAGCACAAAACCTCAGCCGATGTTGGGTACACATGTCAACTGTCAGTGTATGAAACATTTGGCAACCCCGCCATACACCAAACATTCTTCAGATCAGTGTGAGGAGCAGTACCGCCGGATTTTGTACCATCAATGGATTCAAGAACAGATGTTCAGTGAAGGCATTCCAGATGATCCAGTTCGGTTCTGGTCAAATATAAAACACTTTCGGGAGGAAAATTCGAATCCATACAAAGATCTGGCATCATACGCATTAGCTTGCTTAACATCTCCAGTAAGCAATGCAGATGTTGAAAGAATATTCCACATGCGAATGCCATAAAGTCAAAAGTGAGAAATCGTATGAAGTTTAAGATGATGGATTCGATCTTGAGAATTCGAACACATCTTTTGATGCATGGCAAGTGCTGCAAAGATCTGAAAATAACAGAAAAGATGCTCACTAAGTTCACCTCTGAAATGTATGACCACATAAGTGCAAGCTGCGCAACGTCATCATCAAGAGAGTTACCTGGTACATCAGCAGCAGGTGGCAATGAAGAAATTGAAGAGTTAGAAATAGATGCACTCTATGATTAATAATTAAAAATACCAAACATCATACATATACGGTAAGTCGGTATCTCGCTTCGCTCTCATGTATAGGCCTAAATCATTTTATATGTATATTAGATAAGATTTGGTAATAAATTATATGATTTGGTACTAAATACATTACAATCTGGTATTGATGTGCCAGCCGGACTTGACAACCCTGGTCGCAACCCCAAGCGTGAACTTGTTCTACAAAATAAGCACCTTGTCCGGATACGTTTTGAACAGACCTCGTGTGTATGTGTATATATATATATATATATATATATATATATATATATATATATATATATATACGTGAACATCTGGCATTTTATGTTCTTTATTTAAAAGTTGATAAATAATGATGAATTTAATGAAATTCCAGTTTTAAAGTTTTTATGGAAGACAAAGAAAAACATCTTCATTTACTCGATGTATGTCGGTCAACAGTCTGTTCCTGAAGGAGCCTCAGTGCATGGAACGAGGGCAAGACTGATGTCGAATCAAAGTGCAGAATCATGTTAACATCGACAGTAGCGTGTGTGTGTGTGTGTGTGTGTGTGTGTGAGAGAGAAAGAAAATGAGACGCAAAACAGATGAATATATATGTATACAAGTATATACTGTACAAAATAATATAGATTGATAACCAATATACTGTGTGTGTGTGTGTGTGTGTGTGTATATATATATATATATAAAATGCGCGCGTGTGTGTATGTGTGTAATCTGCAACAGCAGTAAATACAAGTGAATAGACAGCGCTGTATGTTTATAAGAGGGCGTATCATTCATTCATTCATTCATTCATTAAATTGTCACCAAGAAAGTGTTGATTATGTGGGATGATCTCTGAATTTCTGGATGGGAGATAAACATGTCACAAATGAAGCTCGAAATGAGCAGATGATAAATAGGAAACATTTAACGAGCGTTGATCGTCTGCAGGGCGGTGAGGTATTTATTATTTTATTTACCACAAACTTCTTGGAACAGTGCTTGTATATATACAGGGTGTCCCATAAGTCCGGCATCATAGGAGAAATTCATATTTTTCTATTTCTACAAACCATAATTCATATTTTTCTCTTTCTACAGGCCATAATGTCTGTGAGCAAGGAAGAACGAATCCAGATAATTCTACTCATAGGAAATCGGAGTCAAAGAGAGGCCGCTGCATCCAGACCGTGAGGCAATAACACAGAGTTGTGTTAGCAGACTTGTTGCAAAGTTTAAGGAAACAAGATCCATAGAAGATAAACGACGCAGTGGACCTTCAAGGAGGTCCACTGACGATGATACAGCGACTGCTATCCTGGCTCATTTTAACAGAAGTCCCAATAAGTCTCTTCGGCGATTGTCCGCCGAGACAGGAGTGTCGAAGAGTAGCATCCATCGCATTCTTCAGGCTCATAAATGGCATCCATATAAACTTCAGATCCTACAGAAATTAAGCGAAGATGATGATCCCGACCGGCAGATGGAATTTTGTGAATGGGCTACGGAACAATATGCTCGGGATGCCAATTTCCTGTCCACCATTCGCTTCAGTGACGAGGCTGTTTTTTATGGAAATGGTGAGGTAAATCAACAGAACACCCACTACTGGTCTCAAAACAACCCTCACTGGTATACCTCTTCAAAGGAACAAGGTGCATCTCGGGTGATGGTATGGTGTGGCATTTCGAAGGATCGCATCATAGGCCCCCTCTTTTTCGATGAACATGTCACTGGAGGCACCTACCTACGTATGCTCAGGGAAGAAGCATTTCCCAGTGTCTTGAACGAAGAAGGAAATTTCCCAACATGGTTTCAGCAAGACGGCGCTCTTGCACATTACAGCACCCAAGTAAGGGAATACCTGTACCAACAATTCCCTGGTCATTGGATAGGACGTCGAGGGCCTGTGGAATGGCCAGCTAGAAGCCCGGATCTCACGCCACTAGATTTTTATCTCTGGGGCCACCTGAAAGCGCTGGTATACGCAGAGAAAATTAGGAGTGTTGAAAATTTGCGGCAGCGCATTATTGGGGCATGTAACACCATTACTCCTGACATCATTCACCGTGTGCTTGCTGACTGGGTATCACGTCTGAATTTGTGGACATATTGAGCACGTTCTGTAAATAAAAGCTTTTGTTTTGCCTTTTTTTATTATTTTTCATATATATATATATATATTATATATATATATATATATATTATATATATATATATACACACACACACACACAGGGTGTTATCAAATAATGTTTCATAAATTAGTATACATATTCAGGACGTCAAAGTGAACAAAAAAGTTCCTATGAATATAAATCCACAATCACTTCGTTTCCGAGAGACATTGCGTTTTGTCCAGGACGAGCCAATTAAAGTGAGTCATTAAAATTTATCAAAATTTATTTACAGCAAGTGCTCAAAATCCTCAGCGGTGAATTAGGCGACATTGTCCCGTCGCTTGGTCACCCAGGTCTCCGGACCTAAATGCAATTGATTTTTTCTTGTGGGGTTATTTAAAAGATCTTGTTTATGCAAGTGAAGTTAATAGATAGTTAATATAGTTAATAGATATAGTTAATAGTTAATAGATAGATATAAGTAAGGCATAGTTAATAGATAATAGATAGTTAATAGTTAATAGATAAATATAAGTAAGGCATATGATAGAGTGAACTACAATATTTTTTTTGAAAAACTAGAAGACAGGAAGGTTCCCCTGTACATATTAAATTTATTGAAATTTTGGTATTCCCACCAGTCTTTCACCGTTAGGTGGGGCACTGTACTATCAGAGTGTTTTGGCTCCTCTTGCCGGGTGAGGCAAAGCTCCTTGCTCTCCCCAATGCTGTTTAATGTGTATATTGACGGATTAATTGCTTCACTTAATGAGGCAACAGTGGGATGTTGTATAGATAACACGAGGATAAATAACTTAGTTTATGCCGATGATATGGTGTTAATAAGTCTCTCTGTTAAAGGTCTGGATTCGGCTACTAAAAGTCTGCGAAGTGTATTCGCAGAAACATGATATTCTTTTTAATGTTACAAAAACTAAGGTTATGTAATTTCATCCTAAAAGCTGTAATCATCCAGTTGATATAAGGTTTAAAATGAATGGTGAAGTAATTGAGGAAGTACAAGAGTTTAAGTATTTGGGTCAAACTATTACCAGCTCCTTGAGTGATGACTCGGATATAAGAAAACAATCTCGAAGCCTGTGTGCTAAAGCGAATATGACCACAAGGAACTTCCGATTCTGTACAAGTGAAGCTAAAGACTCTCTCTTTCGTACTTTCTGCAGTAATATATACGGACAGCAACTCTGGGTGAATTATAAAAAAGCTTCTGGCAGAACCCTAAATTTGCTGTACAACAGGTCTTTTAGATTCTTACATAAATTACCCCCGAGATGCTCAGCTTCGCAAATGTTTGCTACCCGCAATGTCCCGAGCTTCCCGGAGGTATAAGACGTGTTCAATACAGTCTAATGCAAAGAATTAAAAAATGAACCAACCCGATCATCCAAGCTATCCATGAGTCCTGCCATTTATCCTCTAAGCTATCGACTTCTTGGTACGAAAACGTCTGTCTGTAGCTCCACTTAACTTCGACATTACAGTATTATTTCTAATCACTTGTGTATATACAGTATTTCTATCCTTAGTATGTGAACTGTCATTGTATTAATAATATTTGTCATATGGACTATAGTCTGTCAATAAACCTTTTCATTTTCAATAACATAGATGAGTTGTGGCAACGTGTTCAAGATTGTTCAGAAACAATACACGACCATGTAGGTGTTTTCAAACATATGCGCCAAAATTTTCAACGACGCGTTGAAGCATGTACTCTGAAGAGGGAAACCATTTTGAGCACTTCCTTTAAATAAACTTTGATAAACTTTAATGACTCATTTTAATTGAATCGTCTTCGGCAAAAAAGCAATGTACCTATCTCGGAAACGAAGCGATTGCGGATTTATGTTCATAGCGACTTTTTTGTTCACTTTGATGTCCCAAATGTATAGTAATTTATGAACATAATTTGGTAACACCCTGTGTGTGTGTGTGTGTGTGTGTGTGTGTGTGAGAGAGATAGGTAGTGTGTGTATATATATATATATATATATATATATATATATATATATATATATATATATATATATATATACTGTATATGGGGTGGTTACAGTCAATCTGTGAAACCAGTCATTTCGCATAATTCAATTAAGCGATTAATGAATTCGTGAAAGTTAGGTTAAGTTAGGTTAGATTAGGTTCGTTAGGTTAGGTTAGTAATGTGTATTACCTATGTTTAAGGGGTACGGGTATTAGGCGAAATAACTTAAATTTTTAGGCATTGCGTGTAATGATTGGTTTCACAGATTGACTGTAACATCTACAGGGTGTCCATAAAGTCAGGCATCATAGAAAAATACATTTATTTTGTTTATTTATTTTGTTTTATCTATTTGTTCGAAATGATTCCCACCAATCTCAAAACATGTTTGTAAACGAAAAAGCAGGTTTCTTCAATGTTCCTGAACATATTTGGCCTGATGGAGACAAAAATAAATAGACATTGCTTATGTTCCTAATATATATATATATATATATATATATACAGGGTGTCCGAGAATTATCTGTACAATTTTTGCCTGTTATTAAAAGTCAACCATGAAGTGTAGAAATTCCAGTGTTGTCCCATTTTACAGAGAATCTCATTAAGTTTTTTCTGATACCACGTTTTGACAAGTTTTTTAGAAATGTACGCGGGTGACAGACATTGATGATTTAAAAGCAAGAATCACAGCTGCTATTGAGCGAATTGATGTGGATATGCTGCAGCGTACATGGCAACATTTGGAGTATCGATTGGATGTTTTGCGAATCACTAATGGTGCACATATCGAATGTTTGTAACAACGTTACTTTAATAAAAGAAACTTTTGAAAATACAGATTCTAAATAATCTTGTTTAAGAATTTTACGTGTGTTATCAAGAATTTTATTAAAAGATGAAATTGTACAGATAATGTTCGGACACACTGGAATTTCTAAAAAACTTGTCAAAACTTGATATCAGAAAAAACTTAATGAGATTCTCTGTAAAATGGAACAAAACTGGAATTTCTACACTTCATGGTTGACTTTTAATAACAGCCAAAAATTGTACAGATAATTCTCGGACACCCTGTGTATATATATATATATATATATATATATATATATATATATATATATATATATATATATATATATATATATATATATATATATATATATGTGTATATATATATATATATATATATATATATTATATATATATATATATATAAATATAATATATATAATATATATTAGTCACAATTCATTTTTTAAATTTTTTATAGGGATATCTTTTCTTTCTATATGAGATGTCTCGTGTTAAGGAAGTTTCATATTTAGAATTAAAGTAAATGGTCCCCAACTAATTCTTGTAATTCCTAAAACTAAAGATAAAGATGAAAATCAAACAGTGAAAGGGTAAAACCGATCGATAATATGAGACATCCTTGAAAAATATATTTTGAATCCTTCCACTCTAAATGTAATCCTTTAGGATTACTTTAATTAATACTTGTATTAATTTTGTTTAATTGTACCATTGGAACCTTAAGTATAATACATCCATTATTGTACGCATATACGACTATACAGTATATCCATACACCGTATATAGACAAAATAATGGAAATACTGTGGATATACTTTCAGTACCAAGAGTACGATTAGACAAAAATAATCCATATATTAAAGTAATCTTGAAGGGGAAAATTCAGAACGTACTTTTCGTGAGGACTTTATTTGAGGTAATGTAACTGCTAATATTAATTGAACTAGACTAATTAAATAAATGACATTTGAAAGCCGGTAAAACGTGACATCACTGCCCGCATGCAGATTGTCTAAACAACATATGGAAAAACATTTGTTCAGTCTCGAAATTTATCTGCATCTCATTTGAATCTCATTTGTGTCACTCTTCTCTTAATCCAATCATTTTAAAGTTGGTTAAATGAGAATCACTTTATAGAAAGTTCATGTTTTTCTTCTTTTTTTTCTTTTTTTTTTGTTATTGATGAATTTTGATCGATTTTATGTTGTTTGTTTAATAATTAGTTTAGTTTAGTTTTGTATTTATTGTTCTATTTATATTATAAATGAGACGGATAACCTCTTTTGAACCACTGGGTCAAATTTGTACCGTTTCCGATACACGCATTCATAACTTAACACTACAAAAACCTCGGTCGTTAAGAGGTTAATTCTTTTCTATACATACACAGCATGGAACTGCCATTTGCAAACAAATTTTGTGCTTCATTAGCGGAATGGATTTAGTTGACAAATCCTTTTAGATAAAGTAGAACATAGAGATTATTTACAGAAGTTTAAAGACGTATAACTGTAGATTACATATACTTGTGTGTATATATATATAGATTTCAACTAAAGTTACACCTTTTCTTTCTTGGGATATTAAGTTTATGTATAATATTAAATGCCTTGACATTACACACAAATTCTTATGGCTATACAGGAATAAAATTAGCATTAATTGTAATTGGTGCGTAGAGGGAAGAGAACGAGGGAAGAATGTTGGAATGGAAATAGTTGAAAAAAAGTGGGATATTATAGTTTGTAGGATTTGATATATTTATCTTTCAAGTATCTAGTGTGTTCTTTTGTCTCATGATCGAGTTGTTCCAGAGGTTAGGTCCAGTAGAGAATAAAGATCTAGTTGCGCAGTCTAGAGCAGGGGTTCCCAACCTTTTTTCCGGCTGCGTACCTCTCCATGGCTTATATTAATTATTTATACTAGTACAGTTCCCGCCGCTTCTCTGACGGTTAGACAGGCTAAACTACAAAAAAAGAACCCAGCCGTGAAAATTTTGAGCTTCACATTGTGTCAACATTTCTGAATCTGGTATCTCCCAAAACCTCCTCACCCCCATTCATACAACTTGGGTGCTAACCCCCTCCCCCATTACCCCCACCCCTCCCCATTACCCCCACCTCCACCCTTCCCCCATTGCTAAACTACAGAAAAGAACACAGTCATGAAAATCTTGAGCTTCACATTGCCGCCCGTAATACAATTTCTGAATTTTTTTTACAATTTCTGAATTTTTTTCTCGCAATTTTTTCTCACAATTTCGGAAAGTGTGACGGACAGACAGACGGACAGCTCTCTTATTATATTATTTATTTATATTTGTAACATCCGTAACAAAAGATATTTCGAGTTAGATAAAACTGAGATGAATTAGGCTACACCGTCTTTTGAGAGTACTTTTCCATGTGAAAGTTAGTTCCAAAGCAGGATGCCGCGTATCCCCATTTGGGAACCCTGGTCTAGAGCGTAATTTGGTTTTCTGATGCAAGTGTTTAATTGTCTTGTGTTGAAGCGATTTTGGGTTTGGGAAGCTAATTTTTTTCTTGAATCATATCCGGAGCAGTCTTATTAAAAATATATATAATTAACAATACATATAAGATACATATTTATACATATAAGAGGCAATGTGTAGACTTCTACTAGCTTGATAATAATAATAATAATAATAATAATGGTAATGATGATGATAATAAAATGAGAAAATTTACCTGTTACTTAATTTGAGACTCCTGCAAAGAGAGAAACTGAAAGTTTCCAATGATTTTCAAACTTGAAGACTTCTAATTTTATCGCATTAAGACCGACTGCAAGACATTTCATCAACAGGATATTCTATCGATAAGTGTCCTTAGCTGTGGGTTAGGCTACGCTAGATTAGGTCAGGTTAGGTTGCCGACGAAATGTCCCGTCGATAATATGAACAAATAGATTGAAAAAGATAAATCATAAAATATTAATACCTTTGGAATAATCTGACCATGTTTAGATAATTCATCCGTAAATTACCTTTTTTGTTGATTAAAGTGGTTATAAAACTCTGTCTGTACGAAAATCCCATTATAAAGCGTTTGTTGTTGTTCATTGCATATTTTACCTCTGTATTAACAACCTGGGGTCATGTAACAAAGGGGAGTTATAGCTTAATGTGGACTCCGAAACACTACCCCGACAAGGAAGACCCAAAGGTTTCAAAACTTCATTTTATAAAGTTACGCTGAATAATTTGAATAGTTTAAAACGTTATATTTCAAAGTTAATCTAGACGTTATTGAAGCCTTTCAAATACATTATTTTATAAATATATTCGATTACTTAATTGAATCCAGGATCTTTAGATAAACAACCTGAAGAGGGCGCTTTATCACTAGGCGACCCCAAGCGGATAAAATGTTTAAAATATAGAGTTTTAAACCAATCAGATTATGCAGCGTAACTTTAAAAATATCTAATATTATTTTATAAAAATGGTAATTAATGCGAATATACTCTCAAAAGGAGTTAATTTTTAGTGATTATATGTAAACCCTATATCCAATTGAGAGCACCTATATCTATATGTAAGAAGATTTACATATAGGTTATCCCTGTCCAAAATAAGAACCAAACTGCCCCAAATACGTACGGTAATGCTGTATCCATAATACAATAATTGTACAAAGGAATCCCAGCTATTTGCAAGGTTTCCTCTCGAAATATGCCTCAAATCACTCGCAACCTACTTGAATTTCTACATCTATTCCATATTCTTTCCTGCTTCTTGCTCATACTGCACCTTCAAACAGCCATGTAAAGAATAAATATTACCTAATAAAAGGGTGTGCTCTTTCAGGAGTGTCTGCAGGTGCGCTAAGAAGGATTTCCGGATTTATCTCGAATTGATTATACAGGGTGTTTATAAAGTCCCTATCTCTTTCGTTGAATTAACGGTTTTTATTTCTTTTTGTTGCAGAACCCTATGAAAATGAATGTACAAGAACGGGTGATGGTGGTGACACTTCGGATTAAAGGAAAGAAATGCAAAGAAATTAGAGAGAGGTTTGAAAGAACATTCACAAGCCAGGTCCTACAGACAAGACAATTCGTGATTTGCTTAATAAGTTTAAAAGAACGGGATCTGTTCATGATGTGTCAAGATCTGGACGTCCAAGTGTCTCTGAGCATGCTGTAAATGCGGTACGTAATGTTATCGATGAACATCCAAGCATGTCAATTCGCACCACATCACGTAAATTCGGGATACCCAAATCAACTGTCCACAAAATTTTGAAATCGACGTTGAAGAAGAGAAGTTATCACATTCAGGTACTTCATGACTTACACGATGAGGATTATCCAAAGCGAAATGCAATGTGTGCCGATCTTGTTGAACACATTCAGAATGGAAATTTAATGGACCACATTCTCTTCGGTGATGAAGCAACTTTCCACACGTGTCGAAAGGTTAATCGCCATAACTGCCGCATATGAGCTAATGAAAAGCCAGTTGATTTCTATCAATGGGGACGAGATTCTCTAAAGTTACTGTCTGGTTGGGTATGACAAAATCTAAGATTTATCGGTCCTTTTTCTTTGCTGAAGCTACAGTTATAGGGCTTATTTATCTGGACATGCTTCAGCAATTCCTGGAACCCCAGCTTCATTCAGATGGCATTTTAAACACCGTCGTCTTTCAACAAGATGGGGCACCTTGTCATTACGCAAACATTGTTCGGGAGTACCTAAATGAACGATTTCCAAATCGGTGGATCGGACGTGGAGGCAACAGGCCCTGGGCGGCTCGATTTCCTGACCTAACGCCCTTGGATTTCTTTGCATGGACTTTATCGAATCAAACGTCTATCAAACGAGGGTTACAGATCCGCAAAATTTACGTGCTCGTATCGTAACAGCAGCTACAAAAATAACTCCTGTCGTGCTCCAAAATGTGTTCCGCAATGCTGCTGACAGATTCAAACTCTGTAGAGATACTGATGGTGCTCATGTAGAATCATATGCTTAAGTATTCATTAAATGTATGCCTTCTATTATATTGCTATTGAATTTTACCTTTTTGCTACGTTTTCACTGAAATAGATAGGGACTTTATAAACACCCTGTAGAATAGTTTTTACTGTAGAATCCAATTTGGCCAGCAAAATCAATGACAAGTAACCACTTGAGCGTAGTTTCAAGTGAACTTAAGAATTATAGAGAACTAATGAATAAAAAGGTTTTGACTTTTTCGAAGTACGGGATATTCGAAAAGTCCGTCATCCCCCCTACAAAATGTACATATTGTAATACCAATTTTTATTTTTGTGTGATTAATTGAATTTATATGTGATTCATTGACATATTTTTCTTTTCCAGGTATTAGAGTTGTGTGAACAATGTCAGACCAGTCCACTTACACTCTGGAGAAAAGGATAGTGATGAGCACATGGGCTCATGAAAGGTCACATACTGGCAAAACGATGCATGATATCCAGAATGATTTCAACACAAAATTCGATAAGGCTGCACCACCAAACAAGACGGTATTACGCTGGGAGAAAAAGCCACTTGAAACTGGCTCCATCAAGGATAAACCACGGTCCGAAAGACCAACAACGCGAGCAGAACAATGTGAAGGTGTGATTGCATCGGTGGCTCGTTCACCGAAAAAATCACTTCGGAAACGATCACAAGAACTTGCAGTCCCAAGTCCACAATGAAAGATCACATGACAAAAGATCTCGGCATGAAACCATACCCCTCCGTCATTTGTTAATGAATTAAGCGATACAGATATGCAGAAACGATATGAAACCTGTTAACGGTTTTTGACCGTTTTTCCGACAATTTCTGCATGTGGAAGTGATTTTTTTCTATGAGTGTGCAATTTACCGTAGCGTCAAAATGAGAAATGTTTACTTCTGGAGCAAGGAAAATCCACACTTCTTTGAGGAACTGGAACACCATCTACTGCACGTGATGATATGGGTTGCAGTGTCTGCCCGGAACTTGCTCGGTCCATATTTTTTTGAGGGTCCTGTCAACCAAACTACCTACCTCAACATGTTAACGGGACTGGTTTGTGCCTGAGCTCGAACGTTTAAGGCTGCTTGGTCGGGTGTGGTTTCAACAAGACGGGGCTCCGGCTCATTCTGCCATTAATGTGAGGAAATTCCTCAACGAAGTGTTTAGAGACAAATGGATCGGCCGTGGCTCGCAACATTTACCTGCCCCTCTTGAGTGGCCGCCCCGAAGTCCAAATCTGTCTTCGTGTGACAATGCGTTATAGGGTTTCGTCAAGCAGAACGTATCCCGGGTGCGTTGCCGCACAACAGAGGAACTGAAACACGCTGTTCGAGATGCATTTGGTGTAATCACTCTAGCAATGCTGCGTCGATTCTCACACCGCACATGGAGGCGCATAATCCCTTGTTACGAAAATGATGGCGTGCGCACACAGATATTCTTGATTAATAACTGTAGTTAGTAACTGTATTTACTGTAATTAAAGTAATTGTTGCTAGTTACTGTTTTCTTAAATTACACCTACCGCATATAAATACAATTAATCACACAAAAATAAAATTGGTATTAAATATGTACATTTTGTAGGGAGTGACGGGACTTTTCGAACACCCTGTAGATTGTAGTAAAGACTCGTAAGTAATTTACTCTAAATACAGTATTTTAAAACTGAATTCAAGTCCTTCGCGGAAGCGGAGCCAGAGTTAAATTTCAAAGCTTTATGATGATGCTAATACAATCCAAATACCAAACAAAGATACCATTATTTATTTACCTACTAATGTATGTAAATAAATAGAAGGAAAATTAAAAATATATTAGTTTCATTTATTCATTTTGGTATTCATTCTATTATTAAAATTATGTGTATGAGTTTTCATTCATCATTCATTTTCATTCATTCATTCGTATATTTTCACAAACAATTTGCTCGAGAAATGGTTTATACTTTATACTTTATACAAGTTGATAATGACAAGGTTAATTGTAGCAGCATATTCTTATTAGTAACCAATTCATTGTTTCTTCACATTAACCGGTTTATTATTTAAATGATCAACTTGATCATTGATCGGTAGCTGCAAAACTGAATAGATTGTTGAGCAAACATCATTTCGTCGAAATTAAATAAAACATCGCCGTGTGGTCACCAAATCGTTAACAGACGTTCCGGTGAGCCGTTACTCATCACGGTTTTAATGTTACTCTAGTTTAACCTGCTATTTTAGGTTAGGTTAAGTTATATAATTCTTAGTTACTGTAATTTAACCTGTTAGTTTAAACTAGGTTACCAAAGTTCTGCGTGCGTGGTTAAATTTAATCACATTTCTAAAGTTCCCGCTTCGATGCTTTTCCGTGCAGAAAATGTGGCCTAAAGCTCGATGTTACACAGTTTGATAAATCTTCGCCATCTTGTCGAGCAAGTAAGAGATTAATAACTAAATAACTCAAAACCACAATAAAATTCAACATAATTAATAAAAAAAAACTTGTTATTCTGAATAAGGGTTTTCTCTTTTGAATAAGGGTTTTCTTTAATATCCATGCTTGTATATATCATTTTAGTACTGAAAAATAAATGCATTTAATTTACTGTATTGAGTACTCGTAATTTTAACTCTCATTAACATGAAATACTTAAGATTCTCCAGCTAGAGAACGATAATTTCAATGTACAAGTAATAAAACTTTTTTTAAATCTTAAAGATATGAAGCTGCATTTTTCAATTTCCCAGACTGCTTAGAAACAAGCTTAACTATCATATTATAATATAACTTTATTTCAGTGGTCACTGTATATGCGTCTGACCGGCAATCGGAAGATCCCGGGTTCGATTCCCAGGTGGTTACCTCATTTTTTCATTTGTTCGTTCTCTCTCTCTCGTCTTGCGCGGAATATCTCCTATACAAGCGTCGTTCTTTACGTTATTTATACTGCGTGTTCTTTGCAGTTGAATGTATATAATGTTACGGCATGCGGGAGGTGCCCCCTTGGGGCATTGGTTTCTGCGAGTATGTAGAAGAATTACGGCATTTGGAAGAGTGAGGCCCATGGTGTAATGGTATCGCGTCTGACCGGCAATCGGAAGATCCCGGGTTCGATTCCCAGGTGGTTACCTCATTTTTTCATTTGTTTCGTTCTCTCTCTCTCGTCTTGCGCGGAATATCTCCTATACAAGCGTCGTTCTTTACGTTATTTATACTGCGTGTTCTTTGCAGTTGAATGTATATAATGTTACGGCATGTGGGAGGTGCCCCCTTGGGGCATTGGTTTCTGCGAGTATGTAGAAGAATTACGGCATTTGGAAGAGTGAGGCCCATGGTGTAATGGTATCGCGTCTGACCGGCAATCGGAAGATCCCGGGTTCGATTCCCAGGTGGTTACCTCATTTTTTCATTTGTTTCGTTCTCTCTCTCTCGTCTTGCGCGGAATATCTCCTATACAAGCGTCGTTCTTTACGATATATATATATATATATATATATATATGAAGCCACGAGAAAAGAGAACGTTTTGGATTTAATCTTGACAAATAACGAGATAATAATAAATAAAAAAGTAACGCACAGAAAGTTCTCCGACCATAACCTCATCGATATAAAATTGAAGTTAGCACCCAGAGGTCCGAAAACGCATCCTAGAGAGGCAGATGGAATATTTGAAGACTTAAACATAAATTCAAAGAAAGTAAATTGGGAAAATGTAAATAAAGATTTAAAGGAGGTAAATTGATAATTGCTACTTCACGAGGAGACTCCATACTGAAACATATTCTAGAGAGACCGGAAAAAAAACGTAGCAAGCTCGAGAGGAAACTCAGGACACTATTCAGGCAACGAAGACAAACCGTAAAA
The DNA here is from genome assembly GCA_023014485.1 of Bathynomus jamesi. Taxonomy (NCBI): domain Eukaryota; kingdom Metazoa; phylum Arthropoda; class Malacostraca; order Isopoda; family Cirolanidae; genus Bathynomus; species Bathynomus jamesi. Next base: position 12,855 of record JAJOZX010000121.1, on the reverse strand, counting down.
CATCTCCACAGATGCAGAACTGATGAAAAGCGACTCAAACTAGAGAGGAAACTTGGCGAAATAGAAATGGACCGAAAGCAAACATTCATACATAGATAAACGAGGAGGAAAACAAGGTAGCAGAAAACAAAAAATAACCCAAAATACTTCTACACGTTTGCGAAAAGGAAAATGCAGTGTAAGGAGAGTATTGGTCCGTTGATAGACGGGGAGGCCGAATACACAAATGATCCGAAAGAGGTAAGCGAACTGCTTAGGGAATTTAACTCTGTGTTTAGCACCCCTAAGTCCGAGATGGAAGTGGAAAACCCAGACGAATTTTTCGACATAGATACAAATCAACCAAGAACAAATTCCGGCACAAACCTATTAATGGACTTCGAGTTCACAGAAGGAGATGCAATTACGGCCTTATCACAGATGCGAGACAATTTAGCGCCAGAGCCAGACACATGGAGTGCCACGTTTCTGAAGAAATGCAAAGAGAGTGTTGCCAAACCGCTATACTTACTATGGAGGAAATCACTCAACACAGGACAAATTCCACTTCCCTTAAAGAACGCGAACATTGCCCCCCTATTTAAAGGTGGTAACAGAGCAATGTCCAAGAATTATCGGCCAGTGGCTCTCACCTCACACCTTATAAAGTGTTTTGAACGTATAATTAGAAGCAAAACTACCTACTACCTACAAGAAAAAGACTTATACAACCCAAATCAACATGGCTTCAGGGCAGGAAAATCATGCCTATCATAGCTACTAGACCACCATGAGAAAATATTGGAAACATTGTGTCGAGGACAAAACATAGGTGTAATACAGTGTATACGGACTTTGCTAAGGCCTTCCATAAATGTGACCATCGAATCATAGCACACAAACTTAAGAATACAGGAATTACTGGAAAGCTAGGAAGGTGGATATTTAATTTCTTGACGCAAAGAACACCAAGAGTGGTGGTAAACGGAGTTAAATCGGAAGTCTCGGAAGTCGTGAGCTCTGTCCCACGAGGGACAGTATTGGCTCCCTTGCTGTTCATAATAATGATTGCAGATATTGATGCAGATATTAAGGACAGTATTGTATCATGCTTCGCAGATGACACAAAGATATGTAAGGAAATATTGAACGAAGGTGACATAAGAAAATCACAAAATGACATCGAAACATTATTCCAGTGGGCAGAAGACAACAATATGAAGTTCAACGAAGAAAAATTCCAACTTCTAAGATATGGTAATAACAAGGAGCTACAAAAAAAAGGGTACAAAACTATGCAAGCCAAACAGATAACACCAAATCCACAAGTCAGCGATCTTGGAGTAATAATGTCGTCGGATGCAGAATTCAGAGAGCACTATAACATCAAAATTACCACGGCTAGAAAAATAATGGGAATCATCTGGAGGAGCTTCGGCAGCAGAAAAGCAAACATCATGCTCAAATTATGGAAGAGTCTAGTCCTACCAAAATTTTGATTATTGCTCAGTACTCACAAGCCCATACAGAAAACGAGACATTGCGAACGTTGAAGCTACACAAAGGATTTTTAGTCTAAGATAGAGGAAACGGAAGGTGAAGACTACTGGTCTCGACTACAATCCCTGGAACTCTACTCTCTCGAAAGAAGGCGCGAGCGGTACACAATAATATACATATGGAAAATACTTGAGGGCCCTATCCCTAACCTTAGAAATGAAATAGAAACAAACTGGAATGAGAGAAGAGGCCCTGACAGGCCATGCGTGGCTGGCTACGAGGGCAGGAGGAGATCAGACAGCAATTCCCTCCTTCACCAAATCTCGCAAATGAGGCAGGATGCTGCAGAGGGGTCGACCGCAGGTCGATCCTGAACCGTCGTTCAAACTCATCTAAAGTAACCTCAAGTAAGTAAGTGTGTGTGTGTGTATGTATATATTCTCTCTCTCTCTCTCTCTCTCTCTCTCTCTCTCTCTCTCTCTCTATCTATCTATATATATATATATATATATATATATATATATATACATATATATATATATATATATATATATATATATATATATATATATATATATATATATATATGCCATTTCAGTTATTTGTTTTGTGCATAACTTAACGGAATTTACATTTCTGAAATATTTATATTTTTTCTTCTTCGAGGAAAACACTTGATTTTAGCGACAGCTGTCGGCACTCTAACGTGATGTAGAAAGAATTCCTTAATTAAGCATTTCCTCACACCATGTGGAATTGATTTTCAAGGAAATGGTTTAAACCACTCTTTAAGCAAAGAACAAATTTTCGCCGTACATACAGTGTATATATATGTATATATACACGGTGAGTCACAACGAAACGTCATAACTTCGGGAGCTTATAGCTGAGGTCATTCCCAGTCAAAAACTTCATATGAACATAGGTCCGATTCTTAACGGTTACGGAGCTATGGATGTTTGAATTTCAAGCATGCGCATGCCTGACCTTGAACTGAATTGACAGTTACTTACCGAACCGAACTAACTGCGCAGTAGAGTGTTGTGTTTCACAGCGTACAGTTGATGTTTTGTGCGTTCAGTATGCCTTTTACGCTTTCAAATACCGAATATACCGATATGGTGTATGTTTATGGATTTTGCGATGGAAATACTGCTGCTGCTGTCGCTGAATACCAGCGACGTTTTCCAAATCGAAGAAGTCCGGATCGACGAGTGTTTAGCAACGTTTTCCGGAGATTGCGAGACTGCGAGAGAGAGTGGATCATTTCCTAGCGTTACTGTTTTAGCTGAGCGTTCGGTACAACAAGATGTGGCTGAACAAGAAAACATTATTCAGATGGTACAGCGGAGTCCTCATGTTAGTACGCGAAGGATTTCCACAGGTCTTAGAGTTCCTCAAACGAGAGTATGTAGAACGTTACACGATACGTCTTGTTCTATGATGAGGCTCAATTTACCCGCGACGGTGTCAACAACACTCGCAATTCACACGTATGGTCAGAAATGAATGCTCATGCCATTGTGGAAAGTAATTTTCAACATCGGTTCAGCGTTAATGTGTGGTGTGGTATTCTCTACGGTCAGCTGATTGGTCCGTTTATCTTCGAAGGTGGTCTAACAGGTGGCATTTATCTACGATTTCTGCAAGACGAACTGCCACCACTGTTAGAAGCTCCTCCCCATTTTAGCCGTGCAGTGAGAACGCATCTCGATGATCGCTTCCCTGGTCGCTGGATCGATCGTGGTGGTGCACAAACTTGGCCACCCAGGTCTCCGGACCGATTCCCTCTAGATTTTTATCTGTGGGGGCGCATGAAAGAGCTGGTGTGTCAGAGAAAAGTGAAAACACGAGATGCATTGCTTCGTCGCATTTTGGTTGCTGCAGCCCTCATAAAAGACAATCGTAATGAACTAATACGAGCTACACGCGCGATTCACAGACGAGCCGCGATGTTTATTGAGGCAAGGATAGTCATTTTGAACAGTTATTGTAAATTCATGAATAAAAACTTTAGCAGCTATTTGTTCGCTTATTCTTATTTTGAACATTCAAATATCCATAGCTCCATAACCGTAAAGAATCGGACCTATGTTCATATGACGTTTTTGACTGGGAATGACCTCAGCTATAAGCTCCCGAAGTTATGACATTTCGTCGTGACTCACCCTGTATATATAGATATACGACGTAGTCTTCTTCATATTCTACTCCGTTTGAATTTGCAAATACTGTTTTTTCCATCTTATATATATATATATATATATATATATAGATGGAAAAAAAACAGTATTTGCAAATTCAAACGGAGTAGAATATGAAGAAGACTACGTCGTATATCTATATATACAGGGTGAGTCACGACGAAATGTCATAACTTCGGGAGCTTATATATATATATTCTAAATTAAATACAGGCCCGTATACGAACGGTTTGCAATTGTGGATACTTGTGGTTTTTAGTCCAGTTTGTGTAGAGCAAGCCTGAGGTAGTACGAGCATGACTGTGATTGATACAAGTAAATTTATGCTGCATTAGGGTGGGAACACAAACTTACGGTGCATGTTGCTTCTGAAGAATCATGCACGAGGACTAATAATAACTGGAAATGTCTGCAATACAAACTAACAAAAACTGCAGTAAATTGAATGCGGATGTGAATGTTCTTTTGACTAGATTAACACAGAGCATTGTTGCTTTCAGTGGTGATGAACCACGTACGAAAACTACTTCAGTACTTTGACCTAGTGTATTTTTTATGCTAATTTTACTGGGCGACCAAAGGGGGGGGGGTCAAGGGGTCCGGATCAATAGTAAATATCTCTATATTACTAGCCAATATAAAATTTATTTATATATTATATTTTAATTATACTCACATTGAAGGGGTGCCAATATTATTTATAAATTTTATAGGGGCGCAACTTTGGGTTTTAAGGCAAAAAATTAGGCCTGTTGGTAACAAAAATTGGAAAATCTTTGTTGCTCATACCTTAAAATGTCATTCACTAGGTAACCAATTTCGTTGACTGGGCCACATTTATGTCGCCCAGTCACACGGTTAAAAAATGGACTGTTTTGACTACCTATTATTATTATTGTTGTTGTTTAGCCGATCAGCCCACCCTGATCGAGCAAGCCGGCGGCACGCAGGTAACCGATCGCCCTCTCCGGAGTGGACCAAAGGTTCAGCGCACTAGTGATGTGTTGTGTTCGTTGTTGTGCTAAAGCGGTACAGTCTGTCATAATGTGTTCAATTGTTTGTTGGTGTGTCCTGGCACAGTGGCAGGTGTCGTCTGTGGAGTTGTCTAGTCTGTGTTTATATGTCCGTAAGTTGGGGTGATGTCCACATCGGAATCGTGCTAAGTTTAACTCGATCCGATCTGCTCAGGCTGATCTCTGACCTGTTAATGGTGGCGGCTTCGCACCTAGGACCGCATTCGGACCAAGTCGTGTCACTGCTTTGTGGTTAGGTGTGTGTGTATGTGTTTTCTGTACTGTGTGATGTCTGTGGGGCGTCACACAGTACAGAAAACACGTGGAATGAAGAAAATGAAGTTGGTGAATAAATTTTGAAAAGAATGTAGCGATCATAATTTTTAGCTGCGCATCGGAAGCCATGATAAGTAATTAAGTGATTTCACCGTTTGGACTGTTTGGATGTGATAGAAGATTGAGGGAAGTCTTTGTTTTCTGTGAAACACAAGTTTATTATGCAGAAACTTGAAATATATTTACAGTATTACGTCGATACAATATATGAGAAAGAGAGAACTTCATCAACTTGAGTAGTCTAAGCATCATCATCCTGTTTGCAGAGATGTTTTGTGTTTCGTATTTATCAATTATTACGAAAGAAATCTTTTATAACTTGAAGAGCCTAATCATTTTCATTAATCAATAAAGTAACATAAATATCATCAACTGTTGCCGCAAAATAGAAGTCAACATCTTCGTTCCTTGAATAATCAATTTTAAAATTAGAAAGAGCCGTTTTGAGCAGAAAACTGAGATTTGTTTATAAAAAACCTCTGAACAGTTAGCTAGAACAACGTGAAAAAAGTGTTAGCAGCTGACGAGGAAGCTTCTAACAGTGGCTGTATTCTCCAGCGCGGGACACGTCAACGCGAAGAAGAGGCGACGTCAAATCGAAACATCAACGCGCTGTTGGCCAAACTTCCTCAAATCTCCGTGCAGCGGGCTGTCTACGGTTGGCCAGACTGGCAGTGGACGGCCTGTTGCGTGGCACGGTCAGAGTGCGTTTTTTTGCGCTCTCCATTTCACATAGCCAGGTACCCCTGACTCATCTGGTATTGTTCTGAGCCAGGCGGCGAAGTCTTTTGAAGATTTCCACCACTACGCCAGTCATGTTCCGTATTTCTTGGGTTGGTTGAATAGTATTTGCCCTATCATAACAAAGCTATTTTCCTTCAGGGTTGAGTGGTTATAGGGTTCAAAGTGAGATATATATATATATATATATATATATATATATATTATATATATATATATATACTCGAAGCGCAATGAAAATATCCTACTATCCTTAAGCTAGAAAACTTCGAGCATATGGTAAGTCTTCGTCCTACCTCATCTCCACCTTCCCTAGAATAGTAGGGTGGAAAATGTAGGAGGAGATTGTAGACACCACTCGATCAGGGATACTCCGGGGTGGATGTTAGGCAGGAGTCAGGTCAGGGAGTGCTGGAACTCCCGTTTCTCCTGTCACTGTCCTCCTTAGCTGATCTTTTCCGTGTCTCATCTACCCTGTGAGCAGTCCGCATGCTCTCAAACACACGTTTTCTCCCTCTATTCCTCACTATCATCATGCATATTAATACACTACACAACCTTTTCAAAATTTATATTTAAAAAAAAAAGGCATCATTGAACCTTGGAGACCTTTTTTGGGGCTCTTTTCGTCTTCTGTGGAGGGGAGGGGTCACTTTTGCTGGCGCTCGCCTGTAGCTCCCTCCCTCCTTCCTACATAAAAAAAATACTTTTACACCTTACTCAGGAACATTTAGACGACGTAAAACCTAACAGATAGTTCGCAGTCGACCTTCAGTTGACTCACAAAAAAAAAATAATGGAGATTATGGAAGCAATAAACGCTATTTAATGACCACTTTTAATTCAGTAAATTTTATTTTATCCAAAATTAAAATTGAAGACTGAAAATCCAAATGTATTTTTAAACAGATGCATTAAAGCCTGGACTGATTGATTCATATGGAAACTCGCCTCAGGACGTTGATTTCTGAGAACAGACAAGATTAATATATTATTTTAACTGCGAGACAATTCAGTCCCAGAGCTAGATACTTAATTGGAATGCAAAGTTTTTGCAAAAAATGCGAAGAAAGCATGGCGAAACAATTATATATGTTGTGGAGGGCATAACTGGATATTGGTCTGATCCTGCCCTCGTCACACACCGCCAAACTACTAGATAGTAGTATAGTAGTATAATACTACAATACTACAATACTACACCACACTCTATAAAGTGTTTTGAAAGAGTAGCTACAGATAAAACAGCCTCCTACTAGGAAGAAAAGTAATTATATAACTCAGACCAACAAAGATTTAAATTGGTTTTATTTATTGCAATCATGTTAGATCACCAAAGGAGAATTTTAATAACTTTGTGCCGAAGATACACACAAATGTAATATACAAATTTTACTAAAGTCTTCGGTAAGTTTGACCATGGAATTCGTCCTCACAGGCTTAGAAAAATAGGTATATCTGAAGACCAAGAGAAGTCTCTGGATTTGATTTTTCAAATCAAATTCTCATAGTACAGTAGTGGTAAATGAAACTAAATTCTGAGTTTCACCTGGTATTATTATTTTCGGACAGCAGTGAATAGTATTAGCTCCCCTGCCTGTTTATACTGGGTGATCCAGATAAATGGGACCCATAAAAAAAAGCCAAATATTCTTAATATTTAAATCCTTTCATAAAAACTATATATCATTCGAAAGAGTAGAGTTACAAGTTTATTATGAAATATTTATTTTTTTAAAATGACTCCTTTCAAATGTGCTCCATTAGTTGCCAAGCATTCCAGTGTTCTCGCTTGTAAGTTCTGCATCACTTTTGCAAGAGTGTGCGGTGGTATGGCCTGTATCTCATTTGTGATGGCGGCCTTCAATTCTTGCAAGGTCGTTGGTTATTTCTGTAGACCCTACTCTTTAAATATCCCCAGAGATAATAATCTAAGGGGAGAAAAATCCGGAGATCTTGCGGGCCATTCAACGTCTCCAAATCTTGAGATTAACTCGCCTGGAAACGTTTGACGCAAAACTGCCATGCAGTTCCTCGTGGTATGGCAGGTAGCTCCGTCTTGTTGGAACCAGTGGTTTTTCTAGACAAAGATCTCTTAATTTAGGAATAAGGAAATCGGTCAACATTTTTTCGTAGCGATCACCATTTACAGTGACCGTGTTTCCGGTGGAATCCTCAAAAAAGTACGGCCCTATGATCTGAGATGCAGTAAGACCACACCAAACAGTTACACGCTGACTATGCAACGGGACTCGGTAATATTCAATGGATTTTCTGTTGCCCAGAAACGACAATTTTGTTTGTTTACAGTTTCCATTCAAGTGAAATGGGCTTCGTCTGACATAATCAAAGTTGCTAGAAAATTGGTGGTGTCATTTACCTTCTGTTGGATCCATTGACAGATTGTCGTCTTCGTGCGAAATCTCCATCGTTTAGTTGTTGCACTGTTTGAATTTTATATGGAAAGAGCATTAAATTTTGCTTGAATATACGGTGTGTTGTTCCATATCCAACTCCTAACAGCTGAGAAGCACGTCTGATGCTTATGTTAGGATTATCCTGTACAATTTCATGAGTTCTGTTAATGGTCTCGTCTATCTTGCTGTGCGCACTCTTCCAGTTGGTTTTCTTTTTCCAATGCTGCAGTTAGGGAAAAATTTCTGACACACCGACGGATTACTTTCTTAGAAGGTGATTTTGACATCTGAAAATTTGTCTTGAAAGATCTTTGAGCTGAAACTATACTTCTTCCATGCTCATAATATTGCTCAGTTATGAAACGCAGCTGTTCCACAGTCCATGCAGTCATCTTGAAGGGTTAGTTTTAACTAACACTTTTATTTTGTTTTGTATCTTATCTTGTCTTGTATTGTCAAAACCTGTACAATCCTGTACAAACTTGTAACTATCCTCTTTCGAATGATGCGTATGATTTTATAAAAGGACTTATACTTTAAGAGTTACAGGGGTTTCTTTTGGGTCCCATTTCTCTGGATCACCCTTTATTAATGATTATGAGTATACAAAACAAAGTTAAGAATAGTACAGGGTATCCATAAACTCCCGTTATAATTTTGAATGTAGATCAAACGAAATATTGAATACACGAAAGGGAAATAAAGCTTTATTAAACATAGTGAACAGATAATTAACATGTGCAAGCTCTCAAGTTTTAACATGTCCTCCATCATTATCTAGACCACAAGTCCGCAAAACTAAGGTGCACGGCCCTCAGGGAGTGCGTGTTGCGCTGCAAAAGGGGTGCAAAATGTTACTTATTTTAAGGTGAACAGAAAAGGTTTGACACGTAGAGAGGAATTATACTTCTAATTTCAAAAGAACTGTTCTGGTTCCCACCACTGATTTCGCTTACCGCTAACCTGAAAAAGTTTGCAGACCCACTGGTCTAGACAGTGCTGTAATCTTTCAAAGTAAGCGTAAACCTCTTCAATTTCCTGGGACGTTATGGTGTTTTTACTTCATGCTTAATTCTTCGTTTAAGGTCTTCTAAACCTTTCGGTTTAGTTGCATAGACATTAGATTTATTCCTTCTCCAAAGATAGAGATCCAATCGTGTTAGATCAGGTGACAATGGAACCACATCGTCAATCCATCGTTCCGGAAAAGTCTAGTCAAGGAAGTACCGAACACTTACAACATAAGGTGGACGGGGGGGGGGGGGGGTCCATCCTGCTGAAAGATCAAGCCATTCAAAGATTTCAACCTACACTTGGAACGAAAAAAATCTGAAACATCTTCAAATGTGAGGTACTGGTGACTGATGGGTCAACCGATCATTGAAAATAATGGCCATAATCTTTTCCCCGTGTAAGAGCACACCCGATATTAACCATTGGGAAGTCTTGCTCGTATTCTCTCACTTCATGGAAATTATCTCGTCCCCATATTCGGCGTGGAAAATAGCTTCGTCTAAGGAACATAACCGACCTATAGAAGTTTTCGATCTTTTTTCATCAAATCCAGCAGTTCAGACCACATGCCAATGCGTCTGCCATAATCGTATTCCAAAAGTGCTTCAATTCAGGTGACTTTGTTAGGGTATACATGTGAATCTCGCCTCGCTAAACATTATAGACCTTGAAATTCTCAGTTCAGCGGAAGCACGACATACAGATATCTTGGGACTTCGCTTAAAACATTCACGGGCACGTTGGACGTCTTCCAAGACTAAGCATGTCCTTCCCGATCGCGGTAAATCATGTTCTCTTAAACTTAGACTTCTTAAACTTTGTCACCCACCTCTTTATTGACATTTTCAATGGTGGATCCTTTCCATACCCCTTTCTAACTCTGTTATTACAGATTCATACTTAGCTAACCATATCACGCACTGTCCCTTCTCTACACACGCCATTTTTGCTAGGCGGCATTTTAGCATTGACTTAATAACTTCACGGCTACCATAAACTAAAATAAATATCAGCACATATTCATACCAATACTGTATTATTCCTGACATATGGAAACAAGGTAAAATTATTACACTACTCAAACCCAACAAATATCCAACAGAACCAGCTTCCTATAAACCCATTACTTTACTATGCACACCTTCCAAAGTAACAGAGACTAATCTTACAAATCACCAACCCACATACCACTATCGCCTACTCAACATGGATTCAGACCTCACCACTCAACCACGACATTACTCACTAACATCACGCAGCACATCATGGATGCCATCAACTCCAGACGACCAGCTCAACGTACACTATTAGCAGCAATAGACATTAGTAAAGCATTTGAAGCTATCCCACGCTTCCCTCTCATAAACAAAATACTCAACACAAACATGCACAATAACACCAAAAGGTGGCTGAGCAACTATCTCTCAGGAAGATACTCACATGTTACATTTAATGGCAAATCATCCAAAAACAAGCTTTTTCCGAACGGGGTCCCTCAAGGCTCTGTTTTCTCACCAACACTCTTCAACTTATACATGCATGACATTCCAACATCCATAGATAACAAGCTTACCTTATCATCATATGCAGATAACATCACTCTAACATCCACCCACAACAACATCGACACCGTTACAAATAACCTACAAACATACATAAATAGTATACAAGACTGGCTCACACACGATAGACTCAAAGTACCGCCCACAAAATCAACCATCACCTTGCTTACAAGCAACACAAAAGAACACCAGATAACTCCACAGCTTACACTAAACAACACCAACATTCCACATACTCACAGGACCAAAATACTTGGGGTCACATACAACACATCATCATCTTTTGCAAACCGCATTCAAGACATTAAAAACGAATATACTTCAAGACTTAACACGCTTAGGGTACTAACAGGCACAAACTTTGGACACCAGCAGGAAACAACATCATCCATATACAAACAATATATTCGCTCAGTTATGAACTATGCTAGCCCATGCTGGGCACCCATTATCTCAAACACACCCATAAACATCTTGCAGACAATACAAAACAACGCACTTCGTATCATTACAGGATGCACTCAAACAACACCAATAGAACACCTGCACACAGAAACAAAAATGCTGAAAGTTAGGGAACATTTAGACATGAGGGGAACACAATTCATGGCAGCAGCGACAAGTAACCCACAACACCCTTGCCACTACATGTACAATCATGTACCGACACCTCGCACCATTTAGGTAACACCAGAGAGACATTATAACCAAATACTCCACTCCATACCACACCCCACAGACATCACACAGTACAGAAAACACATACACACAAACCTAACCCACAAAGCACTGACACGACTCGGTCCGAATGGGGTCCTAGGTGCGGTCCGATGTGGACATTACCCCAACTTACAGACATATAAACACAGACTAGACAACTCCACAGACGATACCTGCCACCTGTGCCAGGACACACCACAAACAATTGAACACATTATGACAGACGGTACCACTCTAGCACAACATAGAACACAACACAACACAACATCACTAGTGCGCTGAACCTCTGGTCCACTCCGGGGAGGGCGATCGGTTACCTGCGTGCCGCCGGTTTGCTCGATCAGGGTGAGCTGATCGGCTAACCAACAACAACAACTAAAATAAATTTAAAAGCATATAACACTGCCATAGTATAAAATAAATTTAGAAATCTGCCAATGCCTACCTATATGTAGTGAGGCCACGCTTGTACAAAATTCTATATTCTTTTATGAAATCGAGGAAAAGCCAGAGAGCCCATAAATTTACAGAAACAATACAGTCATAGAAATTTTGAGCTTCACATCCAAAGCCAATGAGACCAAATCTGTGAGGTTGCACTCAAAATGTAAATGAACTTAAAATACGTGTTAAGATCTCACTGGCTTAAAAATTTGCTCAAAACTTTTGTATGAAATTATTTATTTACGTTATAACGCGGGTCTGGACCGATTAGATATTGGTAGGCTTTGAGTCTATTCTAAATATTCACGCTTATTTTTCATTTTCATTATTATTATTTTATTTATTTATTTTGTATATTCAATATTTCTTTTTTATTTACATTCAAAACCGTAACAGGACTTTAGGAAAACCCCGTATTTTTTTTGGCCTTTTGCGAATGACACAAAAGTCTGTATTTAGCAAGAGAATATAAAAAGTTCGAAAGGACATTAACGTATTATTTAAAATGACTGAAAAAAACGATACGAAACTCAATGATCATAAATCGAAAACAATATAGAACCAGCACGCGAAATCGGAGATTTAGGAGTAATAATGTTAAAAGACCAAGAGCTCGAAAACCATTACAGTTTTAAAACTGCCATAGGAAAAAATTAATGGACATTGTATGGAAGAGCTTTCATAGCGGTAGAGCCCGCATCATGTTCAAATTATTTACAGAAGAGTTTAATTCTACCACGCAGTAATGGGACACTGTAGGTTCCATTCTCACGAGCGAGATATAGCAGATATCGAAGTCCTAAAATGTCCTTCACGTCTAAAATTACAGAAACAAAAGATGAAGATTACTGGCCACGCTTGAAACCTCTGAAAAAAATTATCAATGGAAAGCGCCGTGAACGATGAATGATAATAATTATATGGA
>JAJOZX010000120.1:1655000-2027424 GCA_023014485.1 Bathynomus jamesi | reverse complement strand
TTATTCGGGTATTTCGCCCTATGCTGCATCACAGTTTTGAGCAAATACTGCTTCTGCTCTTCGTTCTTTGTCAGAGAACAGTTGAACTCTTTGGTGAGCGCGATGGCTCTTTCGGCCCGATCGTTGACGACAGAGATTTTGTTAACAGTTGCCGCTGCTTGCTTGAAGCCCTCTACTTCAGTCCACTCGGCAACTAGCTTTTTCAAGAATTCTGTGTCCAAGTCGAATGCATGGAAGAAAGCCATCGTCTTTCCTGTCACGAACTCCGCCAGGTGTTTCGAGACAAGATTCTTGACGTTCTTCACTTGGGGTCGCTTGAGTTCCTTTTTCGATGCGGGCTTACCCAAACTGACGACCATCTGAGCCTTTTCTTCATCTGCCACATCTGCGACGAAGAACGCCATGGCAATAAGAGTCTCAGAGATGTACCATAGGTGTCGAGACATGGCTTCTTGCGCAGCGTTAACACACGAATATCCCGACATGGCAAAGGCTTCCGCGTCACGCAGAAATTCCAGATCAACTGCGGCAGCCTTGCTTGAGGTTGCAGCACGAGTCCAACCTCGGATGTAGACGAGGGACACGAAGAGACCTACGGCTGTCAGAGCTTCCAACTCGTGACTCGACATCTTGAACTGCTTCTTCAGTAGAATTACTTTCAAGGAGTAGATGGCTATCGCCATCCATCGAGCGTGATGGTAAGCGCCAGGGGCTCTGAGAGGGAAATCCACCACTTTTGCTTCTCCCAGGAAGATGAGAACCAACTGTAGCAGTTCCTTGTAGTCATCGCGCTGATGCGACGTGCTCACCATCCTTCTCACCAGCAGGACTGACTTCTCCCTCAGTTCCCTCATAGAGTCATTGACTTGAGCAAATCGTACGGCCGCACGTCCAACGGTCGATGAACTTCCATTTTGCCTGAAACCTCTTGAAAACGGGTATATCGGGGCCACTTGAAGGGCCGTATGCACGCTTGAAGACGGAGCTGAGGATGACTTCATAGATGTGATGCCGACAGGGGAAGTACATGAGTTCTCTGCCAAGACCTTTCTCAATCAGGACGCAGGCCCCGATATGAATCCCGGTGTTCGACGCTGTCGTGTCGAAAGACAGTCCCCGCACGCGCTCTTCCATCCTGTGTTCCTTGACCAAATCCAAGCAAACTCGCGCTATCTTCTCGCCGGTTCCGGACGTCACCTTAGGAACGCCGAGCAACTTCTTACCGTCGCCAGAGACGAGGACGGCGATCCGGTCAACGCTCTCCTTCCATTGCTCATTGTCATGTAGGAGCTTACCGTCCCAATGCAAGACAAGAGGCTGGACAGGACAAACTTCGTCGGATTGATAACTTTCAGCAGCCACCTTCCTGAGAGCCTTGCGTGTGCGGTACATGGTACTGGCAGAAATGGACAGTTCATCCAAGTCAAAACCTAGTGATTTAGCCACTGCAGCGTACGACATAGCTGAATCGCGGTACGAAATATTCAGCCGATCGTAGGTAGTCGTCACATCCTGTGAGATCAGATTCCTGCGTCGCTTCTTGGTATTTCCCTTGGAGGAGGATGGAAAAACTTCCACGGTTGGGTCAACGACATCTGAGTCAGTCTCTGACGAAGTTGAAATCACTAAGCCCCCGTATCTTCTGCAGCTTCTTGTTCCTTCCTGGCCTTCTCCTGTTGTTCCTTAATCTTGTCCAGCCTCTTCCTTTTCCTAATCTCCTTATAGTGAAGCTTCATGTCAACAGGGCCCATGCTGCAGGAATTTGGATCTTCACGCTGCATGTCGAGAAAGTGGATGTCCTCCTGATTCTTCATCATTTCCTTAGCCTGTGAATGAGCAATGTCCATGATCTCCTTCGCTATTGCCTCCTTGAAAATCGCCTCCTTCACTCGGAAGGACTCTGCTTTATGTGACTTGTGCTTCACAAGCCGGTCGTATTCCTTGAGAAGGGATTCCATCTTCCTCAAGGCCGAATCTCTACGCATCATGGGGATTCTCGCTCTCTCCCAAAATATGAGACAGGCATCCAGGCACAGGTTCAGGCATTTAGTACGTCCAAATTTTTGCTCCTTTTGGTGGTAAAAGTACTTTTTGAGTACTTGCAACTGAGTTGGAAGGCCACTTGATGTGATGTTCGCATCCGTCTGGCCAATAAGAAACACTTCTGTTTTCGCTCTGGTAGACACCTGGAAAGAAACAAACTAAATAATTCCACAGAAATAATTTCACATCGTAATTAATTTCATTAATTAAATAAAGAAAAGCAGTAACTGGACTCGAACCAGTGTCATAGCCGTTTGGCGGCATCGCTCAAGTCGGCGTACACAGCACGCTATCCACTACACCATCTAGGGAGTGGATAGCGTGCTGTGTACGCCGACTTGAGCGATGCCGCCAAACGGCTATGACACTGGTTCGAGTCCCAGTTACTGCTTTTCTTTATTTATAAAACTGATACGTGTACACTACGTTCTCTTTGACAATTCATTAATTAAATAAATTTCAATACCGCAGTAAAATTACATTAATTAGTATCATAAATAATTACCAGCTTAGTTGTCCAATATGCAACAGACTAATTAATTTCATGTAATATTAATAATAAATATCACTACCACAGTAAAATGACAGAAATTAAATAATAATAAATTTCAATACCACAGTAAAATGAGATAATTAGTAGCATATATAATTACCTCCATAGTTGTCCAACAGGCTATACAACACGAACCGCTCAAGTGACGAAGAAAACCGTCTTCACTGCAGGCAGGCGAGAATGAACTGACAAAAAGTCGTCAAAGTTGGGGACCTCTAAATGCAGCGCGATCTGTTCAAACTTGCACAACGTGTTTTCATGTTCTTTAGAATACGGAGAAACGTGTGGATTAAAACTCCAAGCTCATTTTTATTTTACCCTATAGGTATGAAACACCCTAATATATATATATATATATATAAATATATATATAAACACATATATATATATATATATATATATATATAAACATATATATATATATATATATATATAATTAATATATAAAAAATATATATATATATATAAACATATATATATATATATATAAACATATATATATATATATAAACATATATATATATTAATATATATATATATATATATATATAAACATATATTATATAATATATATATATTATACTATATATATATAAACATATATATATATATATTTAAACATATATATATATATAACATATATATATATATGAAAATTATTTCACGAAGGTAACACGTGAAAAATATTTATGATGAATAAAACCACGAAGGAAAGGAAACACAAAATGGTGCTCAAGCGCTTTCGTCTAATGACATCCTCAGGATGTCTAATGACATCCTCGTGTTCCTGAGGATGTCATTAGACGAAAGCGCTTGAGCACCATTTTGTGTTTCCTTTCCTTCGTGGTTTTATTCATCATATATATATATATATATTATTTAAACATATATATATATATAAACATATATATATATTTAAACATATATATATATATATAAACATATATATATATATTTTAAACATATATATATATATAAACGTATATATATATATACATATATATATATATATATATACATATATAAACATATATATATATATAAACATATATATATTATAAACATATATAAATATATATATAAACATATATATATATATATACACACACACACATACCTTATGAACCTTATATTGTTTCGTGCGTTGGTCTCTCTTCACACGGAGGTCAAGCTGGTGGCCCCGCCTCTACCCCTGGTGGCCCCGCTTCTACATATATATATATATATATATATATATATATATATATATATATATACACACACACAGTATGTATATACATATATACATATGTGTCTTTCTACCTCGTAGAGCACGGACGTTTTTGTTTCTGCTCTGTGTAATATCGAAATAACTAGTGTTTATAAGTTCATCGGTAAATTCTATCTTATACCAGTGGGTGTATTAAATACCAGTGAATTCGCGATAATAAATTAATAAATTATTAAGTGAAAGCCGGTGGCTTATAGCTTGCACAAAGAAAAAACATCAAATTGAAACATAAATTTAAAACACTTCGAACGGAAAAACAGCTTCTGAGAGTGTACACTAGGCCTATAGAGGAAAAAAGGTCAGAGCCATAAAACGAAGGACGAGTTATCGAGAGAAATTTGAGAAGCGAGAAGAGGACGAAAATAAAGGAGAAAATGGCAAAAAATACAAAGAAATGTGTAAATTGCGGGAAAGTCAGAAAATTGAATAAAGCCGGAATATGTGTAATGGAATGCGCGGCACATCAGCTCTGTGATTGCAAACATGAAGTAGACCAGACCTCGGGCTTAAACTGCATTCTGTGCAATACCTTTAAGCACTACGAATGCATAAACTTAGATAGAAAAGACAGGAAAATGGTAAATAGAATAAACAACAAAATCATAGGCTTTTGTGGTTTATGTGTCAAGTGCATGGAAAACAATAGAAAATTAGTACAGAGGGGAATACAAAATGTTGAAATAGAAGAATCAAGTACAGCAGTTTTACCGACAGAAAAACAGGAAACAGAAATCGCCTGCACAACCGAGAAGGAAAAAGAAAACACACTACAGGGAGGGGAGAAAGCAGCCTCAGATAAAGAGGTACCCACGGCAGAAGAGAGAGATACGAAATACACGCCGAAGAAAACAACCCCACTGAGTAGGGAAGAAGTGGTGGCGGAGCAGAAGAAGGAAATCGAATCACATAAGACTCAGAGGGAATTTAAACGACGGGCCATATGCGAATATTATAAAATAGGTGCGTACAAATATGGCTCAAACTGCATATACAATCACCCTACAAAATGCTTCTATATGATGAGGAATGGGAAATGCAGATACGGACCAAACTGCAACTTTTTTCACCCTCGTATGTGCAGACAGTCAATTACTGAGAAAAAATGCCTGAACATAGAGTGTCCGCATTTTCACATAAAGGGTATGAAAAGAAGAGAACGGGAAAGAACAGATCATATTCGACATAGAAGTAATAACAAGAGTAATGAAACATATTTTTTAGAATAAATGAGGATAATAAAAGCTCAACTTGCCCTTCTAACAAGGAGAGACAGAACGCCGCAAACATATGCACCACAACATTACGCACATCACCCTCCTATTCAACACTATCCACCAATAATACAACAACCACAGTGGTATCTCGGGCCGCAACCCCAATACTTCCAAATGCAGCGGCCCAACCAATAACACCAAACAGGAACCGCCATCGACCAGGAAACGACCATCATTTAGGAAAATCGAACATGAAGATTAGAAACCCGGTAAATGTATTATACACAAATATACAAGGCCTCTATATGGACCATGCAGACTGCAAACTACAATACTTGCAAAATTTAGCTACGGAAACCAACATAAATATCATATGCCTGGCGGAAACACACTTGCATAAGTGCGAAAAAGGCTGTGAAAACTGCATCGAGAATACTGAAATAGCATTGCTGGACTACAACATATACAGAGCAGATAGAGTGGCTAGACGAAGGGGAGGGTGTTGTATTTATGTGAAAAACACATACACATGTGAAGTGAGGGTAAAGAAATCAAACAGCACAGTTGAAGTTATTATATTAGAAGTAAAAGAACTGAACCTAACCATTATGAACATCTACAGACCACCAAACACCACAAAAAGTAAATTCCAATTTGCTACAAGTGAAATTGAAAACATTAAAATTACTTGAAACTCCAGCAACAAATATTCTAATTTTCGGAGATTTTAATTTCCCATTCATATCATGGAAGAAAAATGACGAAGTTATATATGTTGAGAAGTGTCATGGCAACATTACTAAAGATGATAGGACCCAAGCAACAATGCTATTAGATATTATGGAACAGTACTCCCTTACCCAGGAAATCGGTGAAGCCACGAGAAAGGAGAACGTTTTGGATTTAATCTGGACAAATAACAACGAGATAATAATAAATAAAAAATTAACGCACATAAAGTTCTCCGACCATAACCTCATCGATAAAATCAAAATCACAACGGCTAGAAAAATAATGGGAATCATCTGGAGGAGCTTCGGCAGCAGAAAAGCAAACATCATGCTCAAATTATGGAAGTCTAGTCCTACCAATAATTGAGTATTGCTCAGTACTCACAAGACCACACAGAAAAAGAGACATGCGAACATTGAAGCTACACAAAGGACTTTTACGTCTAAGATAGAGGAAACGGAAGGTGAAAACTACTGGTGTCGATTACAATCCCTGGAACTCTACTCTCTTGAAAGAAGGCGCGAGCGGTACACAATAATATACTGTACATATGGAAAATACTTTAGGGCTTTGTCCCTAACCATAGAAATGAAATAAAAATACAAAACTGAATTCTAAAAAAAACATTTTTCACCCCACCCTACTGCACACTTTGAACAAAAACATTTTTACATTTTTAAAAACATTTTACTCAATAAATACAAAGCTTGTTTCGAATTCAATCCCTTATCGTATCCTTCAGAAATTTTGCCTCCGACACTTTTATGAAGCGGGGCCCTAGGCAGTCGCCTATTTCGCCTATTGGAGGAAACGGCCCTGGCTACATTATTACATAGGAAGCAAGCAAAACGTGTCACCACCAACTACTAGTCTAGTGCGAGGGATGCAACTGTTTCTGCTGAATTAACGACTGAATTCTGGTTTCAGTTTCGCTTAAGGCGCAGCGTAATTCGCCTTCAATGTGCAGCCGATTTCGCAGTGTTCTTTATGACCATTATTGTTGAAAAGCCTGCCTCATAACGATAACTTGTTGCAAAAGGCACCAGCAATTCCTTTGTTTCTTCAGCAAGCAAAGATATCCCCATCCACCTTTGCCCAAAATGCCCCGATTTTTTCTCTGCAAACTCAAACCTCAAAATGAGATCTTGCCGCATTTTCAGGAATTCTCCTTTCAATTCAGGTGAGTCACTGCTTTTCAGGGCGTAATAAGTGAATGGCCTCTTTTTTAAATAGCATGGCTTCGTATTAAATATGCTTTTGTACCACATCGACTCCAGGAAGCAATAGACAACAACGGTGGCTGGACAAGATATTAAATTTGTAATAGTTTTAGTTTCTGTAATTCTCTCCTTTGAAGTGAGAGACAGCCAAGAGTCACATCTACAGTGGTTCAACACTTAAGTTGTAACATGGAACTTATTAATACAAAACAATTATATGCATTTATGATGTTGCCTCAATACAAAACATTCTTCGTTTCTAAATAATATTTGTATCAGTGATTTTTTACTACTATATCAGTGTTGCTGATCTAGAAATAGCATTTGCTCCCGTTATAACAATGCCATACCAGTAGTATCCATTCGGTTGTCGTCCATCGACAACAACTGTTTTTTCAATCATAAACAGCCTATATATATATTTATGTACTATATATCAGGTTTTCGCTCTGTCTTTGTTATAACACAAAATAATATCTGAATCTATGTTCAATATTAAATGTAAATAAATAAATAAATAAATTAATTAATTAATTTGAAATTTGCTCAGAGCGCAATAATGCCTACCAACGGCTCTGTTTTATAGATTGAAACTTCAGTTCAGGATGACAGGCTTGCCAATATCATGAACACTGTCATCACGTCCGAAGGTCTATTTTAGTTCTTACAAGACCATTTTTTACTCACTTCATTGTTAATATATATCCCCTTCTTGAATTTATAGTTAATTATTCATTTATGTTTCCTTAGTAATATGTAAACCAGAGTGTGAATGGAAATAATTATATTCTAAAGACATTTGGCAATGAGTCAACCAACCAATCAGCGCTTACTCACTCCAAGATTCATGCATAGAATGTTACAACCGTTTGTAGTAAACACAACAAATATATGCCAGGTGTCGCTGTCTGTTCTCAAGGGTGTCCTACGAATAATGAGCGCAACTGTACATTAGGGTGGTCCAAAAAATAAAAAGTCAGAATTTTAGAAGTGGTACCTTTTATTTTTGTGACAAATAATGAGAAACTAATGTACGTGAAATATTTTAATAATTGAACTATATTTAAAGGTCGCTCAATGGACATGCCCTATTTCTCATTGCTGTCAGCAATCATAAAAATTGTATTTTTAAACGCACATGCAGTTATGTATATATCACTGAACACAAACAAGCTATATAATTTATCATATATTTTATCATATTTTATGTGTTTGAAGATGGTCCGGCACCCTGATTAACAAGTAGGCTTATGTTGGGCCTCGGATAGTGATTATATTATTGAATAGTAAATGTAAATTGAATAGTAAATAGTAAATTGAATAGTAAATGCATACATTTCTTCTTTATACAATGAGAAATATCTACTATTTGACTTTCAAAACCTGCAATAAAAGTAGATATTTGCGACGGTTAGCAAAATAGAAAAAAATTAAAGGGAGTTGAGCAACCTCTAAAGATTATCGTATCAAAACCAAACTTTAGACTTTAGAGGATTAATTAGCTTGGTAAATGTAACAAATTGCAAAGGTACCACGTAAAATATTTAAGTGTTTTTATTTTTCTATATAATTATGGACTACCCTACTCTACGTACATATGAACGAGTATAAATACGACTGTATAATAATGTAGTAGAGATTTTGGATCTTTTCGGTTTTAGGTCCGGCATTGGATTTTTTTCATATATTTGGTATAGACGTAGATTTTTACGCTGATTCCATTTCCGTAATCCGTTTCTTGGAGAAATAAACACGAAATAAGTTATGTGCAAGTTTATTACGTTTACAGGTTTCCAGAACACAGACAGTTACTGGCTGCTTCAACAGCGAGTCAGCACAAACTTCGCGCATGAAGTTGTTGTAGTCGACGATCGTTTCGTGATTGATGCCAAGCTCACGCTCACAGAACTCGATGCTGGTGTATTCATAACACCAGCAATAACAAAACAGAGCCACTGTCTTCGGCGGAAGCTTGGAATCTTCGAGCCATGTTCCAGTCCGCACCGAGACCTGCTCGTCGCACGACCGTTTCATGCAACGCCACATAACGTTGCCGTTATTCCCGCGGTAGGACAGCGTCATGTCATGCTTCTTCTTACACAGTTTTTTGCGTGGAATCACATCGTTGTCTTGAAAGAACGTAACAGCATCTTTCTCGCTATTCAAATTCGTAAACAACCAATTCAAATTTATTTCCGACATAGTGCACAACATGAAATCTGAAAAATATGAAAAAACATGTGAATATACAAACAGAAGTAGTTTAGGGTAGGTTAGGTTAGGTTAGGTTAGGTTAAGTTTGGGTAGGGTAAGCTAGGGTAGAGTAGGCTAGGGTAGGTTAGGTTAGGTTAAGTATAGGTGGATATTTGAATACAAGCTTTGGGCCATAACTTTTTCGTTTTTATTTCTCCAAGAAACGGATTGCAGAAATGGAATCAGCGTAAACATTTACGTCTATACCAAAAACATGGAAAAAATCCAATGCCGTACCTAAAACCGAAAAGACCCGAGATTTTAAACAAATACAGTACTGTACAGTACAGTTTCATTTATTCTGTTTTATTCTGTAGACCTTCTTCCTCAAAATGAGTATTGTACAGTAATGATTATCGAAAAAAATCTGTTATCCGAAATCGCTTGGTTCCAATTACTTCGCATAATTTTATCTTTGTCTTTCATTTGGTACTTTTCCTTCTTTCTGGAAGATCGCTTTCATTCAGTCTGTCCCAAAGAAAGATGACCGCTCTCAACCCTCCAACTATCGTTCAATTGCTTTAATTTCTTGCCTTTCTAAAGTTCTCGAATCTATCGTCAATAGATAGGTTCTAAAACACCTCTCTTCTCACAATTTTCTTTCAGATCGTCATTATGGGTTCCGCAAGGGACGCTCTACTGGGGATCTTCTTGCATATCTCTCTGTCTCTTGGTTATTCTCCTTTCGGGATTTCGGTGAAACTTTTGCTATTGCGCTAGCCATATCGAAAGCTTTTGATAGCGTGTGGCACAATTCTTTAATTTCCAAACTGCCCTCTTTCGGTTTCTATCCTTCTATCTGTGCCTTCATCTCTAATTTTCTTTCTGGCCGATCCATAGCTGCGGTTGGAGATGGCCACTCTTCTTCTCCTAAAGCTATCAACAGTGGTGTGCCTAAGGGTTCTGTCCTGTCACCCACTCTTTTCCTTTGATTTATTAATGGTCTTTTAATTCACATTTCCTGTTCTATTCAGTCCTATGCCAATGATTCCACTCCACTTCTCCACACTCTTCCCAAAGCGTCCCTCTCAACAGTTACTCCATGATTCGCGTAGTAAGGCTATAGAACACCTGACCTCTGATATTTCTGCTATCTCTGATTGGGGCAGAGAAAACCTTGCGATTTTCAATGCCTCAAAACTCAGTTCCTCCAGCTATCTACTCGTCACAATCTTCCACACGACTATCCCTTTACCTTCAACAACACACAACTCAATCCTTTCTCTTCTCTTAACATTCTTGGCGTTTCCTTTTCTCTTGATCATTCCATGAAAGGTCACATATACTCTCTTTCCAAATCAGCTACCAAGAGGTTAGGTGTGCTGTACCGGCTTCGCCCTTTCTTCACCCCGGCTCAGTTACTGTCTCTGTACAGGGGTCTTGTCCGCTCCTGTATGGAGTATGCTTCTCATGTATGGGATGGTTCAACCCACACAGCCGTATTTGACCAGGTCGAATCAAAGGCTTTTTGTCTCATGAATTCCGCCTCTTACTCACTGTCTTCAATCCCTCTCTCTTCGCCGCAATGTTGCTCACTCTCTCTTTACTATCGCTATTATAACGGACACTGCACTTCTGAACTCTCTAACTGCATGCCTCCTTCTTTAAGGAGAGCACGCAGCACCAGACTTTCTACACTTTCTCATTCCTTTTCTGTCCAACTCTCTTACGCAAAGGTTAATTGGTATTTCCCCTCTTTCATCTACTCAACCGGTCAACTCTGGAACAATCTTCCTCAAGTCATCTTTCCCCCTGTGTATGATCTCCAATCTTTCAAACGCAGTGTCTAGGCATTTCGAAAACCGCGCACCTTGATTTTGGCTTGCTTCTTCTATTGATGGGGGAAGGGACGCTTTTTCGGGTGTTCGCCCTTCGCCCCTTCTTCTTGCATAAAAAAAATTGATGCTCTACTCTAATGTAATTCTCACTGGGTTGAGATTTTTGGGAGACCTTGTTACTTGATTAAAAAAAACCTCGAAACAAATGCAATTTATTTTTATGAACAAAAAAGTAATTTCGTCTATATGAAGTTTTCTTGAAAAATAAATATTATAACTTGAAGAGTCCATTAAGTTCACTAAAGCCAGTGCGAACACTAAGTGCAAAAAAAATTTTTTACGAACAGATTTGTTAGAATTTTTGTTCCATATCCCAAGCGCAGTGTGAATGAATATGGTAATATAACTAGAGACCGGATTTGGGAAAATGCATATGCGCACATGCAAATAATTAATGTTAGCGCATATATTTCCATATTTTCTTTGAATTACGAAACATTCTTAACTTGTGCCACTTTAGTTAGTACGATAGGGCAGTTTGTATAGAAAATTTCTTGAAAAGATTCTTCCTACAGTAATTAACTGTATACCTGCAGTAAATGCATATATTCGATACATTCTCATTCCTTTTCTGTCCGACTCTCTAACGCAAAGGTTAATCGATATTTTCAATCATTCATTTACTCAACTGGTCAACTCTGGAACAAACTTCCTCAATCCATCTTTCCCTCTGTCTATGGTCTCCAATCTTTCAAACGCAGAATATTTAGGCATCTCGGGAACCTTGGACTTTGATTTTGGTGTTTTTGTGGGCATTCGCCCTTGGCCCCTCCTTCCTGCATAAAAAATATTGGCGATATTGCGGTTGTTTATCCATAAGTGCTATCTTTTATTATAAAAAAAAAAGGATTTAATTAAGGTTACACTAAGTTTGGTTAGGTTTGTTTAAATTTATTATTTTTTTATAGTGGGTAAATGTTGCGATACAGAATTGAATATGTAAAAATGTCGCGTTTTGTTGGGTGGCCAAACATTTGTGTGTGTGTGTGTGTGTGTGTGTGTGTGCGTGTGTTCTTTTTTTTATCGTCAGGGCTTTATCTGAATTTAATTTTATTAACTTATAATTAAAAATAAAAAATAAACAGATTATTTAAACAAGGCATTATTAAAAGTGAAAGTGCTTTAGCAATTAAGGTCGCAAACAATTATAAAGTAAAGTTCTTGTTGTTGAATAATTTCATCAATTTTCGTGCTTCGATTTTAGCAATTTAAACAGTTTACAGTATGAGAAAATTATTAAAACAAAAATAAAGACAAAAAACACTAAAAAATAAATAAATCAATCAATAAATATAATTACCTTACCATCAAAAGCATAGTTTTGTTTTCAAACTTATATGCATAAAAGCTATAGCAGCTAGCCAACAGTTAAAAATAGCATGCAAATGGTTTTTATTGTTTAATAACATGCCTGAAACAGAATTGTTTATATACAACCGTACCATTTCAATTATGTTTTAAGTTACTCGTACATTATTAACAATATTAAAGTTCTCTCTCATAGGTGTGCGTGAGAGAATTGCGAAAAAACTGCTGGAGTTTGTCGACGTGATAATAAATCGACGTTTATATGCATATCTTTAATTTATTTCTTAATAATTTCATATCTCAAATATACGAGTATATAAGCTAGTCATATTATATGGTGCGTTGGAATGTAATTGAAGATACAGAATCTTTTCACTTATTGTTACTCTTTTGACTAATATAAATATACACAACCAGTTCCATGTGCAGTACAGGCTATAAATATACAAGTAAGCTCGAGTTTATAAATGCACCAAATATCAGTATGCTATAAACAAAAAAAGAATATAATAAATAATAACAACATACAAGTACCAATAACTATAATATTCCTGTATTTATACGCCTAAAACAATTTAAATATAAGTTTCACAGCATTTTAACGTAACCTTTATGTAACAATGAATCACCGAAACATCTATTCCACGAGGTACAGGGTCAGCTTCCGATGTAAACGCACGTAATTCTTACTTCGGAATCTATTAAAACTTATCCCTCTTATCTCAAAATATAACCAGAGTTATACAAGTATAACTATGAATAACCAATTATAAACAAATATTAACTTATTATTATTATTATTTTTATTATTAACTTGGGTAATTCTCTCTTCGTAATATCAAATAAATGACCCCTTATCTCATATTAATGAACTAAGAATAACAACCGCCGCATCGGTGGTTTAGTGGTTAGCGTCGCTGACTACGAATCCATCGGTCCCGGCATCGAAACCCGGTGACGGCAGCCTGCGCGCAGCAAAACCCAGCTGTTCATCCTTCCACACAATAAAAAAAGTGGTTGGTAGATAAAGGGTTACCCTGGGTGGCCTAGTGGTTAAGACGTTGGGCTGCTGCTGGGGTGTGGTTCGGATTCCACGTTAAACTGTAGGTCTAAGGTGGAGTGAAAAGCTTGACCTTCGTCAGAATGAACAAATCGGGCGGAAGCTAACCAAAGCTTACCAACTTACCAAAGGTAACTATTACCTATTAATACCATTATTCTTAATGCTGTTAGTATTGTGGTATATATTATGATTATTAGTAATAGTTGTAGTAGTAATATTATCTAATTTCTGATAACTATATTAACTATTATTATTATATTAGTAGTAATTATTATTACTACAAATATAATATATTATACACACATATTGTGTGGACATCTGCGTTAGCTATTTTTCATGGTTTTCGAATAAAAAAATCACCCTGTAGTAGTTGTGCTGCAGTATTATTATTATCTAACTCAGGTAACAACTATTAATATCTATTGTGACTATTCATAAATACCAGTTAATACTTCTTTATTATATTATTATTATTAGGATTATTGCTCATTTCTTATAGAGTATGAGTAGTGTGGGCGCAAAAGGAGAGAGTGCAATGCAATTGCAAATGTTGATCAATGTTGCAATGGAAATGTTGCAGTTATGCAACAAATTGGGGAGGGAAAATGTTACAAGATGTTATGCAACAAAAGGGGAGGAGGGAATGTTGCAAAAGCAACAAAGGGTTATGCAACTTGGAGGCGGAGTTATCCCCAAGAGAAAGACAGAGGAGAAGGAGAGAGAGGAAGAGAGGTGTTCGCTTGACAGGAGCCAAACGCATATTAAGACTTCAGCCGAACGGCCGTTGTGTTATAGGCCCATAATCAGCCAGTCGGCTTAATCAGCCAGTTGGCACAGTGTATACCTCGTTTCGATACGTACACCCCCATCTGTACGCCCATAAAATATTACGCACACACGATTATATGCACTGGGTTCGAGACCCGGTGCCGGCGCGTCCTTCCACAGTTGGCAGGTAAATGGAAAAACCATGGTAACCTAATGATCCGTGTTAAACTGTGGGTCTAAAGTGGAGTGTAAACATACTTTCACGATTGGTAGATAAATGGGTAACCAGGGTTCCCTAGCAGGGATCCCTCTCGCTCTCTCTCTCTCTCTCTCTCTCTCTCTCTCTCTCTCTCTCTCACGTTCTCTCTCTCGCTCTCTCGCTCTCTCTCTCTCGCTCTCTCTCTCGCTCTCTCTCTCACTCTCTCTCTAGCTCGCTCTCTCTCTCTCACTCTTATATATACACACCCCGTTAAAAGTAGGTCTAGGGCGTGGTGAAAAGTTTGACCTTCGCCAGAATGAACAATTCGGGCCGAAGCCATCGAAAGCAAAGGTGATCCTATATATGTACAATTCTCTCTCTCTCTCTCTCTCTCTCTCTCTCTCTCTCTCGCGCGTGCGTGCGCGCTCTCCCTCTCCTCTCTCTCTCCCTCTCTCCTTCTCGCTCTAAGTTGGAGTGTAAAGCTTGAGGGAAATGGAGAGAAGGTAAGACGGTATAATCGATTTCCCCCTTAAATATTTCCTAATTAAACGAAGTAAACAGCTGAACAATAGAAGGACATAAATATTTATGGAATATATATATATATATATATATATCCCCTGATAAACTTCTTTCCGCTACGTTTATGATCTAAACTTTGGCGTTTAATGTTTAATGATGCGCATCCCTCACACATCTGTTATTTTTTTAAATTTATTTATTGTATCGTACGATAACGCAGGGATACATACAATAAACGTTTACAGATGGGAGAGCGAGCTTCGCGCACTGATGGTTTTTCCTTCCAGTTTGAAACGTTTTATATTTCAGAGGCAATAAATTTTTTCCGATCCTATTTTAGATAGGGCACCACAAACCAACCTTGTCCCTCTCTATCGCGCTCTCTCTCGCTCTCTCTCTCTCTCGGGGCCGAATACAAGATAAAAACAACGCATTTCTCTCTCTCTACGAATGGGAATATCTGACATACCCCAGATTTAACGGGGCAGCCAATCACAGCCCTGTGGGCGGAGCCCAGAATCTATGTTTGGCCGCTATGCGGGCCTACGCGTCAAGCTTTGCCCAAAATTCACCGATAGCCAATAGGAAGCTAGTGAATCGTGTGTTGCAGGTTGATTACAATCACAAGCCCCATTTATAAAAGTGTGCACTTTCATCTCAGGACCTTTTTTCAGTAGTTTTTTTCGCTTCGTGCTTTTGAAATATCCACCATGAGTCAGTTATACAACTCCCCAGTATTGTTTGAAGATGAAGATGTCCCATCACTCTCTGCAATTTATCTTTTCAACGCTGTGGATCGGAATGAACTTCTATCCATGCAGACTGTTGCAGAAAGTTGCGATAGATTGCAAGATCCAACGGACAACTCACTTGAAATGTAAGTGATTATATACATCGTTTCATTCAGTGTTAAGTAATTTTTAAAATTCGTGATAAAGCGAAGTGAAAGGATATTTGCTTTGTGATCATAATTTGCTGTTAACCTAATCTAACCTAGCTTTATTCTGACTTTTTCTACAACGAAAAAATTATTCCCAGGACTCTTTCTCGTTTATAATAATATAACTTAACCTAACTTAATACAAGTGAACCTAACCTAACACAATTGGACATAACCAGAACATAATATATCCTAATCTAACCTAGCCTATATATATATATATATCGGCCAAGGACTCTTTATCGTTTATAATAATGTATCCTAACCTAACCTAGCCTATATATATATCGGCCCAGGGCTCTTTCTCTCTTATAATAATATAACCTAACCTAGCCTAACCTAGCATTACCTACAACGAAAAATTATTCCCTGGAATCTTTCTCGTTTATAATAATACAACCTAACCTAACCTAACCTAACACAATTGAGGCTAACTGGGACATAATATATCCTAGCCTAACCTAGCATATATATATATATATATATATATATATATATATATATCGGCCCAGGAATCTTTATCGTTTATAATAATATATCCTAGCCTAAATATATATATATATATATATATATATATATATATATATATATATATATATATATATATATCGGCCCAGGGCTCTCTCGTTTATCGTTTATAATAATATAACCTAACCTAGCCTAACCTAGCATTACCTATCAGGATATAATATAACCTAACCTGACCGGACATAATATAGCCTAACCTATCCGGGTATAATATAACCTAACCTAACCTAGCACAGGTCAAATTTTTCACCCCAACTTAGACCTACGGTTTAACGGGGATTCCATCACCCAGCGTTTTGCTACTAATCTCTTACCCTATATGCTTTCATTCAGTGTTAAATAATTTTTAAAATTCATGATAAAGTGAAGTGAAAGGAAATCTGTCCAGAGGTCGAGCTAACCTAGCATGGCCTAACCAGCTATAATATAACTTAACCTAACCTAGCATTATTCTGAGTTTTTCTACAACAAAAAATTATTCCTAGGATTCTTTCACGTTTATAATAATCTAACCTAACACAACTGAACCTAACCTAACCTGACCTAGCACAATTGAACCTAACCGGCCATAATATAACCTAACCTATCACACTCTAACCGAGACTTAATATATCCTAACCTAACCTAGCCTATATATATATATATATATATATATATCGTCCAGGACTCTTTATCGTTTATAATAACATAGCCTAACCTAACACAAGTGAACCTAACCGGCCATAATATAACCTAACCTATCATATCCTAGCCGGGGCATAATATAGCCTAACCTAACCTACCTTAAACTAACCTAACACAGCTGAACCTAACCGGGACATAATATAGCCTAACTTAACCTAGCCTATGTATATATATATATATATATATATATATATATATCGACAGATAGGTTTTTGAAATATTAAAAACTTTTAAGAATTGTCTGCGGGTTCGAGGCCCGTTGCAGACAGACGAAGCGTAGCACACACAGCTAATCTTCCTTTTGAGCTGTAAATTAGAGTGCTCGCTTTTAATTATTCTCTGAGATGTCTTAGCACACTCAGCTAATCTTCCTTTTGAGCTGTAAATTAGTGCACTTGCTATTAATTATTGTCTGTTTCTGAATATTTTTTAAAAATTTATAAATCCCTTCCCACGTGATACCCAGCTAATCTTCCTTTTGAGCTGTAAATTAGCGTACTCGCTTTTAATTATTTTCTGAGATGTCTTAGCACACTCAGCTAATCTTCCTTTTGAGCTGTAAATTAGTGCACTTGCTATTAATTATTGTGTTTCTGAATAATTTTAAAAAATTTATAATTCCCTTCCCACGTGACATGTGCATGAGAAATGAGAGGCTGTACATGCCGCACGTGTTGCTATAATATCTTTGAAACCGATACGGCTTCCATACAATCTCAGGTACATGTACCTGTTCGATAAATTGTACAACCACAGGATCATTCCAGGGCTGAGTGCAGAGTGAGTCAAAATGGTACATTCTTTCCCTATTTTTAAAATAGATTGCAAACCAATGAATCCCCTCACCCCCCCTACAATGTCGGTGTTCACGATAATCCCGTACCAGTTTCTCGTAGTTGGAAATTTCAATATTTCATTCTTCGTAAACACACCGATAAATTTGGAGCGTGTGATTCAATCACTTTTCATTACTCTCTGGAGTGTATTCGCGTCCATTTTAAATGTCTGTGACCACGTTCCTGAAAAGATCAACTTCTATTAGTGCTTGTGATTCGAGGTAAACGAGTTCACTAATAGGAACGTCTATAGGCTTCGCAAATTTCAACCTGACTGAGATATTCCCACTCTGTTGAGGAGTTAAGTGCGTATTTACGCCAACAGACAAGTCAGGGGTAATATCAAATAAATAAATGTTAAATTCTTCGGCAAATTCTTTCTGCCATTTACGTATAGAGTTATATTTTTAAGGCCGAAATTCTCGAATTTAAAGGCACTCTTTTTATTTTTTCCATTCGTAGAGACGTGGTCCTGCATTCCAATTAATATCCTTTTAGGTAGGACTCCAAGGGCCACGTTTTCTAGTTGCTTCGAGGCCAACCCTGCGGTCACCGTGTGTAGTTTGATCTGTACCCTGTTAATTGGGTATTTTACTGTGGCGTTTATTAAGTCGTTCTTAATTTCTATTTGTTTTGGCGAACTTAATTTCACTCGGCGTATAAGCAAATACGTCTCCATGATGTGAATTACAACGGGTTTCGCGCCCTCTTCTTGATCAGACCCCAGATTTATGCAGATCTCAGGAGTCGTGCGGTTGAGCTTTCGTTTCAGATCGATGCCGTTCATAAGCAGTTTCTCCTGGAATGTGAAATCTGTATGAAGACGTCCAAAACACTCGTATATCTGTTTTTTAGAATTTTTAAATTTATCCTTTATACCATTTTCATCTTTAGTCTGATAATAGCCCAAGGCGGCTAAAAAGGTGTGCTTCGCTTCTTTTGAAAAGTTGAGGACATTTTCCAGATAGGCTCGTTGGTGATAATACCTCGTTCCTCCCGAGATGTTAACCTGATTTAAATACACCTCACACTGGCTGAATATGGAGTGTAAAAAGTTGGTTTCAGGGTATGCTGAGTAACTACCATCGCAGTCCGTTCCATCTGAATGGGCTATACACAGTTTAGCGTACATGTGCATGCAGCTTGGATCAAAAAAGCATGGGCCTGAGCTGGGTATCACGAATTCTCTAGGGGCACTCGGAGAACTAATTGTGTTTAATGGGTTAATTGTAATAAAGTCGCTATGCTCAATAGAGACCTGAGTGGGGGGCATATCAAAGAGGGACAGCCCGATTTACAGCATTGTGAACTACACGGATGGATGAAATGCGCCATGACGAGCAAAAATAGTGCCACTTTTCTCGACAACTTGTAATCAGCCTTTGATTCGTGAGAGTAGTGTCCTCAGCTTATAACAGTTAAAAAAATGATCAGCCACAGGCTTCATACGCTTAGAGCACTTCTTTTTTTATGTAATTTTACGTTTAGCGCCACGTGATGGTAACCCCTTCTTCCTGGCAGCTCTCTTCTTTCCGCCACCACGTATTTTTCTCTTTGCATCTTTGATGCCGCGTTAAAACCTGTTTGTAACGCCTTCCTCCCTCGGTATCTAGCACCCCTCTTCAACAGTGGAACAGCGGTGCGTAGTATGGATGAAACAATGGATCCAAGCCCACTCCCACGCTGATATCTCACCCCAGGATAGACTGTGAATGGCCTTCGGGTCATTATAAACGACGAAAGTGTAGTCTTATATATAACGAGATGTTGGTTAATAGATTAGTTGCAACATTCACATAATGGGGCTTGTCATATGTAATGCTCAAACTTTTCCCTCTATGGTCGGGGATGTGTTCAATGCGCAGCAGGCGCGCCTGGGTGTCTCCAAGAAATTGGTGCTCTACGATATTGCTGTAAATATAGCACATATCTGGGGATGGAGAGCTTTCACCCAATTTCTCCATCTTCAATTGATCCATTAAGCTGGACAAGTCACTCTGTGCCTCGTGAAAGGTATCTTTTTGAACGGCTGCACCATGTCGAACCTCGGCAACAATTGTGAATAGCTCTTTGTCTTTAATATTTCTACTAAGCGTTGATTTTAACTTCAACGGACGTGCAGGTGTGTCTATGTTTACGACTTCAAAAAGTAAATCGTTTGCAGGTACTACTTTTCAAGACTCTTGTTTAACCCTGTCACAATGTCCGTGGCTCTGTCATAATGACCGATGCCTAATGATACATTTGTACTGTAGTACTGTACCTCACCGAACAGGACTGATCGCACAGTATTGTCTAAGGTTATGCCTAATTTTTCACACTCATTGACTCTTCTAAGGATCAGAAATATGATCTGCTCATTTTCAAGAGTTAAAAATTTGGTGGCTAGCTGGGATTCACAAACACCAACTTCGTACGAATCACGTTCCAACTCAATGGGCCCATGGAGTTCTGTTACAAAGTTTGCCAGAGTGTTGTTAGGACGTACAGACAGAGAAGAAGAGGACGAGAGTGTGACATAGAAGTTGTTAGGCGCCATGTTGCAGACTATGTAAGCTTCTTTACTGCACTAGCTTTTATATAGGTGTTGAAGCTTTCTGAGTAACCTAGCCATTTCACCAGGTACATTTTTCTCTTTCCTGTACCTTTGCTGCCTAAAATGTTTTCGATTTTAAACACACTTTTTTCTAAATTAAATGTCACTTTCTGCAACTCCTCGCGGTAAAAGCCTCCAGCGATTTCTTCCCCATTAAAATCTTCAACGTAATACATCATTATCTCGCCTTTAGGTCTCATAGCACTAACTTTCAAATTCTCACGTGTCCATCGTTGCTCAAATCCCTTCACGAATTTATTTCCCGAAGGTGATAGCCTTATATAGGCATTAATTTTGAAACGTGTGGAGTGTGGTGGCGGTGCTCCATCTTTTCTCACTTCTGTGCACGTAACTCTTTCTAAAACTTCGTTAGGTGTTGTACCAATCGTACGGTGGTGTGAACGGTTGTATGACGATGCCATTGACCTCAGAACGTTTATATATCCATATGTGTTTTTATGTGTAAAATAGCGATGCATGCGTTCCTTTATGGTACGTTGAACTCTTTCAGCTAAAGAGACCTTATGTATAGAACTGCTAGTTTAGTAACTGATATTAAACTCTGTCAGCATTTTCTGAAAAGCTCGGCCTATAAATTCTTTCCCCGTATCCGTACAAAAATTGCCAGGAACCCTGTCTTCTTTCAACATTAATGTTTTGGTAGCTTTAGCAACTGTTTCAGGCGATTTATTTTTCAGAGGAATTAGCCACAGATATCTAGAGAATACATCTATTATGAATAAGATGTAGCGGTAGCCTTCATTATACACTGAATATCTTTGCATGTCTTTTAAATCTACTTGCCAAATATAGTCAATCAAAGCCGCTGTCGTCTTAGCCGTTTTAAACCTTTTTTTCACCGTTTTATGAAGTGTATAAGCATCCTGCTCCCACAAAAACCTCTCATCTTTTTTCCCTACTCAATCAATGTAAACACCTCTGTACACTGTACAGTCTATTAACGCCGCCATAGGAGGCTGGGTTAGAAATGTCATAATAGCGTTTTCTTAATATGTTAGCCATATGTGTATTTTAGAGACACGTGGATAAGGTTGGCCATTTGTTCTCTTCTTTCTCCTCTTCAGAGAAGCTACTGTTGGGGGTGATGGCGTACTTAGTTGTGGCACATGCGAGACTTGCTCCAAGTCTTTTAACCTATTCAGATTTCCTATCAATGTTTTGGGAACATTTATTTGTTGTAGTCTTGCTTTCATATGCTTCCATCCTAATGGTGAGGTCCCATCCCTCTTTCTCATCAGATCACGGACAATGTCGCCGATATTGGATCCCTGTACCCATGTTCCTTCAACAATTACCTCACCTGTATCGGTCCACTGATTGATGGGGTCCTCACTCAATAGATTATAAAGACTTAAGCTTTTATTCCTCAATGTATGTGGGATACTGCTTTTTAGCTTTTTAATACATGCTCGATGTGTTGCGTTCCGTTATTCTTTGATTGGTCATCTCTAATGTAGGGCCCAGTTCCAATGTCGCCATGTTCAGCGTTCTCGCGGTGTGCCTAATAACCGCGGGGAGTTCTGTGGGATTCTTATAATCTTCGTACTCATGAAGAAATTTCTGCAGAGCCTCTTGGTACAAGATCCTTTTCTTATCATGTGACTTTTCACTGTTTAATAGGGCTAACAACTCGTTTTCCATTCTTTTAAGCTTACTTTTACGGGGTTCTAGGACCGTGTCTGGAATCTTTGAACTTTGCAATGAAGCATATACATCGTGCGGAATCACTACCACTTTCTTCATTATAATGATCGTCAGTAAAGGACCCAAAACTGAAAATATGATGGTGAGGAATAACCCCTTCTTTGTACAATAATTCGCTTTTTCTTCCCCACAGTTTGACTTTCACTAGCGATCGCACCTATTATGTTCTTCTAACGACGTAGCGAGCCTTCTGAGGGGTTTTATTGGCACATTACATTTTATAACATTACGACAGATTTCAAAGATGCATTTTAAAAAGTCGGAGTCGATATTTTTAACAAACATCTGTTGCAGTGCCCGGGGCAATCGTTGATAGATTTTTATTAATTCACGATTTTTCTTCAACCTATTTGTCATTCTGGAATATACACTGTTTCAGGCTCCTTTGGGAATATATTTGTTCTTAGAAGCACTCTAAACGTGTTTCGTGGGTGAAGGTCACAAAGCAAATATTCGTAACGCTGACTTGTGGCTTCTTTATAAACCTCCAGAAACTCCTTACGCCGATTCGGGAACATTTGATTGGCTAATACCCCAATTTGTGACACATCTCTATATTGCGCGAATAAGACTAGATATTGTGTATTTAACGACACATCGCGCATGTATCTATTTTTGAAAAATTGATTCTGATTGAGAAGGAACACGCTTATGTTAAGATGGTGGAAGAACACTGTAAATGTCTCGGCAGACGTTTTATCCATTTCCAACATGAGATCGTCAATTACAATGACTGTATGCTGATTTCCCTTTAGTGAATTAACGTCAAATACACTTTTGTGGAACAAAATATCATCTTGGTCCTCGTTGAACACTGAATGATACGTCGAATAGCACCATATTAATTTATGCACAAATTTTGAGAACATCTCCCCCTTAACTTTAATGATTTTAAGCATAAACACAGTTTTACCACATCCTGTAGGGCCAGATATAATACATGTGGAGGGGCTTGTGAACCTGAATTTTTCAACAGATTCCATCTCTAACACGTCACACCACTAAGTGAGCCATTTACAAAATATAACAAAATTTAAGTGCTGCTCCTTATATTTTTGTTTTTTTTCTTCCACAGAACCGTGAATGACAGTGATGTACAACCCACCATCATCGATATTACAGATGGCCCTGATAACTGCGTAGATAAGGATTCTATCCTACACGTCAGGTATAAAGCGTGCCAGGGTTGCGCCGGTTGTTAGACCCCAGTAAAAGAGCCCCAACCCTCTACGTCTTATGATAAAGCCCTCACAATAGTGCCTTCTTCAAATATACCCCCGTGTTCCTGTTCAACTCCGGGTACTTCCTCCACACCAGGAGCAGCAGCTTCTCGTGCTGTGGAGGAAGGTATAACATTCAAGTTGGTGCGCACCGCTACTCCGACCCCTTCCCTGACTAGAAATCGGTACGTGGTCAGAATTGACCCTGGATCCATGTATAGCAACGGTGTTGGACTGCGACGCGTAGTTGAACGTATTGTGGAGTTCGCCCTTCATAATCGCGACGAACGTGAAGTCCGGACGAGGTTGTCCTTCAGGTTCGGTTCAGATGAAGGGGATGGGGATGATTTTTTGGGTAGTAATACCATTCAGACGCTTGGCAACTGTAGACATAGAATATATCTTGGGTCCTATAATGCAGGTCTCTCAAAGTAGTACAGCCTTCAACATGGACAACTTCACGATAGATATTGACAGAGTATTCCGGGTTGCGGGTCATAGTGCCACACCTTATACTCTTAATTTCAATTCTCCGGTTATTTACAGAAAGCATTTAAACGTCGATCGTGGCTGCGGATTTATAGCAATAGTCTTAGCTCATATGTTCACTGTGCTAAATATAAGGATGCAAAAAATTTGGCTGCCTACGGTTGTGCAGCGTTCCCGTAAACTGGCTTCAGATTGTAAGCTTGAGTTTGAGTGTAATATGGGTCTTGAAGAGCCGAGAAGGGTAGAGCAGGAAATGAATGTTCGTATAGTTGTATTTGGAATGGATGATCATCGAAGGACTGTGTATGTTTTTAAAAGCTGTGCGAGAGATCGTACAAGACCTCTACTTATTTTAGAATTGTCATGAACATCGTATCTCCCCATCCGTAATATAAGGACTCTCGACGCTAGTTATGATAAAAGTCGAAAATATGGAAGGCATCATGATTTGTGTAAGGGATGTCTCGAGTTTGCGGATGATATAGTAAATATTGTAAGGAGTGCTGCATGGTATGTGAGCAGTGTAAAAGCTCCAAATGTGAAAGTCGTGTACAGTAGTTGAAACCGAGAAGAGGGAATGTAATGTGTGTAGACGTACATTTTTCAATAATAAATGCTTTGAGCTCCATAAATCAGTTGCCGCTTGCAGGAAAATGAGAATCTGTGAATGCAGCATGTTTCATATGATGGATAATTGGGATAAGTTTGTACATAAATGCAATGAAATTCACTCTTCTACATGTCATGAAAAATATAAGGCGGATGCAGTGAAGCATGTATGTTATATGAAAGATGCTAAGCCTAAAAATAGCCCTTGTATAACCGTGTACTACGATATAGAAACATACACGAACGCTGAAACCAAAGAGGTTATTCCACATTTACTTGTAAGCCAGACTACCTGTGATGAGTGCTTGGAGATCGAGTGTGATGAGTGTCACAAATGTGTTAAACGGACAAACGTTTTAAAAACGATTGCACAGAGAAAGCCCTGTGAAACTCTTTGTATCCTGTATTGTCAAGTTAGCGGACAAGTTAAAAAAAATGACTGTATATTCTTGCCCATAACAGGGCAAAATTTGACACACAGTTCCTTTATAAGGTGTTGCTTGAACTCGAGTCATCGGAGATATATACAGGTGATCCCTTGAAAAGAGGCAACAACCTAATACAGATGCAGATAAGAAGTAATGTACAGTTTAAAGACACCCTGCTGGTCACACGTTGTAAACTAGCAAAGCTACAAAAGGTCACGAGTGTAGCCGCTGAAGTTTCAAAAGGGTATTTCCTTACACATTCCTCACTAGCGAAACTTTAAATTACGTAGGACTACCTCCACCCAAACATTACTTTACTGTAGCTACACCAACATGAGTGATAGTGAACGTGAAGATTCTGACTGCTACAACAAGAGTTTTAAAGAAGCTAGTCCATACAATATAGCTGGTGAATGTGAATGTTATTGCCTGAGTGATGTGCGCGTGCTTAGCGTATGTTTCCAGGCCTTTAGAAGGATGTACATAGCCCGTTTCAAATGCGATCCGCTGCAGATCGCAACCATGATCGCCTCATTATGTTTTACGGTGTTCAACAATAACTTCATGCCTAAAGACACCTTAGCCGTCATTCACATAAACAATCCCCGCAGTTATGGGCAAAAGGCTATTTACTGGCTCATACACATACAGCAACAGACCTGGGTATACATAAAGCACGCCAGCAACATGGGTGAAGTACCCATTAAGATCCCCCGCCGAGAGCTTCGCATGGACCCGTAACCGCGATCAACTTATAGGCTCTCAGTTCACTCACAAGATTGTGTGGGAGCATGAGTATGATGCACGGTTGGAAACAGATGACCAGGACCGTGAAGAAATAAGGGCCGTCAAGCGTTCACTGGTGTTGGATCATCTCAAATGCGGCGATAGCTTGTTCGGGGGCGTACAAATCCATTCAAGCTATACTTTCCACCTATGGAGGGCGTGAAACTCCATTACTACGACTTCTGTTCTTGATATCCCTACGTGATGAAGAACAATCCGTACACCGTAGGTGCGCCTGAAAAATTAGTGGGTCCCGCCATGCCAACCATCGAGGAGTTCTCATCTAACTTGAGTGAGCGTTACTTTGGACTCTCTTTTGTAGACGTGCTCCCCCCTCGCAATTTATGGATGACGATCTTACCCGTCGCTATAGATCACCCGCTCATGTTTCCCCTGTGCGTGAAGTTCACAGAGGAGAACAACGGTGACTGTAATCATACAACCAACCAGCGTAAAATCAGATGTGTATATACATCCCCTGACCTGGACCTAGCCGTTCGCCATGAATACAGAATATTGAAGATACATGAGGTGTGGAAGTTTCAGAAGCTACCCAACCTTTTCACGCCATTTCTAATCACTTTTTTGAAGGATAAAGTAGAAGCATCGAGGTATCCGCGAGGAGTTGATACCGAAGATGAAAAATTGTCTTATATTCAACATTACCGTGACCGTGAAGGTATACAGCTTGACCGTTCCTAAATTGTAAAGAACTCAGGCAAGCGCTTTAGTGCAAAGTGGTGTCTAAACAGTCTTTGGGGAAAATTCGCACAGAATAATGGCAAAGGGAACGTTCATTTGACATATAGTTATAGTGAAGTCTGGGATTATGCCAACGGTCCCGATAAATAGGTTATGGAGATCATGAATGTAGGTAATACATAACAAAGTACAACATCATCGAACTGGCCACAGATACCTGACGGGTTAGAAACATACCTGTAGCCACCTTCACAATGGCCTACGCTCGCATCAAGCTTAGGGGACTACTGCACTCTCTTGGGCGGAGGGTGCTGTACGCTGACACAGATAGCGTAATATTCACAGCGAGGGAGGGCGAATACACGCCTGCTATTGGGAAATTCCTCGGAGAGTTAACTGACGAGATCAAGGATGAGTATGGTGATGGTGCACATGCTGACTCATTTGTATCATCAGGGCCAAAAACGTATGGGG
Source organism: Bathynomus jamesi (assembly GCA_023014485.1). NCBI lineage: Eukaryota > Metazoa > Arthropoda > Malacostraca > Isopoda > Cirolanidae > Bathynomus > Bathynomus jamesi. The sequence continues at coordinate 2,000,424 of JAJOZX010000120.1, read as the reverse complement.
TACGGGTGAGGATGGTGGAGGATATGAAATATATCGTGAAGGCTATAGGTATCACGCTTACCCATGCGAACTGACGAGTCGTTAATTTGACTCTTTGGAGGATCTATTGTGCTTGGAAGATGAGGACAACCATCCACCCCAACTGACTGTGGGGACGCACAATTTTCGGGCGCAGAAACTGGGGTGTGTGAAGGAACTTAGATGCACGAAGGTATGCCGTAAAACCTATAGGAAACGTTACCAGGTGCCTGGTACCTATGATACCGTACCCTTTGGATACCTGAATCCTTGATTGTTTATATATATATATATATATATATATATATATATATATATATATGTGTGTGTGTGTGTGTGTGTGTGTGTGTGTGTGTGTGTGCATTGTTAACGATATGTTTATTTATTACGTATATTTGTTTCAATTAGTGTTTCATTTTCTCCTTTGTGTGCGGGCATATGTACAATCCTAAGCTCCGCCCACTGTAAGATCGGTCCCGTGACTCCTCCCACTACCTGAGCATATCTCTATCCCTGCGTACTCAGTTGAACTCCTTATGCCCAGTTGCTCAGACGCGTGTGCATTGTTAACGATATGTTTATTTATTACGTATATTTGTTTCAATTAGTGTTTCATTTTCTCCTTTGTGTGCGGGCATATGTACAATCCTAAGCTCCGCCCACTGTAAGATCGGTCACGTGACTCCTCCCACTACCTGAGCATATCTCTATCCCTGCGTACTCAGTTGAACTCCTTATGCCCAGTTGCTCAGACGCGTATTTTCTCACGTAGACGAAAAATAGTGATGGCTACATTTGATACTGCGTGTTCGACGTTTATGAAGTAGTATTCGGTAAAGTCAGAAGATGTGGTGAATACAGAAAGACTGCCTACCCCCCCCTTCCTTCGAGACTTTTAAGGATACATTGAATCGCACGAAGGAACAAGATATTCAAATACTCTATGGATATTCTTGCGAGAGTATTACCGGAATTCGCGGCACAAACGATGTAATGGATTAGGTTGTAGGGCTAAACTGCATAAAAGCGTACATATACCATGAGGTGAAAGAAACAACGCGTGCAGAAGAGAAGCAACGGATATGGATAATGAATCTTGTTGATGAGTGGTATGACAAGCGGTATTATGTCATGCTGCATCATACGAATTAAGCGTACCCTGCGGCTGAGAATGTAAACCTTGTCATCATGGACAAGCTAAAGTACTTTTACCACTATATCCATATATATATATCATGAGGTTGGCAAAGAGGTTGTGGCTAAAGGCCTGTGTGAGTTTTTGATAAAATTTAGAGAGGAATGTCGATTGTTAAAAAAAAGGATAAATACGGTCACATGTTTCTCTCAAATAGTGCATCGGATTGTGAATAAAATGTGTTTAGTTCGTGAAATTCTCCCTGTGCGAAAAAGTCTGGTGCGTATTTTGGGGAGTGAGGGTGATAAAACATTAAAACCGGTATTGCTTCATGTATCGGAAAATTTCACCAAGTATAATGGGATACAAGTATTCACGTTGGAACAACGCCGTACATGTTTCAAGAGCTTATGGTGTGACTCTCTACCCCGTCGAGCCGATCCGCCCAACCGCCGTGGCTCATAGTCATCTCAGAGCTTGAACCGACTGGATGTGCACTCCTCGAATACAATGGAACTTCCTTTGAGAAGCATTCTCAATGCCGCGTACGACGTGTCCGTGATGAAGTCATTGCGCATGCTCAGGCGTGAAACCGGTGCCATTAACTATGTACTTGAAACGACTTGCAGGCAAGCAAACTCTGGTAAACGTAATGTTATTTATTTAAGTGTTGAGGAGATGAATAGAGTCTTCATGATAGTTGAGAAGTAGGGTTAGACCGTTATAAAATACCAGCAGGTGTAGGTACAAGAAGAGAACAGATTAGTGATGCCCCCTCATATGCCGTTGTTTGTACGTTGCGTATAAATAATGATCAGCTATACATTGATATACGACTGACGTAGAAAAATGCATCTGATAAAAACTTTCTTGTCCCCACGCGATATCGATTCATCCTAGACAGAATGTTTGAAATCGTCGGATTCCGCAAGCTGAAGCCTATATTAAACGCGCGTATTCTGATACGATTTATTTTGACACGGTTCTTGAATATGCATACACTGCTCTGCTTGACAGATTTATCGAATGTAGGAAAGAACAAGGCGAGAATGATCTAGAGCTGGATGCTTATTTAAAAGGTTTATTTAAACTTTTCGAAATATCACGAACTTTGGTACAAAGGATCTGAGCGGTATAGGGCAGAGCTCGGCTACACTGTTCACCCTGAAGAATTGTACCTCTATATAATGAGCAGCTGTTGGTACGAATTGGAAGGTTATTTCAATTGCCCCTATGCGTTGTGAAGAAGAATTCACAATTGAAAAGCTCGGGTCGGTAAGAAAAAACCCTCGTTTGGAAAGGAGTGTTTATAAACTTGTATTTAATAATGACGTGATGGCTAGCTATGCCCTCTTTGTGCATGCATTTGATTGTATTCTATCCGTGTTTAAAGATAACTTGCCAACCGAATGTAAAGTGGGCACAAATATAGTATTGAACGATATGAAGGCCATTTACATCGAATATAGGCGCCCGCACACCATGAGCGGTGAAATAGTTAAATCGTATTTACTGCGTAGTGCAAAGCATTAAAGATGTGACTGTAGACTCGATTACGTGCGAGTTTAGTGTTTTAGTTAAGCGCAGTAGAACAAAAAGTATTTTGGTGTATATTTATTTTCAATATATTTAATTACTTAATATAATTGCATATATATATATTTTTCATGTACTAATATGTTGATGATTATACTCCATCGTTTTGTATATTATTATTTTTATTTTCAGTATATTTAATATTATTATTTTTTATTTTCAATATATTTAATTATTTAATATATATATATATATATATTATATAATATATATTTTTAGGGGTTTCATACCTATAGGGTAAAATATAAATGAGCTTGGAGTTTTAATCCACACGTTTCTCCGTATTCTAAAGAACAAAAAACACGTTTGTGCAAGTTTGAACCAGATCGCGCTGCATTTAGAGGTCCCCAACTTTGACGACTTTTTGTCAGTTCATTTCTCGCCTGCCTGCAGTGAAGACGGTTTTCTTCGTCACTTGAGCGGTTCGTGTTGTATAGCCTATTGGACAACTATGGAGGTAATTATATATGCTACTAATTATCTCATTTTACTGTGGTATTGAAATTTATTATTATTTAATTTCTGTCATTTTACTGTGGTAGTGATATTTATTATTAATATTACATGAAATTAATTAGTCTGTTGCATATTGGACAACTAAGCTGGTAATTATTTATGATACTAATTAATGTAATTTTACTGCGGTATTGAAATTTATTTAATTAATGAATTGTCAAAGAGAACGTAGTGTACACGTATCAGTTTTATAAATAAAGAAAAGCAGTAACTGGGACTCGAACCAGTGTCATAGCCGTTTGGCGGCATCGCTCAAGTCGGCGTACACATCACGCTATCCACTCCCTAGATGGTGTAGTGGATAGCGTGCTGTGTACGCCGACTTGAGCGATGCCGCCAAACGGCTATGACACTGGTTCGAGTCCCAGTTACTGCTTTTCTTTATTTAATTAATGAAATTAATTACGATGTGAAATTATTTCTGTGGAATTATTTAGTTTGTTTTCTTTTCCAGGTGTCTACCAGAGCGAAAACAGAAGTGTTTCTTATTGGCCAGACGGATGCGAACATCACATCAAGTGGCCTTCCAACTCAGTTGCAAGTACTCCAAAAGTACTTTTACCACCAAAAGGAGCAAAAATTTGGACGTACTAAATGCCTGAACCTGTGCCTGGATGCCTGTCTCATATTTGGGAGAGAGCGAGAATCCCCATGATGCGTAGAGATTCGGCCTTGAGGAAGATGGAATCCCTTCTCAAGGAATACGACCGGCTTGTGAAGCACAAGTCACATAAAGCAGAGTCCTTCCGAGTGAAGGAGGCGATGTTCAAGGAGGCAATAGCGAAGGAGATCATGGACATTGCTCATTCACAGGCTAAGGAAATGATGAAGAATCAGGAGGACATCCACTTTCTCGACATGCAGCGTGAAGATCCAAATTCCTGCAGCATGGGCCCTGTTGACATGAAGCTTCACTATAAGGAGATTAGGAAAAGGAAGAGGCTGGACAAGATTAAGGAACAACAGGAGAAGGCCAGGAAGGAACAAGGAGCTGCAGAAGATACGGGGGCTTTAGTGATTTCAACTTCGTAAGAGACTGACTCAGATGTCGTTGACCCAACCGTGGAAGTTTTTCCATCCTCCTCCAAGGGAAATACCAAGAAGCGACGCAGGAATCTGATCTCACAGGATGACGACTACCTACGATCGGCTGAATATTTCGTACCGCGATTCAGCTATGTCGTACGCTGCAGCGGCTAAATCACTAGGTTTTGACTTGGATGAACTGTCCATTTCTGCCAGTACCATGTACCGCACACGCAAGGCTCTCAGGAAGGTGGCTGCTGAAAGTTATCAATCCGACGAAGTTTGTCCTGGTCAGCCTCTTGTCTTGCATTGGGGCGGTAAGCTCCTACCTGACAATGAGCAATGGAAGGAGAGCGTTGACCGGATCGCCGTCCTCGTCTCTGGCAACGGCAAGGAGAAGTTGCTCGGCGTTCCTAAGGTGACGTCCGGAACCGTCGAGAAGATAGCGCGAGTTTGCTTGGATTTGGTCAAGGAACACAGGATGGAAGAGCGCGTGCGGGGACTGTCTTTCGACACGACAGCGTCGAACACCGGGATTCATATCGGGGCCTGCGTCCTGATTGAGAAAGGTCTTGGCAGAGAACTCATGTACTTCCCCTGTCGGCATCACATCTATGAAGTCATCCTCAGCTCCGTCTTCAAGCGTGCATACGGCCCTTCAAGTGGCCCCGATATACCCGTTTTCAAGAGGTTTCAGGCACAATGGAAGTTCATCGACCGGTTGGACGTGCGGCCGTACGATTTTGCTCAAGTCAATGACTCTATGAGGGAACTGAGGGAGAAGTCAGTCCTGCTGGTGAGAGGGATGGCGAGCACGTCGCATCAGCGCGATGACTACAAGGAACTGCTACAGTTGGTTCTCATCTTCCTGAGAGAAGCAAAAGTGGTGGATTTCCCTCTCAGAGCCCCTGGCGCTTACCATCACGCTCGATGGATGGCGATAGCCATCTACTCCTTGAAAGTAATTCTACTGAAGAAGCAGTTCAAGATGTCGAGTCACGAGTTGGAAGCTCTGACAGCCGTAGGTCTCTTCGTGTCCCTCGTCTACATCCGAGGTTGGACTCGTGCTGCAACCTTAAGCAAGGCTGCCGCAGTTGATCTGGAATTTCTGCGTGACGCGGAAGCCTTTGCCATGTCGGGATATTCGTGTGTTAACGCTGCGCAAGAAGCCATGTCTCGACACCTATGGTACATCTCTGAGACTCTTATTGCCATGGCGTTCTTCGACGCAGATGTGGCAGATGAAGAAAAGGCTCAGATGGTCGTCAGTTTGGGTAAGCCCGCATCGAAAAAGGAACTCAAGCGACCCCAAGGGAAGAACGTCAGGAATCTTGCCTCGAAACACCTGGCGGAGTTCGTGACAGGAAAGACGATGGCTTTCTTCCATGCATTCGACTTGGACACAGAATTCTTTAAAAAGCCAGTTGCCGAGTGGACTGAAGTAGAGGGCTTCAAGCAAGCAGCGGCAACTGTTAACAAAATCTCTGTCGTTAACGATCGGGCCGAAAGAGCCATCGCGCTCACCAAAGAGTTCAACTGTTCTCTGACGAAGAACGAAGAGCAGAAGCAGTATTTGCTCAAAACTGTGATGCAGCATAGGGCGAAATACCCGAATAAAACCAAGAAGGATTTCATGGACAAATGATTCGCAAGAATTGGTTATGTTTTTTGTATCTTCGTGAAAATGTGTAGTGAAATGGTACTCGTTTGTTGAATAAAAATTCATTGACAGATTTTTGTTTAATTTTTTCAGTTTATGATCTGACACAGCATCAAACTGGGGACCCGTAAACTTTAAACTATTGAATTAATACTTCGGTTTATCAGTCTCCTCAGCAAATGGAACAAGGGGATCCATGTGGATTAAAATGTTTCCAAACTTTTAATTTATGAAACACCCTAATATATATATATATATATATATATATATTCTCCTGTACTGATATACTGATGGTTATACTCCATCGTTTTGTATGTTATTATTTTTTATTTTTTGATATATATATATTCCTCGTTCGTATTTCTTATATTAATATTAATTTTTATTGCATATATTCCTCGTTTTTACAGGATCGTATATTTATTTCTATATATTTCGTGAAATTAATTCCAATAATTCGTTTAAATAAACAGAATGATATAATGGTGTTTTACTTCATTCTTTTGGTTTTATATTTAAACGACATTATTATTTAATTATATATATACCAAATGATTGGTTAGTTTTTTAAACCGCCTGATAGATTTCTACACCAACTGTCAAAAATATCTGAATAGCGCAATCTGGCAGGTGAAAAGTCAATTAATATATATACACCTGCCTTCTAGGTCTTCTACGTCAACTGGCGGGTTAAGCCAACTGGGGGGGTTAAGCGAACTAACGGCGTATGCCAATTGGCGGAAAGCCAACTTTCAAGAATATATGCTTTAATTAAATAAATTGCGCAATCTGGCAACTCAACCCTAATAATGTAGACATGAACAAGCCATTTACGCCTTCTAAGCCAACTGGCTGATTAGGATCTTATAAGACATGAGACTTATGAGACTTATTTACCTCCCCCCTTATTTATACATATAATTCTACATACATATATATAAGACTTTTATATATGTGGGTGTGTTTGCATGTAGGCTTCTATAGAAAAGACAATATATATATATATTTGTATATGTTAACCCCTCCGTCTATGGCCTGGGTTGGTTTGAAGTCGACGGGGGTTCTAGTTAGGTTGCAGCAACGGATGTGTGACTTGCAGTAGTTTTCTTCTATATTACTCTCCGAGTTCTTCTATAGTGGCTCGGAGGATTCTGGTAGACTTACTAAAAATTCTGAAGATTCCGGACTCTTCTTATAGCGTATCCGGAAAGTTTAATGACTAAATTCTTCTGAAGAGAGCAAGGCTCGAAGGATAAGATAAAGACTATCTTTTACTGTAATTTACTGCTAAAATGTACAGGTAGTGCTCAGCCTCTGAATTAGCTTCTGAATGACAATGGAAGATTTTTAATGGGGTTTATATACCCCAAAACTGCTAACATCATTATTATTAAATGCTAAAAAGGCTGCATTATTTTTGCACAATATTCGAAAATAAAGTAAATTTTTTAGCTGTGGTAAGGCTTGAACGAGTAAATAAAATATCTGAAGATGAAACCATATTTTTATCTTAAACCGCGACTTTTCAGATCTGATGTTATCATGATCTGCCAAGTTAACTAAAAGTGGAAATCGGACTATGCATCTTTACACTAAAATATGCATATGAGTAAAATTTTAAGGTTTAAGATGTACAATTTAAATGCTTAGGCAAGACATGATCTCATCTTTTATACGAAAGAGAATGTATACAAAATATGAACATTGCAAAACTTAAGCAGGATTCCTTATTAAGCGAAATTTTAAAAAATGATTAGGAGATTTTAAAAAAGAATAGGTCACCAATTATTTGGCAAAGTAGAAAGCAAATCAAAAATTTTATCCGAACTCGCGTTGGGCGATTTTGGTCCTTATGTAAAAATGAATACACACACGTACATACATATAAATATAGGCATTATATACAGTTAAATATATAAGAATATACAGGATTATATAAATACATGAACCATATAAACACATGAATTTTAAAATGGATACAAGAACTATATAAATGAACACAAGAATTACATGAAGAATATGATAGTGTAGGAATATGGGAATTATTTATGGTTCATTTTTACAGGGCTCTCCTCTCTAGAATGATATTAATATAATGATGTAACATCCTAACTAATGCTAACTAGATGATAACTATGGGTTTTATAATACAGATTTATTTACACAACATAAGTCGGGTGGTTAAGTCTAGTTCACGTGGTCTGGGTACGCACTCTTAGTCGTTCATAAATATTTTCATGTCGTTCGGTATCTCTTGTTTTTCTTTGTTCCCAGAACGATCTTTTCACCACAAATATACCGAGGATAATAGCACACACAATAATGATGCCAACGGCAGATGTTGAGAAAATTGTAACAGGTTGTAATATTTGTAAGAGGTTGTTTTGTTTATCATCCGAAATTTTAAACCGACTCAATTGATCATTCCATTCAGGGGCATGTAGCTCGGGTAGGATGGTTACAGGTTTTATGGAGAGATTTAAGATCTACAGTATATGACGGGTTTAAATTTAATTTGCGACGGGAAGGGGTATGTTATTAATAGTAACCTTGTACGGGTTGTATATTTGGAGGGTTTTTGAACGCAAGGAGCAACCAATTGGTAGCCGAATAACCATAGGGATTGTGATGAGGGAATAATTTGACGGACACTCGAGAGTAGCGGCAGTCCTGTTCGCGAGAGAAACCCAGATGTCTGGTCCAATTCGTAGTTGGACGGTTTTAGGGGAATTAAATTTTGTAAATGAACATACCGGGGCATGCCGGTCACGAATTAAGTCGATAAAGCAAGACCTAGTAGTTGGAAGAATAACTGGTTTGAGTGGAGGGCAAACGAGTTGTTTATTTGGTTGCGGGAATCGGCAATGCCGGACGTCGCTATCTGACATCATAGAATAGGCTGACAGATCTTTGGTGAGAAAAAGGTAAGGTGGTACGGTGGGTAAATACAATCGATAGACATTAGAGTTGTTTTGGTAGAGTGTTGGGAAAGGGTGAAATTTATATACGTTGTAAGTGAGGACATCGAAAAATGGTATAATTATGAGGTATGTGTAGGGGCGTTGTCCACGTACAGTCCAGGTGTATTCTAGAAATTGGGGGTAATTAGTGTGATTGAGTGGGAATATGGGTGATAATTTTAATTGTGTCTGGGTGGTGTGAATCAAGGACTGAAGTGTTTCCCATGGTATTAATGTGGAAAGAGTGATTTTTCCATGGGCTAGCTGGGTTGCACGCAAAACCTTGGAATGAATCGTAGTTATTCGTTGTAATTATTTATCGATTAGGGTTACTTGTAGGTTAATTATCTCTATTAATTCTAGATATCTATTGCGTTCTTTGTATTGAGCTAACATGGATTCAAGGTATGTGAATCTGTCCGAAAGGGAGTGGAGGAAGCGATTGTTTTTATGTAGTGACCTAATAGTTTGTTCTAACATGTGTCCATTATACTGTCAATTTCGCGCGAAGAGATTCAATTTGAATTCGATTCTTTTAATATCTTCTTCGGTTGCTAATCTGAATAAACCTTTGAACAGTTTCCCTCCTATATCTATCAGTCCCCTTTTACTTCTTTGGTTAAAGTGCCTTTTCAAAAATTTACCTTCTGCAAGTTTTTCTATAACAACTCTGGTAGAAATTTTAATGCTAGGGCTACAAGAGTAAATAATTTGGAAAATTATAAGGGGAACAATTTTATTAATTTCTACGCCTTAGGTTATACGGAGCTGAGGGTGGCTGTGTGGATACTTGTGTTTGTGGGCGAAGGGGTCGGCCTCGTTTTGGTGGCAATGGGGGTCGACCGTTGAGCTCGGATTCTGAGCGGGTTCGTTTCTTATGTACAGGTTCTAGTTCACGTGGTTGATGCATTTGCGGGCGGTATGTAGGGTCCGTGCGTCGATCATCAATCGGTGAGCGTGTGACAGAGGAGATGGTGGAGTTGGAGATGGTGGAGTTCCACTGAGTGATCCTCTCGAAGGGGTTTCTCCAGGGTCTGGGTCTGATGGGACGTTTGGCTCTGGGGCCTCCTCTTGTTCAGAGATTGGCTCGAGTACTGGTGGTATTACGAGGTACCAATCTTCGTCATGGGTAGCGGTTCCCGCGGTGACCACTTCAGTTTTTTTTATCCCTGCTCGATTTGTTAATACCTTGACCTTTTGAAGGATAGGCGGCTCGTACGCCTGGCAGCTGTTTTTTGGGAAGATGTTGTTCGGAATCTATCTTCAAATTGTCAGCGTGAATGATCTTTAGTTTGGAATGATCCCGGAGGTCGAGGATTTCATAACGATTTTTTCCGAGGTTTTTCATAATCCTATATGGGCCATCCCATTTTGGGTATAATTTGCGATGAGCACCTGGCTGTTTCACGCTCTTCAGATAACATCGCATGCCGACGATTGTAGTCCGTTGACGGGGATGACGCCTATGTTGCTCTTGCTCCATCTGTTGGTTTCGTTGGTCGAGGGCATAGTGGATTATGTCAAAAATCTTGAAAGATCGTTCAGCTAGTTGCTGATTTGCTTCTGCCATTTCGGAAGATGTTAGAACTGCGGGTCGGTTTGGTCGGCAAATCAAAAGGTAGACGCAAAAAACTTCACTTTTTTCTACGTGAAGGTCAAAATATGAAAATAAAAACCCACTCTAATAGACAGAGTTTATTTCCACGACAGTTTCGACGCCCACTGGCATCCTCCTCGGGTGTATCCACCCGAGGAGGATGCCAGTTGGCGTCGAAACTGTCGTGGAAATAAACTCTCTCTATTAGAGTGGCTTTTTATTTTCAAAAGGTAGACGCTTGTCGTAGTGATAGAGGACGAAATGAGGGGTGTCCCCGATGGACACATTATAGCCATTGTTGATGGCTGTTTGTACCATAGGAAGGGAATCATCCCATGTACGGGAGGATGCATCGACAACGTGGCGCAGAGCTTCTAAGATCTTTCGATTGTACCTTTCCACTAAGCCGTCTGCCTGTGGATGGTATGCCACAATGTGTGTGTTTTTAATTTTACACATGTTACAGTGATTCGAACAGTTTGGACGTGAAGCTAAGAGCGTTATCCGAAATTAAGATGGAAGGAGTAGTATGATTCTGGATGACGCGTTCCACTAGGGCTCTGGCCACAGTTTCCGAGGTCTGGTCTAGAATGGCAGCTACTTCGCTGTAACGCGAGAAGTGGTCTGTAAACACAATGATGTACTGGTTTCCCTCTGATGTTTTCGGGAATGGTCCCAGTATATCCATTCCAGATGGTACATTGCCCTTATGTTTTAAACACGACGGACATTCGGCGATGTATTCATGTACCTTTCTGTTCATCTCGGGAAAATGGTATCGCTCCAAAAGACTCTTGATGGTGCGATCAGGCCCCATGTGTCCATACAAAGGTGAGTCATGACAAAGTCCAATGGCTATATCGACGAGATCCTTTGGTATCTCCACGAGGTCGTTTCCATCTTCGTTCCTGAAATGTACGAGCCCATCTTTGAGGTTGTACTGTTCTTTTACATTCGATGGTTCCTTTTGTTCCAGGCGCGCCCGAAGGTTTTGGGTGTGTTGGTCCTGTTGTTGGGAATATTGCAGACACTCGTAGTCGAACACAGGAAGAATTCCTATTTTATTCACTTGGGCGTCGGGCTTGAATCTCGACAATCCGTCTGGAATAACTTGCAGTTTTCCCGGTTTGTATACGATTTTTGTCGCAAAGTCCTGAATCAACAGATTCCATCTACTCAATCGTCCTTCAAGTAGCTTGTCTTTGAAGAGGTACGTGAGTGGCTTATGATCAGTCTTGATGGTTACATCGTAGCCATAGACGATATTTCGGAATTTTTTCAAAGCCCAATATACCGCTAGGGCCTCTCGGTCCGTAGTGGAATAATTCCGTTGAGGTGCAGAGAGAAGTTGACTGGCATAAGCAATGGGTAATTCCACACCGTCTACGTCCTGTAACAGGACGGCTCCTAGTCCATAGGAGGAAGCATCTGTGGCTATGATGAAGGGTCTTGTGTAATCAGGATATTGTAAAATGGGATGACAGGTTAGTTTATTAATTAAAGTTTCAAAGGCATGTTGGTGATCGGATTCCCAGTTAAATTTCGAATTTTTCTGGAACAAATTAGTAATGGGTTTAGCAATATTCGAAAATTGGGGGATAAAGTTCCGATAGAATCCGACAAAACCAATAAATGCACGGGCGTCGTCGATGGTCTTGGGTACAGGGTACCTTTCCAGGGCTTCGAGTTTGGCTGGATCAGGTTTAATTCCTGTGGACGAGAGTAGGAATCCTAGGTATACCAGGGATTCTTGTAAAAAATTGCACTTTGCAAGCTTCAGTTTAAGGTGTGCTTTTCTCAAGTGTGATAGCACATTATGAAGGCGTTGAAAGTGTGTTTTTATGTCCGAACTATAGACGATAATATCGTCAAGATACACGAGAGCTTCGACACCTAATAGGTCGGAAAGGACTATATTCATCAACCTAGAGAAATTAGCAGGCCCATTTCGGACTCCGAAAGGTAAAACCTGGAATTCGTAATGGCCTCGGTTAGTGGAGAAAGCAGTCAATGCCCGAGATTCGGGACTGACCTCCATTTGCCAATAACCTGATGCTAAATCGAGGGATGAAAAAAAGTTCGCTTTCCCTACGTTCAGAATTGTTTCCTGCATGTTTGGAATCGGGAAACGGTCTGGGATGGTAATGTTATTCAGGCGTCTAAAATCTATACAAGGGCGAGATGTTCCGTCCTTTTTGGAGACGAGAATCATAGGAGCGGACCAGGGACTAGCTGAAGGCTGAATGACATCCTGCTCCAACATGTCCTTGATGTGTTCCTCAATAGTGACTAACTGGAATGTGGAACCCGATAGGGAGGAATGAAAATGGGTTTGGAATTGGGTTCCAACTTGATTTCAAAAGGGACCAAATTAGTTCGGCCCAGAGGATCTCCGGTTAGGGCAATCACATCTTTATTTCTTATCAGGAAATCGAGAAGTGATTCCATTAGTTTGGGATCCTGTAAAGCTGGTGACTCCTGAAGGGAGTGCTTCAGACATTTCTTATATTCTTCTTTTAATATTGAAGGCTTTAATTCTAAGGAACTGGAAACACGATTTATCGTACTGATGGGGAAATCTGAATCTATTTCTACTGTGGAAACAGTTCCTATTTTCTGATTTGAAGTTAATTCTATAGGACTTTCTCCTTTGTTTAAACAAACAACAGGGATAGCTGAATTCTGACTCTGACTAAGGACTTGGGCAATAAGAACATCTCTTTTGAAATTACTTTTCTCTGTAATCAGAGTACGCTCTGACTCTAATAATTTTCCTTGACTGTTAACTACTTTTGCTAGGAAACAAATCTTCTCATAAGGTGCTACTGTTATATGCTCGGTAGGGCATATGAAAAATTGTGAATCTGATTCTGGTTCGGCGACTAAAATTTGCCTTATTGGCTGAACTGAAGCTGGCTGACTGGAAACTGGCTGACTGAACTGGCTGACTGGAAACTGGCTGACTGGAAACTGGCTGACTGGAAACTGGCTGACTGGAAACTGACTGACTGGAAACTGACTGACTGGAAACTGACTGACTGGAAACTGACTGACTGGAAACTGACTGACTGGAAACTGACTGACTGGAAACTGACTGACTGGAAACTGACTGACTGGAAACTGACTGACTGGAAACTGCCTGGTTGATCCAACTGGATTCAACAACTGGAACTGATTACCCTGGGGTCTGATTTCTGGAGCGGTTGTCCCTCTGGATGCAACCGGCCGACTTGATCTGCTATCAAGTAGAGGGGGTTTCCTATTTCTTTCGGAAATCTGAACTGAGCTAAGTCTATTAGCATTAAGTTGTCTGTCATCCTCGCGGAGATGGTGTGTCCTATTTCGACACTTTACTAACTTTCCGGCTGGGTAAATCTCCCATTGATTCCGGTTAAAAAAATCCACCTAGTAGGATGTCTGTCTGAAAGGTGGCGACTGTGTCCACTATACAACATTTCGCGGGGTATACCGCGTTTCCAATTTCTAAATATAACTCAATTTCTCCGTATGTATGGGTATGGGTGTGCCCGTAACTCCTCTAAGTTGGCAGGATGGTGCCTTAAGTTCATATTTATAATTTGTACTCTCTAGTAATTCATCTACGCATTGTTTCTTAATTAACGTCGCGTGTGCTCCTGTATCTAGGAGAGCAGTTAAATCTTGGTTATCCGTACTACAATTTATTATTAAATCTAAGAGGTCCGCACCTATTATCCTGATGGGGAGTTTGTGTGCGTATCTGGGCTTACTACTGTAATTTAGGAGGGAGGAGGTTGAACTGCTGCCTCCAATGTAGGGTCTAAAAAAGGGCTCACATGGTCTTCTATGGGAGGACCTGGATCATATTCTACGGGATATCATACGCTGGAGGGTGTTCTTGAAAACTGTTCTCTGGGGAAAATGATTCCTCCCCGGGTACTTCTACGTACCGAACTAGTTGACCTTGCTGGTTGTATTGGGGTTTATACATGGGGTAAGAGTGTGGTGACCCTGTGGTCGTGATCTTATTGGGTTGGTAGTTCGACTGAGGCTGGGAATGGACTGGTTTCTGGGGATTGGTTGACTTTTGGGATACGTTTTGGGACGTGGTTGGTTTGGTTTCTGAAAGTGGGGTCTATACCCTGCAGGGGCTTTATCAGCACACTTTTGGCGATCGCCACGGCGATGACCATGTTCGTGACAGTGGGAGCAATACGAGGGGTAATTACATTGACTTATCATATGCCCGAAACTATCACAGTTAAAACACTGTGGAGGAGGGCGTGTATTCTGGGTTTGGGGGGCTTGTTTCTGGGGTGTTCCCTGTATTTGCCTTGGTTTATAGTTGTTGTTGTTGCTGTTGGTGTTGTGGCTGCTGCTGTGAATTAATGTACAGGGGTTTCTCTACCCTTTCGGTAGTTTGGTTTGCTAAATCGGGGTGATGTTCCCGTGTTTTGTTTATGGCTACACTGACAGGTTTGTCAACATTTAAAAACTCCTGAAACTTTTTTTTAGGTGCTCCGGGTAGGTTTTGGTAAATGGTTGTGGCTACTATTAGATTTCTTTGTTTCGAAGTAAAAGTTATGCCACATGCATTTTCTGCGGCCCGGAGGGCTTCTCCTACAAGTTTGTGTACGTGTAATAAAATTGTTTAAATCCTCGTGTTCCTCTTTCTTCCATTTAGCTTGGAAGACTGCTTCTAATGTGGCTAAGGGTTGTGCAAGGGTTATTTCTTTAAAAAATTCTAATAGTTTTGTTTAAAATCGTCCCATGTTAGCTTCGCTAATTGATGGGACGTAAGTGACTGTGTCATGGCATTTCCCTTCTAGGGTCAATAAATCTTTTTGCTTCTCTGATTTTTATATCATCATCGGTAATTTCTCGCGTAAGAAATGTTGCTCTAAAGACTCAACCCAAGGTCTTACGCGCGGTTCAACAAAACGATTATCTATGGTCCCCTTAAAAATTAAAACAGTATGAGGAAGATTTACTAATCTGCCTAAGTTAATGTATGCTGGGGCGGGGGTTTGAGACTGAGACATACTGATTGTGTGTTTGGGAATATGTTTGAAGGGCGCGGGGTAGGTGGAAAAATGGGTGTAGGTAATTCTTCGATGTCAGAAAGCGCACCGTCTGAATCGCTCATATGTGAAGGTACTTATTAATGTTCTAATTAGGTCTGCTTGACCGATCTTAATTCATGGAATGATCACTTAAGGGGTTTTCCTAACTACACTATCTAAAAAAATAAATGCACAACAATTTGCCTAACTGGGGAAAATTTGAAAAGATTGCAAACAAAAATAAAATGTAAAAAAAATGTACGTGATATGGTAATACTATGTTTGGTACATTAAATAAAATTATACTATACTAACTAGAATAGTAAAAATAACTGTGAAAATAACTTCTGTGACATAACTCTGACATTAACTCTGTGAATAATTCTGTGACAATAATTCTGTGAAAATACTGTTTTCAATAAAAAAAATGTATCACTGGTGTCTGAAGTGTTCACTGTGTTTTGTGTTAATTCTGGCTCAATACTAAATATTAACTGTTAATAATAGTGACTTTTCAAATGTTTAGAGATTATTTAAAAAAGAGTTTTATACTTAACAAGATTCCTACTGCGAAATCCTTAGAGACGTGTCCTGAAGACGTGTCTTGCTGGCCACCTGTTCTTGGATGAAAACTAGGCGTGGAGAACTTGGAGTCGTGACTCACCGGTTCAAGGGTGGATGTGACGAACTAGAAGTCGTGACACGCCGGTCAACTGGGTGTTGGTTCTAGTTCCACGGTCTGGAAGACTGGAAGAATCCTGGATGCAGGAGTTGTCAGTCGTGAAGATCCTGGTTAAAGGGTCGCCAGATGTTAACCCCTCCGTCTATGGCCTGGGTTGGTTCGAAGTCGACGGGGGTTCTAGTTAGGTGTCAGCAACGGATGTGTGACTTGCAGTAGTTTTCTTCTATATTACTCTCCGAGTTCTTCTATAGTGGCTCGGAGGACTCTGGTAGACTTACTAAAAATTCTGAAGATTCCGGACTCTTCTTATAGCGTATTCGGAAAGTTTAATGACTAAGTTCTTCTGAAGAGAGCAAGGCTCGAAGGATAAGATAAAGACTATCTTTTACTGTAATTTACTGCTAAAATGTACAGGTAGTGCTCAGCCTCTGAATTAGCTTCTGAATGAAAATGGAAGATTTTTACTGGGGTTTATATACCCCAAAACTGCTAATATCATTATTATTAAATGCTAAAAAGGCTGCATTATTTTTGCACAATATTCGAAAATAAAGTAAATTTTTTAGCTGTGGTAAGGCTTGAACGAGTAAATAAAATATCTGAAGATGAAACCATATTTTTATCTTAAACCGCGACTTTTCAGATCTGATGTTATCATGATCTGCCAAGTTAACTAAAAGTGGAAATCGGACTATGCATCTTTACACTAAAATATGCATATGAGTAAAATTTTAAGGTTTAAGATGTACAATTTAAATGCTTAGGCAAGACATGATCTCATCTTTTATAACGAAAGAGAATGTATACAAAATATGAACATTGCAAAGCTTAAGCAGGATTCCTTATTAGGCGAAATTTTAAAAAATGATTATGAGATTTTAAAAAAGAATAGGTCACCAATTATTTGGCAAAGTAGAAAGCAAATCAAAAATTTTAGCCGAACTCGCGTTGTGCAATTTTGGTCCTTATGTAAAAATGAATACACACACGTACATACATATAAATATAGGCATTATATAAAGTTAAATATATAAGAATGTACAGGATTATATAAATATATGAACCATATAAACACATGAATTTTAAAATGGATACAAGAACTATATAAATGAATACAAGAATTACATGAAGAATATGATAGTATAGGAATATGGGAATTATTTATGGTCCATTTTTACATATATATATGTAGCGGAGGGCCGGGGGTTAGACCCCGAAAGGTGGGAAGCCTAAAATAAAACACGAGGAGGAGCTAGAGAAGATCCATTCTTTTCGTGGTCATGGCGCATCGCATAATGGTGTCTTCAGCATCACAGCCACTTAGAAGGCGGCCAATCGTAAAGGCCTCACAGCCAGTCGTATAGGACGTACACAGATATTACCTTGTACGTACATATAAAGGAGAATTAGCATCGCTTTGCTTCTATAACACACACGCACACACGCACAAACACTGTTTCGTTTATTTGTATATACAGTAAACTTCCGAAATAACGGCATTCAAAATAACGGAATACTCGAGATAACGGCACTTTTAAAAATTGTCGTACAGTAAAGAAAACGGCAGCGCGCATGACTTTGTTTACATCCGGCGCCATTTTGAAAGTGAACTCTGTACCGACAACACGTGGAACGCTCAGTGCTACATTTATAGCGTTAAATTATAAGTGAATACATCCCCTCTCGCAATGTCTCCGAAAGTTACTGAGAAGAAAACACAAAAAAGAACAACTTGGGCCGCCGCACAATCGTGCATGGACACGGTTCTGTTTTTTTTTAACAAAATCCAAGCTTCAATATGCAAGAAGTAATGCAAGCACATGTGCTTAAAAACACGATGTTAACAAAAAAACAAGCATCCGCGCAACAAGGTGACATAAGAAAATTCTTGAAGAAATCAATTGAAGAAAATGCACCCTCTACAGATGAGGCACTCGTGGTGGAGAATTTAGAATAGTATTTTTTCAATTTTAAAATGTTCTTTTTGCTTTATTTACGTACTGTGCATTTACCAGTTAATAAAGTAGTATTCATTATCTCTCTATTTCTTATTTATCCCCCTTTATTTACGCATTAAATACATTTAAAAAAAACTTCCGAGACAACGGAAAATTCGCAATAACGGCTCCCTCAAATCCCCGAGGGTGCCGTTATTTGGGGAAGTTTACTGTATATATATATTTTTTATATTTATATTTATATATATATATAATATATATAATATATATATATATATATATATATATATATATATATATCTATATATATTATACACCCTTCATTTCCATTAATATTTCTTTATGTGATGTAAATCGTTCTGTCTATTTAATATACTGTATATCGAAAACAAAATATGTATATACATTGGGTGCAAAACATGGATAATACATACATGATTTATATATATTTACATGAAAAATATGAAAACCAGTAGAGCAGAATTGCATATACATTAGACGCAAAACAGGAATAATTGGTGTTATTTAAATATATATATATTATATATATATATAATATATATATATATATATATATATATATATATATATACGCATTAAAAACGGAAATAAATGGATAACTCGCACGTAATCGAGTCCACATTTACATCCTCATTGCTTTGGCTTTGTAGTACACAATAAATGCGATATAACATTTATTCACCACTCAAAGTATGTGGTTATCTATATTCAATATAAAGGGCTTTCAACTCGTTTAACACTATTTTTTTACCTACTTTACAATAGTTAAAAGCACGCACAAAGATGACATCGTTTGCTACAACATCACCACTAAATTCAAGTTTGTAAACACTCCTTTCCACCTGTAAAGTGACATTTTCAACTGTAAAATCTTCTTCACAACTCATATCGGCAATTGAAGTGTTTCTAAATCGTGCCGACAACTGCGTCTCATATAAAGAACTAATTCTTCACTGTGAACCGTGAAGGTGAGTTCAGCTCTGTACCGTTCTAGTCCATTGTTCCAAAGTTCATGATATTTCGAGGCGTCTGCACCTTCTAAATCCGTATCCAGTTCCAAACCATTCTCGCCTTGATCGTCCCTACACTTTATAAAGTCATCGAGTTGGACGGTGTACGCGTATTCAAGCATCGTATCAAAATAACGCATATCAGCAACACAGGCGTCTAATATAGGTTTCAATTTACGGAAACCAACGACTTCAAACATTCTGTCGGGAATGAAACGGCTTCGCGTGGGGATAAGGGCGTTATTGTCAGCAGCATTCTTCCACATCAACCGTACATCAATGCAGGGATGTTTTTTTATCACGATTTACGCATAGCTTACAAATAATGAGGGATGAGGGTGCATCACTAATTTTTTCTCTTTTTGTGCCTACACCTGCAGGTATTTTATATCTGTCTTCACCCCACTTCTCAACCAACACGAAGATTCTGTTCATCTCTTCAACACTTAAATAAATAACATTGCGTCTACCAGAATTTGATTGTCTACATTTCGTTTCAAGTACATAATTAATAGCACCGGTAGCCTGAATAAACGCACAGACTTGAACACGACCACGTCGTATGCTGCATTCAGGATGCTGCTCAACTGGAGTTCTATCTTTTTAATTGTTTTCTATGGATCTTGCGACGGGTGAAGCCCTAAGGAGATTATGAGCCGCCGGTGCGCTGTTTGACTCGAGGGACCGTGCGCGGGGGTGGGGAGGTGGGAGGTGTGGGGTGTGGGTATGAGTCACATGGGGTTGCGTCATGAGAGCTGCCAAGCGTTAGTGATTCGTGTACGAGATTGTTCCAACATGAAAGATTCGGTGCGCACTGGTGAATCAACCGAATGTTTGTAACCCATTATACTAAGTAGTTGTTTAGAGAATTTTTCCACCTGCGATACATGAAGTAATATCGGTTTTAATGATTTATCACACAAACTTCCTGGAATGCGCACCATACATCTACAACGTTCAGGGGGGAATGTATTCACCATTGTACTTTCTCGAACTATGTACATTTATTAACACTCTGGCGATCTATTTGAGAGAAACACGTGTCCATACTTGACATTTTTGCAGGACAAACGATACTCTTCCTTAAACTCTCCTACAAATTCACATAAACCTTTAGCTACAATTTCACTGCACACCTCGTCATGATATACATGGATGTAGTGGTAGAAATATTTTTAAATTGTCCATGATCACAAGATTTACATTCACCGCCCTAGTGTATGTGCACTCAGTGTCATGTAACATAGTATAATATCTCCTGTCACACCAATCATCAAAAGGTTCACAACCCAGATACTTTGTTTCTCTTCTACAAGCGGGGATTCTTTCACTTCGTGATATATGTACTCTTTAGTACAGTTTAATCCAACAGCATATTCTATTACATCGTGTGAACCGCGAAACCCCGCAATGCTCTCACCAGAATAACCACAGAGTATTTGGATATCTTGCTCCTTATGCTTCGCACTATTTAATGTGGTCTTAAAGGTTTCAAAGGAGGGATGACTAGAAATTCTTTTGGTGTTCACCACATCTGTAGACTTTAGTGAGTACCACTTCATGAATATAGAGCATGCAATATCATTGGACGCCATCGTTATTTTTCTTCGACGCTAGAATTCTTTAACAGGTAAAAAGACACGCCTGAGAACCAGGGCTTGCGGGGGTCAACTGAGTACGCAGGGAGGAGATATGTTCCGATTAGTAGCAAGAGTCACGTGACTCTTTTTGTTGGTCAGTAACATGCAGTGGGTGGTGTATAGATTTTTCTTGTATACACACCCACACACATATATACACAAAGGAGAAAATGAAACGTCAGCTGAAACATAATTAAATACATGTAATAGAGAAATAAATAAACTAAAATTTCGTCAACAAGTAAATAGACTCTAATATAACAATTATTTATATAACAAATATTCACACCTCACAGTATCCAAAGGGGACAATGTCGTAGGTGCCAGGCACCTGGTATCGTTTCCTGTATGTGCTACGTCACACTTTCTTCCCCCTAAGCTCCTTCTCGCCCTCCAACTTGTGTGCCCGAAAGTTGAGTTCCTATAACCAGGTGGGATGGGTGGGCACCCTCATCTTCAAAACTCATTAGCTCTTTCAGCGAATCAAAGTTGACGTCTGACGGTTCGGCTGATTAAGAGTAATGCCTTTAGTCTTCATGATATATTTAATTTCCTTCCCAACCCTCACCCGTACCGCGTAAGGTTTTGGGCCTGTTGAGAAAAAAGAATCATTGTAGGCGCTATCTCTATACTCATCCTTGATCTCATCAATCAACTCTCCGAGGAATTCCCCATTAGGAATAGGAGGCATATATTCACATTCCCTCTCCGTGAATATCACACTATCTGTATCTGCGTACAGAGCCCTCCATCCAAGAGAATGCAGTAGACTCCAAAGTTTGATGCAGGCGTATGCTGTTGTGAAACTGGCTACGGGTATGTTTGTGACACGTGATGTATCTGTAGCCAATTCATGACCTCTTTATCGATGACGTTAGCGTAATCCCACATTTCGTTATAACTTTGAGCTAGATCGACGTTTCCCTTTTCTGTATTGTGGGTAAATTTCACCCAAAGACTATTTAGACACAACTTTGCACTAAAGCGCTTGCCAGGGTTCCTCGCAATTTGGACCCGTTCAAGTTGTATCCTTTCACGAACACGGAAGTGTTGAATATACGCTGATTTTTCATTTTCGGTCTCAACTCCTCGCAGGTAGCCTGATGCTTCTACTTTGTCCTTCAGAAAAGTATTTATATGTGGTGTGAAAAGGTTGGGTAGCTTCTGAAACCTCCACACCCCATATATCTTCAATATTCTGTACGCGTGACGAATGGCTAGGGACAGTTCAGGATTTGTATATAGGCTTCTGATCATCCTCTGGTTGATTGTGTGATTACAGACCCCTTTGTTCTCCTCTGCGCACTTCACACATAGAGGGAACATGAATTTGTGATCTATAACGACAGGTAAGATTGGCATCCATAAATCGCGAGGAGGAATCACATCTACGAAAGAAAGTCCGAAGTAGTTCTCGTTCAAATTAGCTGAGAACTCTTCGATCGTAGGCAGGGCGGGACCCACCAGTTTTACAGGTGTTCCTATGGGGTACGGATTGTTCTTCATCAAGTAGGGGTATAAACAACAGAAGTCATATTAATGGAGTTTCACGACCTCCTAGGTGGAAAGTATACTTTGAAGGGGATTTACGTCCTCGAAACAAACTATCGCCGCATTTGAGAGGGTCCAGCATCATTGAACGCTTGATGGTGTTTTTTCTTCGCGGTACTGTTCATCGGTCTCCATCCTTGCATCATATTCGTGTTTCCTCAAGACCTTTTGAGTGAAATGAGAGCTAATAAGTTCATCGCGGGTACATGCGAGACTATCGGCAGGAGATCTGCCGTGGATATCTCCTATGACACCACACTCAGGACGTGGGCATCCATGCCACCAGCATCCGTTAAAGAAGTACGCTATCTTCTCACCAGTCGCGGGGTGCTCACTTAGGCCATCCACCCAAAAAACACGACCGTTGATCTTAATAGCCACTTCCCCCGTGTTGCGAGCATGTTTTATGTATACTCCGGTCTGTTGTTGTAGGTGTATGAGCCAGTAAATAGCCTTATACCTATAACTGCGTGGGTTGTTTCGGGGAATGACGGCCAGTGTGTCCTTAGGCATGAAGTTGTTCTTGAACACAGGAAAACACAATGAGGTGATTTTGGTTGAGGCTTGTAGCGGGTCGCAGTTGAACAAGACTATGTACATCCTTCTAAAGGCTTGGAAACATACTGTAAGTACGCGCAGGTCATTCACGTAATAACGCTCATATTCATCCCCTATATTTTAAAGAATATCTCCATTAAAACTGTTGTAGTTCCTCTCAAAATCTTCACGCTCACTATCACTCATGTTGTCATAGTTAAACTAATGTTTTTTTCGGGGGGGGGGGGGGGGGTATACGTAATTTAAAGTGTCGCGAGTGAAGAAAGTGTACGTGAAATACCCTTTTGAAACTTCGGCGGCTACGCCCATCACCTTGGGTAGCTTAACTAATATATAAGGTGTGAATAACAGAGTCTTTAAACTGAACATTACCTCTTGTCTGCATCTGTATAAGCTTGTTTACTATTTACAGGGAACCGCCCGTAAATATCTCTTATGATTCGTGTTCAAGCAGTTCCTTATAAAGGAATTGTGTATCAAATTTTGCGGCGTCATGGCCACACAGTCATTTTCTTGAACTGGTCCGCTAACTTTACAATATAGGACACAAAGAGTTTCACGTGGGTATCGTTTGCAGCCGTTTTAAAAATGTTTGTTCGTTTACCACATTTGCGGCATTTATCACACTCGACGTTCATGCACTCGCCACAGATAGTCTGGCTCAGAACTAAATTTGGGATAACCTCTGTGGTTTCGGGGTTTGTGTAGGTTTCTATATCGTAGTACAGTTATACAAGTTTTATTTTTAGGTTTGGCGTCTTTCATATAAAATACATGCTTCATACCATCTGCCTTATATTTCACATAACATGTAGTACAACATATTTCACCACATTTATGCAAAAATTTCACCAGCTGTTCACCATATGAAACAAGCCGCATTCGCAAATTCTCATTTATCTGCAAGTACCATTTGATTTATGGAATTCAAAGCAGTTATTATTGAAAAATGTGCGTCTACACACATTACAGTCCCTCTTCTCAGCTTTAAATGCACGACTTTCACATTTGGAGCATTTAACACTGTTCACATACAATGTGGCAATCCTAACAATGTTTCACTATATCATCCCTAAACTCGAGACAACCCTTACACAAATCGTGATGCCTTCCATACTTTCGACTTTTATCATAACTCGCGTAAAGTACCCTTATATTGCGGATTGGGAGATACGTTGGCCCTAACAACCCTAAAATAAGTAGAGGTCTTGTACGTTCTCTCACACTGCTTTTAAAAACATACACAGTCCTACCACGATCATCCAATCCAAATACAACTATGCGCACATTCATTTCCTGCTCTCGTGACACGACAATTGGGCGCAGGACAAATGAGCGCCGACAAATGAGCGCCGACATTGAGCGCCAAGACAATTAAGCGCAAGACAAAAGAGCGCAAGACAATAGAGCGAGAGCAAGCAAATAAAAAATGGATAAAAGAAACAAAATAAGCTTGAACAAATATTTATTAAGGATGTTAAAAAAACAATATTTATTAAGGATGTTGAAAATAATGTAGTTAGGTTAGGTTAGGTTAGGTTAGGATAGGTTATTGTTTTGCGCTCTATTTTCTTGCGTTCATTTGTCTTGCGCTTAATTGTCTTGGCGCTCAATTGTCGGCGCTCATTTGTCGGCGCTAATTTGTCCTGCGCTCATTAGTCGGGGTAGCTCCTGCTCTACCCTTCTCAACTCTTCAGGACCCATATCATCTTCAAACTCAAGCTCGCAGTCTGCGGTCAGTTTACGTGCACGTTGCACAACCGTCGGCAACCAAATTTTTCCGGCCACTTTATTTAGTACAGTAAACATACGAGTCAAGACTATTGCGATAAAGCCGCAATCACCATCGGAGTTTATATGAAGTCTAAATAGACTGAGAATTGAAGTTAAGCGTATGTGTGGACGTACGTCCCGCAACACGGAAAACGTGGTCTATATTTATCGTGAAGTTGTCAATGTTGAATTAGGTGCTGCTTTGAGAGACATGCATTATACGACCCAAAATGTTCTCCACATCTAAGGCAGCCAGACGTCTGTCGGGTATTACTAACCAAAAATCATCTCTATCTCTATCTCCGTCGTCTGACCCGACTCCAAAGGACAGTCGCGTCCTTGCTTCACGTCCCTCACTGCTTTGAAGGGCAAACTCCACAATACGTTTAACTACATGCCGCAGCCCGTGATCAACACCGTTGCTATACATGGCTCGCGGTCGACCTTGACTACGTACCGGTTTCTAGTCAGGGCTGGAGTAGGGGTGACGGTGCGCACCAGCTCGAATGTTATGCTACTGTCTGCAGAATGAGATGTTGCTGTGGAGAGCACGGGCATTACTGAATAGGAATAAGGGGGCACAGTTTTATTTGTAGAAGGAGTCACTGTAGAGGTTGTGTCGTAAGACGTAGAGGGCTGGGGCTCTATTAGTATGGGTCTAACGGCACTCGGGGCGCGCTTTACGCGCTTTACGCCTGACGTGGAAGGTGTTTGAACAATGCGACTGTTGTCATGCACACGCTTTCTCCTCGAAATGTCGAGTGGGGGTGCTACAGTTGTCGCTACTGGGGGTCACGGAAAGCTCGTGGGAGTGATGGTGCAGTCTGAAGCCTCAACAACAACTACACTGTCGTCGGTATCATCAGCCTCATCGGCAATATCTATGATGGGGACATGTTGCCGGCACAGTATCTCATTCTCGTCATTATTCACGGTTCTGGGGAAGAAGAAAAACAAGGCTGTAGAATATAAGGAGGATCAATTAAAATTTTATCATATTTTGTAAATGTTCCACTTAAGAGTGTAACGTGTTAGAGATGGATTCTGTAGAAAAATTCAGGTTCAAGAGCCCTTCTACTTGCATTATATCTGGCCCTACAAGCAAAACTGTGATTATGCTTAAACTCATTAAAGATAAGGGGGAACTGTTCTCAAATTTTGTGCATAAAGTCATATGGTGCTATTCGACACAGCAGACTGTATTCAACGAGTACCAAGATGATATTTTGTTCCACAAAGGTGTTTATGATGTTAATTCGATAAAGGGTAATGAGCACACGGTCATTATAATTGAAGATTTCATGCTGGAAATGGATAAAACGTTTGCAGAGACATTTACAGTGTTCTTCCACCATCTTAACATAAGCGTATTCTTCATCAATCAGAATATATTTTTTAGAAATAGATACATGCGATATATCGCTAAATACACAAGATCTAGTCTTATTCGAACAACGTAGAGATGTGGCACAAATTAGGGTATTAGCCAATCAAATGTTCCCGAATCAGCGTAAGGAGTTTTTGGAAGTTTATGAAGAAGCTACAAGCCACCGTTACGGAATTTTGCTTTGTGACCTTCATCCGCGAAACACGTTTAGAGTGCTTCTAAGATCGAATATATTCCCAAAAGAGGCTAAAACGGTGTATATCCCAGAATGATAGAGGTTAAAGAAATACCCTCAATTAATAAAAATCTACCACCGGCTTCCAAGGACTCTCCAACACCTGTTTGTTAAAAATATTGACACCGACTTTTTAAAATGCTTCTGCGAAATCTGTCTTAACGTTATGAAATGCAATGTACCAATGAAACCGTGTCAGAAGTCTCACATTTATCGTAACAAGAACATAATACACGCCCTCGCTCATAAATGTCAAATAGTGGGAAAGAAAAAGCGAATTATTGTACAAAGAGGGAGTTCATTCCTTCCCATCTTATTTTCAGTTTTGAGGCCTTTATTGGCTAGTTTAATATAATGAAGAAAGTAGTCGTGTCCGCTTCAATACAAAACACGAAGATTCCAGATACGGTTCTAGAACACCGTAAAAGCATGCTTAAAAGAATGGAATGCGAATTGGTAGACCTATTAAAACAGTTAAAAGTCTCCTGATGAGAAAAGAATCTTATACCAAGAAGCTCTGCAGAAATTTCTTCACCAGTACTAAAATTATAAGAAACAGGTGGAATTCCCTGTAGTTATCAAACATGGGGGCGATATTGACCATGGCGATACTGACCATGGCGAACCTGAACAAGTACAGAAGAACGGTACGAGTTCGCAACATATTGAGCATGTATTAAAAAAGTCTCCCCCATATATTGAGGAATAAAGGACTAATCTTTATAATCTATTGAGTAAGGATCCCATTATAGTAAAATGGCCCGATACATGTGAGGTTGTTGTTGAAGGGTCAAAGTAGAGGGTTCGAAAATCATTGATATCGTACATGATCTGGTGAGAAAGTGGGGTAGCCCCTCACCAGCAGGATGGGAACAAATTAAAGCAAGACTACTGCAAGTAAACATCCAAAAATTCTGATTGGTAATCTGAACAGGTTAAAAGACTTGGGACAAGCAACGCATGTACCACAGCTGAACACGCCTTCGCCCCCAGCGGTAACATCTTTGAAGAGGAAGAAGAAGAGACCAAGCAGCAAAGCACAACCCTTTCCGCGCGCTTTGAAATCCGCAAATGGTTAACATATTAAGAAAAAGCTATTATGACATTTGTAATCCTGCTTCTTACGGCTGTGTTAATAGACTGTACAGAGGCGTTTATAATGAGGGAATATGGAAAAGAGATGTTGAGAGGTTTTTGCGTGAGCAAGATGCTTATTCACTTTATAAGCAGGTGAGAAGAAAGTTTAAAACTGCCAAGATATCAGCAGCCTTGGATGATTCTATTTGGTAGGCGGATTTAACCCTACGGTAGTACCGTGGGGTGGTCAAACACCGTTAGTACCATGGGGTGTTTGGATACCCCAAATTCAAAAAACTCCAAAAAATTACTAACGTTTCTAATATATTCATGTAGCTGCTTCAACATATTCCTCCACTCAATAATGAACAGATTAATTTCAATGTAGCTGAAATTTTTCATTTTTGTGTAAAAATAACTGGTCGAACAAAAATAAAATAAAATTTTGATTCTAAATACTCATTTATTAGGTAAAGGCGTGCAGGATTATACATGATATGATTTTTTTCTCAGTATCATTATAAATTGTAATTATAAAATTATAAACATAAGTATATAAAAGCATAATTGAGTTTCATTTTCTCATTCTTTACTACAATCCTAACTAAAGAGATCTGTCAATGTTGTGACATAAAAATAGCAAAAAGTTCTGTTACCGATTCCCTATAAAAAATATGTTGTTTATCCTGCCAAAGTACACCAAGACAATAATAGAAAACATAAAAAATAATAGAAAACTCATCAAAATAACCGCAAACTGTTCCAATAAAATGAAATGGCAAGAAAAATATAAGTGAGGTCACTACAAAACCATGAAGGAGAAGCTTGTTTCTGCCAAACATCCTCACCATTACCTATCACTCTGATTCATCACCTGATATTGTACCTTCGCACTCAATGCAACTGACGAGCAACTTGCTGTGTTCTCTACACACATGTTTACCACAATTGTTACACACTGTTTTCACCTTACGATCACGTAACCTGGCATCTCTTTGCCCCCCGTGATGTCTGTGGCTTGGAGGATGTTGAGGACTCTACAGCTCTTGGCAACATTCTTCTAATTCCTTCTTTGAGATCCTTTTCCAGATGTATGTTCTGCATTATCCTCTTCAGAGTGTCCTCTATAAGCTGCATTTCTTGATGAACAAGCAGCGCTTTAGCTTGTTCTGAGGGTTGTGACAGTATAGGATGTAGGAATTTATGTTTGAGATGTTCAGGAGAGTAGAAAACAGTCATGGGCCAACGACGGCTATTTCTTGAAGTGTCATACTCCCCTGCCATCTGGTCGACCATATCAACGCCTCCTTTAGTTGAATTGTAGAAGGTGATAATTTCAGGTTTCTTCTTATCACCAGAATTTGGGTCAATTCTGTCATCATAGTGCAAGCTGCTGACGAGAACAACATTTTCCTTCTTCTTACTGTCTGACGTGTATGAGACTAGTGTCACTTTATCTGTAAAGCCGAACATACTGTCATACCTCGCTCTGTTCTTTACCTCTAAGAATTCCTTAGGAATCTCAGGTTTGTTTTTTCGGAGTGTGCCCACCGCACTCAATTGATGGTCATCAAGCAGCTTTTGGAGTAGTGGGTAAGTGGTATACCAGTTGTCAAGCGTGACATTTCTGCCTGATCCTGAGATCTGTGAGGTAAGCCTTGTGACCACAGCAATGGATGAATTGTCTACCTTGAATGGGCCATCAGGCTGTTTTCCTGCATATATTTCCATTTTACATACATAGTAAGTTTTTGCATCAGTCATTGCCTGTATCTTTATTCCATACTTGGCTGGTTTGTTGGGTATATCGCGTGGCCACAAAAAAACTTTACTTAATTCAAAGTTTAATAACTGCAACAATTCAAAACTTATGCGATTGAGCTTTGGCACACATTAACAGATGGTTATAATCTATAATTGCTGGAATTTTCAAATATGTAGGTTCTATAGTTTTGTTACAGTGAACAATTTAAAAGCATATGTCTAAAAATAGCATGCCGAAGAAAATGAATTTGAACTTAACAAAATTTACTTAAACAAATGGTCAATGTGACCACCTCCCTGTTGGTAAACTGCCCTCAATCGCTTCTTCCACGAGGAGATGCACTTTCGAACCTCATCTAAGGTGATATCCTCCCATGCTCTACTGATTTTCTCCTTAAGTTTATCTTCGGTGAATTTGTCTTTCTGGTTGCCGTAAACCTTCACCATAAGGGAATCCCATACTGAATAGTCCATCGGATTACAGTCGGGAGACTGAGGCGGCCATTCATCCTTTTTGATGAAATTAGAGGTCTCTTGCTCTAGATGATTTTGGGTCGCTCGGCTTGTATGGGCGGGTGCCCCATCTTGCTGGAAAATGTAGGCCTCATCAGGATACAGCTGACGACAATCAGGAAGTAACCCATTATCTAACAGGTTGATGTAGCGCTCAGAGTTAACTTTAGTTTCGTTTGTGGCAATAAAATGAATTCGTGTTTTCCCCTTCCATGAAATTCCCGCCGATACCATTACTTTTCTGCTGAATCGTGAGGTTTCATGATAAAGCCTGGAGGGAGGAATGTCCTTTTTCCTTGAACCATAAACCCTGTCATTTTGCCTGTTTTTGGCACCTCCAACGTGAAATCCTTTTCGTCTGTAAACACAACTTTTTGCACGTCTTCAGCTGAGTAGCGTTCATATAGGGATTTATAGCGGGTCTTTCTACGCTGTCTTACATTCTGATCACGCCGAGAAACTCGAATTCTCTTGTAGGCCTTCAATTTCAAACGTTTTACAATCCCTTGTACAGAGGAGCGAGAAATCCCAAGGTCGTACGCAATCTGTCTCTGGGAGCGATGAGTTCCTGGTGTATTCTCTGGGATTGAATCAGTTCCTCCACGGCAGCCTTATTTTTCTGTTGAAACACTTTTGGGCCTGCCGCTGCCGGGTTTTCTAGCTGTTGATCCAGTATCCTTTATCTTTCTTATTAAGTTATAAACACTTTGACGAGTCCAGTTCTTTGCGGGGAATTCTCGGACAATGCTATTTCCATTCCAACCTTTTTCCTTGACACATGCTTCTATGATGGCTTTATCACTTTTACTTAACGTCATGCTGGCGGGGTTTTAGCGGAAAAATAAAAGAAAGCAAATTCACATTAGGTTTAGCCTACGCCAGCGCTCGTGTCATACTACGCTACATTAGGTTTAGCCTACGCTAGCGCACGTACGTGTCAGATGCACACCAGGCATGCTATTTTTAGACATATGCTTTTAAATTGTTCACTGTAACAAAACTATAAAACCTACATATTTGAAAATTCCAGCAATTATAGATTATATGCATCTGTTAATGTGTGCAAAATTTCAATCGCATAAGTTTTGAATTGTTGCAGTTATTAAACTTTCAATTAAGTAAAGTTTTTTTGTGGCCACCCGATATATTGTCTGAAGGGACATTTGCCCCTGAAGGCTGCAAGCATCTCATCAATTGTCACAAGCTCTGATGAGGAATAGTTCCTCAGACAGTTTTCAACAAACATCTCAAAGAGGTCTCTGATTGGGGCAAGCTTATCCACTTGCCTTCTTGCAGGGCGTGTTGCTTTGTCATCTAATCGTATGCAACATAGGAGAAAACGAAAGCGATGCAATGACATTGTCATTCTGAATACCTTTATATCAGTGCCATTAGAATTCCAGAGATCATCAAGGTTCATTCTGTTGCTGTGATAAAGACCAGCTAAAAGTAGTAGGACAAGAAAGGCTTTCATTTCTACAATGTCAGTGTCACTTGCCTTGCTAGTCTGAGCATAATTCTGTCTCTTGTCACTGATGCTGGTTAGCCTTGTCAACCGATAAATCCACTATTTCAGGAGTGATGAAGTCTCCAGAAGTCAGTAGGTGACTGTGCATTTAGGGCTGGTCCTCTTGGTCCTTCTCTCCCCCGGAAGACATTATGAGAACGGGTACGAACTGTTACATTACGTACTTTCTTCTTCCACCACGTTTTCTTGTCTTTTCCCAGTCACCCATCACGTCTGGGCTGTTTCCGTTGGGGCTCTTGTGGTGGATCATCAGGCCCCGATTCATAGCAATCAGAGTCAGGAATATGCTCATCCTCCTCCATGAAATCTGATTCACCTTCACTGTCATCTTCTGGATCACTTGCAACGTCACATTCGTCCAACAACTTCCGAATCCTCTCTATCTCTTTTTCGCCGTCGGCCATCTTGTATCTGAAAAGTTAACATGAATTTTATAACTCCAATCCATTAGAAATCTTCCATAAAGCAAATATTATTTGATAATCTGCATTATTATCTTAGATAAACTTTTATTATTTTACTTATATTATTTTATATTATATTATTTTCCATTGAAAAGAAAATTAAAAAACAAAATTATAAATCATGAAAACTTACTTGGTTAGTACCGAGGGGTGACTGCACACCCACCCCACGAGGACAAAATCTTGTCTACTTCTCACCCAAGCAGGGGCAGGACTGCAGGACTCTTGGTGCTCCCTCCACTCACAGATTCAGGAAGGTACTGGGAAGAACAGGAATATTAGTGTTGCCAATTGAGAAATATGAACAAAAAAAATTTTTGGGGGTGTTCAAACATCCCACGGTACTAACGAAGGTTAACAGACATGCAAAGATATTCAGTGTATAATGGAGGCTACTGTTACATCCTATTCATAATAAATGTATTCTCTAGATATTTGTTGCTAATCCCGCTGAAAAATAAATCGCTTGAAACAGTTGCTAAAGTCGCCAAAGTGCTGATGTTGAAAGAAAACATGATTCCTGGCTATTTTTTGCACAGACATAAGGAAAGAATTTATAGGCCGAGCTTTTCAGAACATATTGACAGAGTTCAGTATTAGTTATTAGTTTATTACACTAGCAATTCTATACATAAAGCATCTTTAGCCGAAGGAGTCCAGCGTACCATAAAGGAACGCATGTATCGGTATTTCACACATAAAAATACATACAGATATATAGACATTCTAGAGTCGCTGGCTTCATCCTACTACAACCGTTCACACCACCGAACGATTGGTACATCACCTAGCGAAATTTTAAAAACAGGTACGCGTCTAGGGAATAAATTCGCGAAAGGATTTGAGCAAGGATGGCCACTTGAGATTTTTAAAGTTAGGGCTATGAGACCAAAAGACGAGGTGATGATGTATTACTTTAAGATTTGAATGGAGAAGAAATTGGTGGTGGCTTTTATGGTGAGGAGATGCAGAAAGTGACATTTAATTTAGGAAAAATTGAAAAAAATTTAAGAAAGCAAAGGTTCAGGAAAGAGAAAAATGTACCTGGTGAAATTGTTAGGGTACGTAGAAATCTTCAACACCTACATAGAAGCTGATGTAATGATGTAGCTTAAATATTATACAACATGGTATCTAACCACTTCTACGTCACACTCCCATCTTCTTCTTCTCTGTCTGTACATCCTAACAATACCCTGGTCAGCTTTATAACAGAACTGCATGGGGCCATTGAATTGGGCCGTGAATCATATGAGGTTGGAATACACGAATTTCAACTGGCCACCAATTTTTCATATATGGACAAGAAAGAGCCCGTTTTTATGATTCTTAGAGACCGTGATGAGTGTGAAAAGGCCGGAGTAACTTGGGACGATACCATGCGTTCCAACAGGCGGGGGGGAGACCCAGTACTACACTACAGAAGTAACACTAGGGCCGGGGCATTATGATACAGCCGAGGATATTGTGTGTGATTTAAATGGGAGTCTAAAAAGTTCAAATCTTACATCTGATTTAGTATACGAATCGTAAACAAAGATACCCCGGTATATACTACTTTGACTCTAAAATCGAAGGCTAACAGAAATATTAAACAGAGCACTGTTCATAATTATAACCCAGGGCAGATATGGACTAGCCTTCCAAAGAGATACTTTTCACGAGTCACAACATGACTTGTACAGCTTATTGTACCAGTTAAAATTGGAGAAATTGAACGATAGAGACCCTTCCCCGGACATGTGCTATATTTACAGCAATATCGTGGAACATCAGTTTGTTGGGGATACCCAGGCGCGGCTGCTGCCTATCGCCCACATTCCCAATCTTAGAGGAAAGAGCTTGATCATTGCATACGTAAGCCTCATTATGTCAAGTTCGTAACTAACCTACCAACCAGTATCTCAATATATATAAGAACGATTGAGGAGAAAAGGTTTCCATTCGGTGACGGGAGCTTAACTGTGAAACTTCACTTCCGTCGTACTGCGATAGAATGACCCAAAGGCCGTTCTCAGTCTACCGAGGGTGAGATATCAGCACAGAAGCGGGATTGGGTCCATTTTTTCAACTATACTGCGTACGGCTGTCCCCTTGTGAAGAGTGGTGCCAGATATCTCGGCAGGAAGACATTACAATCGGCCTTAATATGGTAGAAGACATAATGGCCGGGGCTGAGCCTAAAGAAGCTCTAAAAAAACACACAAAGCGCACGCGGGACGATATTGTCAAAGATGCAAAGAGAAAAATGTGTGGTAGGGGAAATAAAAACCGGAAGAAGAAGCACACTTTATAGGGGAAGAAGAAGAAGAAGGGATTACCAACTCGTGGCGTTAAACGTAAAAGGTCAACAAAAAAAAAGAAGTGTTCTAAGCGCATGAAACCCATGATTAATCACTTTTTTAACTGACATAAGCTAAGGACTTTGGCGCCCGTGGATCATAGACTGATTGCTACTTGACGAGAGAGGTGTCACTATTTCTTTGCGAGCCTTGGCACTTTTCATCCATCCGTGTAGTTCACAATGTTGTAAATCGGAGCTGGCCCTCTTTCACATGCCACTGACTCAAATATATATAGAGCATAGCGACTTTATTACCGTTAATCCGCTAAACACTATTAGCTTGTCATGTGCTCCTATAGATTTCGTGATCCCGAGCTCAGACCATTACTTTTTTCATCCATGTTGTGTGCATATGTACGATAAACTACGAATAGAACATTCAGATGGATCGGATTGCGAAAACGACTACGTCGTATAACCAGAGACCAACTTTCTACACACCATATTCAGTCAGTGTGACGTGTATTTAAATCAGGTTAACATCTCGGCAGGGTCTGGCTACTACCACCTACGATCCTATCTGGAAAATATCCTCAACTTTTCAAAAGAAGCGAAGGATACCTTTTTAAATGCCGAGGGCTATTATCAGGCTAAAGATGAAAGTAGTATAAAGAACAAGTTTAAAAATTCTAAAAAGAAGATTTACGATTGCTATGGACGCCTCCACACAGATTTCACATTCCAGAAGTTGCTTGTGAAGGTCGATATGAAATTAAAACTCACCCGTACGAGCCTTGAGATTTGTTTAAATCTGGGTGCTGACCTAGAAGAGGGCGCGAAACCTGTGATGATTCATATTATGGAGCCATAACCCTGCGTACGCCGTGTGAAATTAAGCTCTGCTAAGGAGATGGAAACTGAGAAAAAATTATTTCATGCCAGTGAAATACCTAATTAATAAAGTTCAGCTTAAGGTGTTCACAATACCTTCAAGTTTAACATCCAAACAAATATAAAATGTTGCTCTCGGGGCTCTACCTAAAAGCATAGTAATTGGAATGAAGGAACACGCTTCTGTGAAAGACAAAAACAAAAATCCGGCGTTTATGTTCGAAAATTTCGGCCTTAAAAATGTAACTGTATGTCAGGGTGGCTTTAGGTAGTACATTGGAAACGAATTATTCTACAGATGAGTGTTCACTTTGCTCGAGAGCGTATAGCACCCTTGCTGATAGTATCGGTACCTGCGAAGAATTAGGAATCGGCGTAAAGGAGAATGAATTTGTTCAGATCTCGGAACATGTACCCGTTTGACCTCTCGCCCGATTTCTGCGGTAGCATAACCACACATAAGTCGCCAGCAGAGCGGAAATATCTCAGTCAGATTAGATTTCGACAAGCCGCTAGTCGCGCCTATTAGCGTAGTAGTTTACCTCGAGTTGCACGCTCTAATCGAAGTTGACAGGTTTAGGGCCGTAGTCACAGACTTTAAAAAAAGGCACTGTTATATTTCAGAAAGTGATGAAGAGTGACCGATTCACACACACCAAATTTATTGGTGTGTTTGTGAAGAAAGGAACGTTGAAACTTCTAATCACGACAGACTGCGGCGCACTCATTATGAATACGGATGTTAGCGATGGTCAAGGGATCCATTGGATAGCCGTCTATTTTAAAAATAGGGAACGTATTTACTACTTTTATTCACTGAGCGGTCATCCATGGAATGATGCTCTTATTGTAAAATTTCTCGAACAGCTGCAAATTTAAAAAATAGTGTGGAATCCTTACCGATTCCAGAATTTCTACAGCAATGTTTGTGGCCAATAGAGCTTGTACTTTCTCATGCATATGACTCGTGGAGGGAAATTTACAGAATTTCTGCAATTATTCGACTCGCGTAACCCTGAGGGCAATAATAAATGTGTCTAGGCAGATATGAAGCCGATTCCCGTTTGTAGTCACTCGATGAGGTGTGAGAAGTTTTATGCGTATATATAATTGTAACGACAAATAACTTCAGCAATTAATTATTTTAAATTGTACCAAATATGCACCGTGCGCAGTATAGACTTCAGTAATATATTTGATAAATTTATAAAATTATTCCCCTAATAATAATTTGTATAAATATTAAGGACGGGAATCATGTTACTATTTTAAAATGTAATGGCTGTTAAATCTGTAATTAATTAAAATTGGATATATATATATATATATATATAATATATATATATATATATATAGGGGAAGTGGAGTTAATTGCGCTAACCTAAAGAAAATTACCTGCATCTACTGAACGGGAATGGATACGAAAATCTTTGTTGCATCATTTTATTCGTATTCTTTTTCTATATATTTTAGTGTATTATATCGCAAAAGAAGTACAAACTTGTAAAGTTTTGCGGTTAATTAATATAAAGTACCGGTGAACGGAATTACCCACCATGTGTGGATAAATACGCTCACGTTTAATGGCATTTATTTCTTTTCAAATTTAATGGTATTAATATAACCTGATGATTTCTTTGTTGTTCTTGGTCTGTTTCTAGGCATTCTGCAACAGAGACATCGAATAAATATACAGTATCAGCAAAAAATAAATATACTGAAATGCAGTGCGTAAATATTTAAACTAGTTATTGAATATACAATAGAAATTAGCCGTATGTAAATAATTAATTTGAAAATGAATAGCAATAGTATGATAAATCATAAACCATTCCTTCCACAAACGTTTTCCAATTAAATCATAATCATTAATACTAAATCATGATTACTTGGGGTAATGGCTCTCAACTGAGCATCATTACCCGTAAATGTGGCTACTAGAAAAATTTAATGCACAGTAATAAAGAAGCATGCTACTAACAGCCTGTCATCAAAATGTACACCAATAGTTGTACTTAAAATGTAACACGTAAATAAACAATATCTTTAATACAAAGCAATACTAACGAAGTTTTTCTGTCGCTGTTATTTAGGTGAAAACTTGAAAAAACTTTAAAGATGTACGGGAACACGAGGAAACCATCCTTCTAGGACAAATGTGTGCTTGCTATTGAGTTTTCGATACAAATGTGTGATACAGCTGAGTAACGATTGCAACCGACCTCCCTCACGGGTGGAGAATTACCCACCGATCGTAATTACCCCCACTTCCCATATATATATACACATATATATATATATACACATATATATATATATATATGTTAGCGTGATGTATTTGTCTAATTTATAATAGGTGGAAATAGTTTATAAGTATTGAAAATCTCGCCCTTCAATCACCATGTAAAAATAATAATAATAAACAAAATAATATAACCGGTGTTCATTCTTACCCTATTCGGATAATACAGAAAAAACTTACAGTATTTCTTTAATTAAATCGCATTCTTGATTTTGCTCTCTACAGGTATGTCGAGTGTTTTGTAAAATTTCTGGTCCTTCACCCTATCCCACATCATTGACACTAAGCTGGATTTCCTCCACACCGTTACTGAACACCTCGGGGAAACGCACCATCTCTGTTCCAGTGCTTTTAAAAAGATGAACAATATTACAATTCAAATTAAGTTTACGCATAAGTACCACCTCTATTCGATTAAATTCCTTGTTTAAAATTGTATACTGACTACCTACTTTGGATACAATCTATTTCAAGAAAGAAAAAGTTAACTAGCCTTAATTGGTAAGGATCTCAAATTAACATAATATTGATTTAAAATAAAACCTCGTCAAAATAAAAATAGAAAAAATAAAAACTAACGCACGATACATTTCAAAAAAGCATTTACGTAAGAAGAATTAGTTAAATGAGGTGCTGGGGCATACCCTTAAACAATAGGCTGCTTTCGAATTGCATAATACTTACATAATGTAGGCGTCACTGCTCGAATCGTTTGTGTTTCTCGGGTGAGTGTCAGTCTCGGGTAGAGGGTCTTGTGGGGCCAATTCCTGTAGAGAATGACTCGAAAATACACTGTCATTGTCCACGCGCCCCATCAAATGAACACACGCATCAGCTCTGTAAAATAATAACGTATCCCTAGAGAATGGGTTATATATACATACATACCTTTCAACCTTTCAAATGTTCCGCACGATGATTCCTCATTTCACGAAGGTCAAGTTTATCGCCCTCCTCTTGAGTTGGCCTGTGAAGTAGTGAGTTGGTTTCTTGTACTCTCCACCTCACATAGCCAGGTGCGCCCCTCAACGGGGATTGTTTTGAGACAGGCATCTAATCTTCTTTTCAAGATGTCCACCCCAACACCAATCGTGTTCCTGAAGTCTTTCTGCAGCTGATTAAACAGTCTTGGTCCTCTCACAACAAAACTATTTTCTTTCAGGGTTAAGGATGTTCCCTGTCTCACCTTCAATTTGGGAATGCGACACAGTCTACTGTTTCTACTTTCCACCGTTGTTTGGGGAGTTATAGGGTTCAGAGTAAGATTAGGGACTAGTTTCTCCATTATTCTCCAAGTGTAGATAATGGTGTATCTCTCTCTTCTCCTTTCCAGTGAATATACTGTAGGTCTAGTTCGCGTAACCTTTCCCAGTAATTTAGTTCTTTGCACCCATTGATCTTGGCTGTGAAGCTTCTCTGAATCCTTTCCAGCTGTCTAATGTTTTCTTTTTTATATGGGGATGTTAGGACCGAGCACTATTCCAATTTGGGTATGATCAGTGTTTTCAGTAGAGGAATCATTATATTCCTATCCCTTCGTTTAAAGGTTCTCAGTATCTGCCCAGTTATTCTCTTTGCTCTGTTTAATGCTAACTTATTTTGTGTTTGAAATTTCGCATCGTCAGTCATTACAACTCCTAAATCTCCTAAATTATATATAACTGAAATAACTGAAATCAATGCATGAATCCCTCTTCTGAATGAATATAGAGAAATAGCAGTACTCACATTGTATCACCGTAGAAGTATATCGGAGGCGAAGCATATTCGGAGAGGCATTTGTGTATGGAAGAATCAGCCCTTCAGATAAAACAATCAAAAGATAAAATTGGGCACAATCACAATAAGGCACATAATCACAAAATCACAATATCACTAATCACAAAACTTCAAAAAACACTTCTACACAAATGTTAATACAGAAGAATTAACATCTATATATTTCACTCAGAGCACTATTGAATAAGACTACTTCTTAAATTTAGAACAGAGAATATACGAAGTAAAACTACTTTCAACATGATATTGGGTTGGTCGTCAGACTGCATTCTTGGTTATAGGTTTCTACGCAACAGCTGAAATACTTCTCCAACATTAAAATTATTCACATATGTCACTGCGACTCTTTTTATAGGCCAGGGAGAAGAACCCCGTAAAATGGGGCATGCTGAAGAAAAGACTTCCCGCCCGCACTTTCAGATTGCAAAACATTCTATGATTGAGCGAATTTGAGCTGAACGAATTTTAGTGGCCAGTCCTTAAGTTTTTGACAATCCATGAGAAAGAGAGAGAGAGAGCATTTTTATGTTAAATGATGCAATGCGTAAAAAAGTGTAAGTTGGTATCACGGGTACCCAGTGATGCGATGCGCAAAAATGTGTAAGTTGGTACCACGGGTACCCAGGGATTTGCTTCCGCCCGAATTGTTCATTCTGCATAACCTAAAACTGTGGTATTCGGCTATATCGGAGATGTGGGCGTGAGCTAGGTTATTCCGTTTAACATAACAATTTATTTAAAGTAAATGGACATCATAAGCATGCTTAATATTTTAGCAAGATTTTAATATTTTCGCTAAGCCTACTGGTAAATCATCGAGTGTTGTACGTAAACAATTAGTTCTATTTTTCTATTGTTGAAGAGCAGACAGAGTATCTCCAGCAAAACTCGGCAACCATTTTCTTTAACTGTGGGGTATCACCTTCAAATTCAAGGCACACTTGTTTATTTATCTCACTATGTTTTACATGAAAATGAAGAAGTTTATTGGCCGTCCATATTCCATATGACAAATATTAATAAAACAGTGACGATAGAATATATTGCCAACTGAAATACTAAGGATAGAAATGGCGTTAATAGGAAATAATACAGTGATGTCGAAGTTAAGTGGAGCTACAACAGACTTTTTTACCTTACCTTGGTAGAAAATATCTTTTGGGCAGTAAGTTTGAACTTTCTGCGCTTCACACAACCGGATTTTTCCAGTTTGAACCTCCCCTCCTTGTATAAAACCGCTTTTAAACGCCTTTGTATAAATCAGATGTTAACGCAGTTTCGAAAATGGCGTCTGACAGTGATGTGCGTCGTAAACAGAGAGCTATTATCGAGTTCTTAACCGCAGAGAAGGAAACAGTTAGAAATATTCACAAACATCTACAAAACGTTTACAGAGATGCTGTTGTTGATCGAAGCAAAGTTGGACGCTGGTCTAAACGTGTGAGATTATCGGAGAGAGGGAGAGCCAGCCTCGATGATGAACCACGTGGCGATCGCCCGGCATCGGCTGTGACATCTCACACTGTGCAACGTGCTAACGGCATCATTCGATCAAATTGGCGCTTTACATACAAAGAGCTATCACTGGAGCTAGGAATTAGTGAAGGAAGTGTGAATACGATAATTTAGCAACTGGGATACTCAAAAGTTGTTCACGATTTGTTCCTTGCGAACTGACTGAAGATCACAAAACCCAAAGAAAAGAAATTGCTTCGGAGTCATTAGTTCGATACGAGACAGAAGGGGATGGCTTCTTTCACGAATTGTGACTGGGGATGAGACTTGGATACACCACTTTCAACCTGAAACAAAACGCCAGTCCATGGAGTAGCACCAAGCAGACTACCTACGCAATAAAATGTTCAAAATGGCTCCTTCTGCAGGAAAGGTTATGGCCACCATCTTCTGGGTCATGAAAGGGGTGATTCTGGTGGACATTATGAAGAAAGGACAAACAATCAACTCAGCAGCATATATTTCTACCCTACATCTGAGACTCCAGAGACGTATAAAGCGAGTTCGACCGGAGAGAAACCTGGAAGACGTCCTTCTTTTGCACGATAACGCAAGACCACACAACAGTTTACAAGCAAGAGAAGCAATCACAAAAATGCGCTTGAATATGTTACCCCACCCTCCATACAGCCAGGATCTGGCACCTTCAGACTTCATTTGTTTGAGCCAATGAAGGACGCTATTCGTGGAAGAATGTTTCAGAGTGACGATGAGGTTGTTGAGGAGGTTAAGAGGTGGCTCCAGCGGAACCCGGCGGACTTTTACCAGCAAGGAATAAAGGCCATTGTTTCGAAGTGGAGAAAAGCCGTAGAAAAGGATGGAGACTATGTGGAAAAATAAAAACTTGTGCGAAAGGTATGTAACTACTTGTGTAAAAAAGTTTCTGGAACTTACAAGGAAACTTGGAAAGAAAAAAAAAGGTGGGACAAAATATATTGAGTGGCCCTCGTGTGTGTATATATATATATATATATATGTGTACATATAGAAAAATCACTTTTATATGAAAATGAAAAAGTTTATTGGCTGCCCATATTCCATATGACAAATAATAATAATTGGAAGTATGATAAAATCTTTAATGCATGGTGAAAGGTGAAAAATAAATAAGTTACCCCTAAAATTAAATCTGGTTTAACAATTAAATTCATATTTTTTTATATTATTTAAATTTAAATTTGAACAGTAAGTAAAAAATTTGTTTAAAATAATTCTTCTTTAATGCGTGGTAAAAGGAGAAAAATTAATAAGTTACCCCTAAAACTAAGATCTGGATTAAAATTATATTATTTTTTATAAGTTCTAATATTTGTATATATTAATCCAAAATTTGTTTCAAATAATTCGGAGTATGATAGAATCTTTAATGCGGGTAAAAGGAGAAAAATAAACCAATAACCCTAAAAATAAAATCTAGTTTTATTATATAATTAAATAAATATTTTTTACAATACAATTTAATGATATATTTGTATATTAAAAAAAAATTTGTTTTTGCTTTAAATTTTGTTTTTCATACTTCATTTTTTGTTTAAAAGAGCGGATAGCCACCAATATATTAAAACATAACCTCGTGACGGCATTTCGTCACGAGAAGTTCAATAGCCTTGTCTCTTGTCTGTGTCGTTTTTTGAAACCAATTAATCTCTCAGGTGTTGGTAAGTAAAATCTGGTCGGCGATGTAATACTGTGTTACTGCTGAGAGGTCTATATCTATTTTCAATATTCGTTCCACCTTATAACCTTTGTATATTTTACCCGTTGTCTTATTTCTCTACATTTTATATACATATTGTACTTTTGTAACTTTAAATTATTATCATATGACTACATAAATACATTGTATAAAATTTTTTACTCGTTATATCTGTTCACTTTTTTTACTTTTTATTTTTTTAGCACTGATGATGGAAATTAAATTTCCGAAACGTCCGTCAATAAACATGTACCATCTCCTCGCCCTCTTATTCATTACTAAGTTACGGCTCCCCAAGAACAAACCCTTCGATCAAGTTATCACAGAAAGGTACTGTACGACCGATTCACGTTGAATGGGTTCAAAGACTCAAAAAACACCTACCGAAAATGGACTAAACCCAACTGCGACTTTCATTTCTTGAATGTTTGTAAGAGTTATAATTCTGTTCCTTAATTTAGCAAATTTAAACTCTATGAAAAGCGATTTTATAACTCTAATATATATATATATATATATATATATATATATATATATGATGAATAAAACCACGAAGGAAAGGATACACAAAAATTTACTCAAGCGCTTTCGTCTAATGACATCCTCAGGAACACTGAAGTACATAAAAGGTTACGGCCTATATATAGGTTACAGAAAGAAAAAAAAAAAGAAAAAAATAAATAAATAAATAAATAACATACATACACAAAAACATATATATATATATATATATATATGTTTAAAAGAGCGGATAGCCACCAATATATTAAAACATAACCTCGTGACGGCATTTCGTCACGAGAAGTTCAATAGCCTTGTCTCTTGTCTGTGTCGTTTTTTGAAACCAATTAATCTCTCAGGTGTTGGTAAGTAAAATCTGGTCGGCGATGTAATACTGTGT
This sequence comes from Bathynomus jamesi, assembly GCA_023014485.1. NCBI lineage: Eukaryota > Metazoa > Arthropoda > Malacostraca > Isopoda > Cirolanidae > Bathynomus > Bathynomus jamesi. Next base: position 1,957,345 of record JAJOZX010000120.1, on the reverse strand, counting down.
TACTGCTGAGAGGTCTATATCTATTTTCAATATTCGTTCCACCTTATAACCTTTGTATATTTTACCCGTTGTCTTATTTCTCTACATTTTATATACATATTGTACTTTTGTAACTTTAAATTATTATCATATGACTACATAAATACATTGTATAAAATTTTTTACTCGTTATATCTGTTCACTTTTTTTACTTTTTATTTTTTTAGCACTGATGATGGAAATTAAATTTCCGAAACGTCCGTCAATAAACATGTACCATCTCCTCGCCCTCTTATTCATTACTAAGTTACGGCTCCCCAAGAACAAACCCTTCGATCAAGTTATCACAGAAAGGTACTGTACGACCGATTCACGTTGAATGGGTTCAAAGACTCAAAAAACCCTACCGAAAATGGACTAAACCCAACTGCGACTTTCATTTCTTGAATGTTTGTAAGAGTTATAATTCTGTTCCTTAATTTAGCAAATTTAAACTCTATGAAAAGCGATTTTATAACTCTAATATATATATATATATATATATATATATATATATATATATATATATATATATATGATGAATAAAACCACGAAGGAAAGGATACACAAAAATTTACTCAAGCGCTTTCGTCTAATGACATCCTCAGGAACACTGAAGTACATAAAAGGTTACGGCCTATATATAGGTTACAGAAAGAAAAAAAAAAGAAAAAAAAAATAAATAAATAAATAACATACATACACAAAAACATATATATATATACATATATATATATATATATATATATACATATCTACAACACACATATATATGCAATAAACGGAGAAGTAAAAATTAACAAAGAGGCATACAGATTTGTAAGGAAAAATATCGATTTTTAGCACAAGATCAAATGAATTACAAAAATACAAATTTATACTGGAAATCTGCCCCGGCTTTAACACTTTGCCTTTTATAGTCAAGTTTCGATATATATAAAAATAAAATGAATATTAAAAGTTAATAAAGTGGCATACAAGTTTACCAAAGATTTAGCGTCCTACCCTTTTTATCTAAATCTGTTTTGAAGGAATTCAAAACAACAGGATCGAGTTGAAAAAGACCTTTGCTTATGTTGAAGTTATTTGAAAGTTGGATAATGGCAGACTCAAGAATATTTCTGTTAACAATGTTGCTAGAGTGAAATAACACTGAAGCATTATTCCAATCAATACAGTAGGATAACTCTGACAAATGGACAAAAAGAGCACTGGACAACTGTCCTGGTCTAACGGAATATTGATGCTGTTTTATACGTGTGTGCAAATCCTTTCCCGTCTGACCTATGTAAAAGGAATCACATTGTTTACACCCAATTTTATAGATAATGCCTGAATTATTGGTAGGGCTATTTTTTACTATGATATTTTTCACAATATTGTTATATGAAAATACTACATTAATATGTGCGTGTACATAGGGAAAGCCCAGGTTTTAAGTTTAGTATCTATCGGAAAACAACAAACAATTTGTCCTACGTACACTTTTACTCGGGACATGACACCCCCACTAAGAAGGCCATTTTTTCATCAATGTTTCTCCGCGCCCTTAGGATCGCCAGTCCGGAATACATCGATGCCGAATTGGAAAAAATCAACGGTATTGGAAGTGATCTGTGTTATCCATCTGCGTTTATGGAATCTTGTCTCAACAAGGCAAAACGAACTTTCTATCGTGTCAATAATAACACTCGTACTTTGTCAAAAAATATTTTAGTACTTCCATTTTTCCTGGGCTTTTTAGGCATTGCTAATGTACTTAAACTTTCGGATATTAATGTAGTATTTTCATATAACAATATTGTGAAAAATATCATAGTAAAAAATAGCCCTACCAATAATTCAGGCATTATCTATAAAATTGGGTGTAAACAATGTGATTCCTTTTACATAGGTCAGACGGGAAAGGATTTGCACACACGTATAAAACAGCATCAATATTCCGTTAGAACAGGACAGTTGTCCAGTGCTCTTTTTGTCCATTTGTCAGAGTTATCCCACTGTATTGATTGGAATAATGCTTCAGTGTTATTTCACTCTAGCAACATTGTTAACAGAAATATTCTTGAGTCTGACATTATCCAACTTTCAAATAACTTCAACATAAGCAAAGGTCTTTTTCAACTCGATTCTGTTGTTTTGAATTCCTTCAAAACAGATTTAGATAAAAAGGGTAGGACGCTAAATCTTTGGTAAACTTGTATGCCACTTTATTAACTTTTAATCTTCATTTTATTTTTATATATATCGAAACTTGACTATAAAAGGCAAAGTGTTAAAACCCGGGCAGATTTCCAGTATAAATTTGTATTTTTATAATTCATTTGATCTTGTGCTAAAAATCGATATTTTTCCTTACAAATCTGTATGCCTCTTTGTTAATTTTTACTTCTCCGTTTATTGCATATATATATTATGTATATATTATATAATATATATTATATATTATATATGTGTGTGTGTGTAGATATGTATGTATATATATATATGTTTGTGTGTATGTATGTTATTTATTTATTTTTTATTTTTTTTATTTTTTTTATTTTTTTTTCTTTCTGTAACCTATATAGCGGCCGTAACCTTTTATGTACTTCAGTGTTCCTGAGGATGTCATTAGACGAAAGCGCTTGAGCACCTTTTTGTGTTTCCTTTCCTTCGTGGTTTTATTCATCATAAATATTTTTCACGTGTTTACTTTCGTGAAATAATTTTCATATATATATATATATATATATATATATATATAAAGAGATACGAAGCATCCCCCTCCTTCTCTGACCTATCTGCTCTAAAATATTGCAATTTTTTACTTTTAGAGTTTTGAATAGTTTTCACATCCATTTATGCGAGGGTGTTTTTGCTAAAAAAAACAAACTTCCTTGTTTGTTTCGTCAATCAGATTTTATCGAAATTTTTATGTAATCTAATTTCAGTTACATAAGCCCTGTATATTTGAATAAGTTAAGAGGATAGGTTTTGTTATTTTGAATGACATCTCATTGTTGTATCTGTTTCTCTTTGATCGCGATTTTTTTTAGTTATTTGCATATTTTTCTTTTTGAAATTGAATTTATTTTTACTTTGGTGTTTGTAATATGAGTATATTTTCAGTTTTGAGATTAATTAATTCGCCTTTGTTATCCTTGTTGGAAATATTGCGGGTGCGGTATTTGAAACCATTGCTGAGGCAATATTGTTTGTTGTTATGAATCACTTTGATGTAGAAGATGTATGTGCTAAAGAAGTATATAGTTCTGCGCAGTTGGTATTTTTGGTTGGGGAAAGGTACTTGTTCTTTTAATTCGTTTAGTTCCATTCTAAACGTTTTTCTTCATCATTGACGTATATCATCTTTGATTTATATGACTTAGCAAATATTTCATCCTGGTAATTTCGACTTTACGTCCCTTTCATATGAAAATATGGAAACTCCATATTCGTCCATTTTCTTTTTTCGATGGAGAGACTGCACATCTCCGGGTGATCATAAAGTGTGAAAGATTCACAAGCTACACAGTTTATTCCTGAGGTTAGATTTCTTATTTCTACAGCTGCAAACGTTCATGATAGTGCACTCTTTCAAGCAAAGGTTGTTTTCATTAAATTTCCGGATCTTTGAGCAATTGATGCACTTATTCCGTTTCGATTTTGAAGCAATTTTTTTTATCGTTTGGATTTCCTTTTTTGGTTGACAGGGAATACAGCAATGGGATATATATGGCATGGCAATTTCTTAACTGCTTTTTCTCTTGCAGTTTCCTCCCTTTGGTTGAAATGCCTTCTCTCTCCGCTTTTCTTGTGTTCAGATGCCAGGATTTGCAATAAATTTTAAAGTGATATATATTTTCAATAATTTCACCTAATTTCACCATTAATTGACAGGTAATTTATCTTCCAGTAATACTTCATGTGTTTCCCCAAATTTTTTATCACTGATCGCTGATTTGATTAAATAATTAAATAGTTAAAGCACGTCTGAACCTGCACGATATGTGTGTGTATATATATATATATTATATTATATATATATATATAGGTTGTAACATATATTCTGCTCCATTTTTTAGTTCATTCAGAACAAAAATTTAAGGACTTATAAGGACAAATTTGCTCGAATTTTTAGTTTATTCACAACAAAAATTAAATGACAATGACAAATTAATCATCAATAGAATTCCCTTCTTTTTCTATAACCTCCTCCCTCCTGTAGAAAAGTTTTTATGCCACGTTCGAAGAAATCCCTTAGTTTCGAGTTAAAAAAGCGATCACTTCGTTTTCGATATCTTCCCTGGATTGCAACTTTTGTCCATCTAGGTGGTGTTGCAGACTTCTGAATAAATGGTAGTCTGAAGGTGCGATGTTCGGAGAATAAGGTGGATGAGGCATTTTTTCCCAACCAAATGCCTCCAATTTGGCAATTGTGATTCGAGCAGTGTGAGGGTGCGCGTTATCCTGGTGGAATAGAACACCTCTGCGATTAATTAATGCAGGACGTTTTTCTTGTAATGCCATCTTCAGTCGTTGGAGTTGTTGGCAGTAGACTTCAGCTGTGATTCTGTGGTTATCTGGCAGAAGCTCAAAATGCATAATTCCTTGCATATCCCACTAAACTCATAGCAAAATTTTCTATGGATGGGGTCCATTCCTTGGCTGAGGTTCAGGCTTTGTTTCACGGCTAAGCCACTGATGTCGACGCTCAATATTGTTATAGAAGACCCATTTTTCATCCCCAGTGACGATCCTATTCAAAAACGGTGCCTGCAGTTGCCGAAAATTCAGTGATGTGCAAATATCGATTCGATGTTGAAGATTCGCTTGTGACAAATTATGCGGAACCCATTTTCCAACCTTCACTACTTTTCCTAACAGCTTCAAATGAAGATGAATGGTCATATGGCTAACGCGGAGTTGCAGGCCAAGTTCTCTTACAGTTACCGTTGGGTTTTCCTCCACTGTTGCTTTCAGCAACTCTTCATCTAACTCATTTGGTCGTCCCGTTCGTTGATAATCTTTCAGACTGAAGTCTCCATTTCTGAACTTCTCAAACCATCTCCTACACATTCGCTCACAACATCATTTCCATAAACTCTTTGAATGTTTCTTGCGGATTCACTAGCAGTTAGATCCTTTATGGAACTCATACAGCATCACATGTCGAATATGCTCTTTCGTGGGCTTCATGTTTTTTCAACTATTTTAATATCGTAGTGGTGGCGTTGTATATAACTGTATGAAAAACAACAGAGAAAATATTCATTAGCCTAATCCTACACTAGCCTAAGTCATTCTGTATCATTCTGTATCGTGATAAAAAATGTGCGAACCTGTCGCCGCGTGTATTTTCCAACATTTCTAAAACTATTTCACATTATCTTGAGGTTATTCTATTCCACTGGTCTGCGTCATTTTTGAGGTCAAGGTTTTTTTAGTTGTTCTTTTATAAGTTTTGCATGCTGAATTCAAAATGTAACTCATTTTGCTCAATCAGGTCAGGTTTTTATGCTATCTCAATTTAAAAAAAATTAGATAATCGTTATGAAATGAGGAAGTTTATTTTTTTAACCCTAGAACACAAACCTCGGGTGAAAATCACCCCACGATATTTTGATCACGTGACCATGTTGTGGGGAGTGGTGGCAGCCACCTGCCTTGCCCAGTAGCTGCAGTGCGTGTTTAGCCGTGGTCGAGAGAGGTAGTGGTTTAAGTGTCGCTCGCTTGATTTTTCCTGTAGAGTACATTTTGGGTGATTTTCACCCGACGTTTGTGATACAAGGTGCAATTATTAGCGGGTGGAAATCTCCCAAGGTTTGCAGTGGTGTACATATTCTGGTTTGCTATTTACGTTATTTTTCTTTACAGGCATTGATTATGACATTCTAGGTGTACTAAAGTGCTATTACTATTGCAAGAATCATGTCTAATAAACAGGTGAAGTATTACGCAAGTGATGAGCTTGAAAGAATTATGAACACAACTGGGGAATTACCTGATTATAGTGAAACTGATGATGAAGAGAATGAAGATGACCTAGAATATGAGGTCATGTATGATAGTGACATTGACAAAGAATATGTACCTGAACCAAGTGAAAATGATGATGAGAGTAGTCATAGTGATGAGGAGACCAGACGCCGTGTATGGAAAAAACCACGGCACACGTCTACACCAGCCAAGCCACGCTCGTCGCCCCACGTGACAGCTAGGCCTATCACCAGCCGCCATGTGTTCGACCAGACCCTGGTGCCTCTACGTCTGCTGCCTCTCCTGATGCCCATGCTGCCTCTCCTGATGCCCCTGCCGCCTCTCCTGATGCCCCTGCCGCCTCTCCTGATGTCCCTGCCGCCTCTCCTGATGCCCATGCTGCCTCTCCTGATGCCCCTGCCGCCTCTCCTGATGCCCCGGCTGCTCGTAGGGGAAGAAAAAGGCGCCCTGATGAGGACGACGATGCTCCCTCAGTCGTTGACTTCCACACCAGCACCCTGGCAAGCACTTCTGGCTTCAGGTGGAGTTGCCGGCCACAGTCTCGTTCGTCGATGAGAACTCCATCACGGAACATCCTTCCATCCGGCATGACCACAGGGCCAACAGCGGAGGCACGGAGTGCTGACACCCCAATCAAGTGCTTCACGTTGCTGTTTGAGGACCAAATCATCGACGAGATTGTTGAATGGAGCAACAAGCGAATCCACTTGCAGGCTGCCAAGTACGGCCGGCAGACTGGAACACACTCTCGAACAGAACCAGCCGAGGTGCGTGCACTTCTGGGGGTTATCATCTTCAGTGGCTGCCAGAGGGACAATCATCTATCAACATCAGAGATGTGGAACCCCTGCACCGGCGCAGCCACATACCGTGCGGCCATGTCTCAGGGTCGATTCGAGTTCCTACTGAATTGTCTGCGTTTTGATGGCCCTGACACACGGGAGGAGAGGCGGAAGACAGATAAGTTCGCAGCCATTAGGAAGATCTGGGACAACTTTATAGGAAATTGTGGGAGGATGTACGTGCCTAGCGAGAACCTGACTGTCGACGAACAGCTGCTTGGTTTCAGAGGAAGGTGCCCCTTCCGAATGTACATCCCCAACAAGCCGGCTAAATACGCGATCAAGCTTGTTCTTGCCAATGACAGCAATAGCAAGTACTTAGTGGGTGCGATCCCTTATCTGGGGAAGGATGGGACAAGACCCATGCAGGGCATCAACCTTGGCCATTACTACACCAAGGAGCTGACCAGGCCATACCACCAGACACAAAGGAATGTAACCACAGACAACTGGTTCACGTCTGTGCCCTTAGTGACGGACCTCTTAGACTGTGGCATGACCCTTGTTGGAACGGTCAGGGGAAATAAAAAGGAGATACCGTCGCAGATGAAGGAAACGGCCAGTCGCAGGCTAGGGTCAAGTGCATTCCTTTTCACCAAGGAAATGACTCTGGTGACATATATCCCAACAAAGTCCAAGACCAAGAAGAAGCTCGTCTTGCTGTTGTCTTCTATGCACACACAGTCAGCCCTGGGACCCACAGGAAAGCCGGAGATCATCGAGTTCTACAATCACACGAAAGGTGGTGTGGACACATTCGACCAGATGTGTGCCCACTACTCTTGTGGACGCAAGACCAAGAGATGGCCGCTGTGTGTGTTTTATGGGATGCTGAACACCTGTGTACTCAACTCCTGGGTCATCCACAATGAAAATGCAATTAGGACAGGTGGCAACAGGATCATGAGCAGGAAATATAGGCAAATATTGGCACTGGGACTCATCACGCCCTGGGCAGAGAAGAGGCTCGACTCGCCGTTCCTGTCACGCCCCCTCAAGACACTCATCTGCACAATCTGCAACCTCCCTTCACCTGGCACTGCTGCAGGCCCGGCAGGCACGGTGGTAGCAGAGAGTAGTGGTGCCTTGGTGCGCTGCGTTATGTGCCCTAAGGGGTCCGACAGGAAGACGCGGCACAGGTGCCGTAAGTGTCGTGGACCTGTGTGCCCTCGCCACTTCTGCCCTGTCTGTGTTGACTGTGTATAATACCAGGTAAGTTATAATGTTCTTTGAAGTTGTCTGCAATGAAAAAGTGTTCATAAATGATGAATAAATATCTACAAAAAATATTTAGTGCACATAAGTCAGTTTTCGCCTCTCAAAAATTTCCCTGTTTTTGTCTATCTCCACTACAGTTCTTAGCGATCCAGGAGGCTTGTGGCTGCGCCAGCTGAGGCTCTCATGACTCGGGTGACTGTAGGCCAACGCTCAACTCTGCAGCTGCAGTATTAACTTCACAGTAGATTTTAATGTTAGGTTAGGTAGTATTAAAGCATTGTGAGTAAGGTTTATCTAAGTTACCCATCACAGTACTTACTTTATGTTTTTTTAACTTCTTATAGCAGGAAATTAAAGTACAAGAGTTATATTTTCAATTTATTTCTATACATTTATTAAAGCACGATTAGAACTTTTTATATTAATTTCCGAAAATGGGTAAAATTCACCCGGGGTTTGTGATGGTGTAACCCGGTCCTATGGTTTGTGTTCTAGGGTTAAAACAGACTTACATTTTAGCCACGTGTTAGCCAAGCTCTATATAATAAACAGACACAACTTATTTCTAATTACGATTGTCATTACTGTTTTTCAGCATGAATAGAATGCGCAAGAATGACCCAAACAGGTTCTGCTACATCTGTGGTAAAGTCACTATGTCAGACCTGCAGTCAAACATCACACATTTTGTGAAGAAAAGCTATCACGCCTACTTTGGAGTTAAACTTGGTGACCAGGACAAAGCCTTTGCCCCTCACATATGCTGCAAAACGTGCGTTGAAAGTCTGCGGCGCTGGAGCCACAAGAAGGTAGTGTCTACCTTTTGTTGTCCCAATGGTGTGGAGGGAAGGAAGAGATCATACTACTGACTGTTATTTCTGTATGACAAACCTACAAGGTAAGTTAGTATGAATTTAGTATGAATTTCATTTTATACTTACAAAAATATGCCTGACAATATATGAGATATGTCTTTATCTTATCTTTATCTGTCTTTATCTGTTTCCTTTTAGGCATAAATCGAAAAAACAAGCAACACGTAAAGTATCCAGACGTGCCATCTGCCATAAAGCCAGTGCCTCATGGACCAGAAATTCCAATTCCAACACCGCCCGACAACTTTGATTCGTCGTCCGACTCAGATGAAGAAATGGATGACGGTGACATATCTGGTACATACCAACCTACTGCCGAGACAAGTCAACCCAAACTCTTGAGCCAAGCTGAGTTGAACGATTTGACAAGAGATTTGTGCTTGTCCAAAGAATCTGCTCAGTTGCTAGGGTCACGTCTTCGCGAAAATCGTTTGTTAGCTGAAGGAACAACATTCTTCTGGTATCGCAGCCGCGAAGAAGAGTTTCGAGAATATTTCACGTTGGACGAAGAAGCTTCGCTGGTTTACTGTAACAACGTCAACGGCCTCATTGCAGCTATGGGTTTAGCGTATGACCCTACAGAATGGCGGCTCTTCATCGACTCCTCAAGCAGAAGCTTGAAAGCAGTACTACTCTACAATGGTAACAAGGTCGCGTCTGTTCCGGTGGGTCACTCGGTGCAGATGACTGAAAGTTATAGTAACATGGAGCTTTTGCTAACTGCTTTGAAGTGCAAACATCACAATTGGATGATATGCGGAGACCTAAAGGTATGTTCGTGTCTACAAAAAAATACAAATATATATATATATATATATATATATATATTTTTTATTTAGGCCCTGATATTATATATATATATATATATATATATTATATATATATATATATAGGCCCTGATATATATATATATATATTTTTATAGGTTATAGCCCTAGTGCTGGGTCTACAAGGCGGCTACACCAAATACCCCTGTTTTCTCTCTCTGTGGGACAGCCGAGCAGACAAGCAACACTACGTACAACGCGACTGGCTAGCAAGACGTGGCCTGGAACCAGGTTCGCACAACGTTCTGTCACACGCTCTCGTGAATCCGCAGATGATTCTACTTCCGCCGCTGCACATCAAGCTCGGACTTATGAAGAATTTCGTCAGAGCACTCAACAAAGAAAGCCGAGCTTTCGCTTTCCTGAATCAGAAATTTCCACGCGTCAGTGAGGGCAAACTGAAAGCAGGTATTTTTGACGGCCCTCAGATCAGGGAGCTAATGAAAGATGCTCAATTCGACGAAAGTCTGGAGGACAATGAGATCAATGCCTGGCTCGCATTCAAGTCCATTGTCACGAATTTTCTGGGCAACCACCGAAGTCCAGAGTACGAACGTGTTGTCGAGGAGCCCCTGCAGAGCTTCCAGGCTCTTGGTGCACGTATGTCATAAAAGATGCATTTTCTCAGCTCGCATTTAGACTACTTTCCGGACAACTGCGGTGATGTCAGCGAGGAGTAAGGAGAGCGCTTCCACCAGGATATTCGAGTGATGGAAGAGAGGTACCAGGGCCGCTGGGATGTGAACATGCTCGCGGACTACTGCTGGTGCCTCAAGAGAGACGTTCCAGCTGTGGAACACGGACGAAAGTCTTTGAGAAAGCCCTTTCGTCCACATTAACTGTACTCGTGTACTATTTTTTATATACTTTGTACATTTTCTGTCAATTTAAGTCCGTTTTAAAAAAATAAACTTGCTAATTTCATAACGATTATTTTCGAATTATCTATTTTTTTAAAGTTGAGATAGCATAAAAACCTGACCTGATTGAGCAAAATGAGTTACATTTTTGAATTCAGCATGCAAAAATTATAAAAGAACAACTAAAAAACCTTGACCTCAGGAAAAAAAATTTCAAACGCAGACCAGTGTTATCTATCGTCCGTTTTCTAATCGAGCAGAATTTGTTACAACCTGATATATATATATATATATATATTTTTTTTTTTTGCAGAAGTCCGGTCTAACACCCACCATTTTTCTAGAAAACTACGTTAATTTTTCACAAAAATTATCCAAGTTTACAAGCAAAGGAACAGCCCTATGGCTATTGGTCATTATTGCGACACGTGTTGCTCACTGATTGGTTATTCGAAAAGTTGTGTTGTTCTGTGATTGGTCTAAAGGTGGTCAGGTGAATTTACAGTGGCTGCCAAGTGGAAAATTGTTATTTTCTTTCATTGTTTCAGGTGCTCTGTTAATGTTTGGTGTTAAGATACTTTTCGTTAAGATACTTTTCGTTTGTCAAAAACATTCATTGCTTTCGCGTTTTAACTTCAATAATACATATCTAGAAAATGTTTAAACAGTGCCGATTTATTTTGTTATGTGTGTGGCGAAGTAACATTGAAATCTCCAAAACAAACATTTACCCCTCTGATTAAAGAGGCATATGAATTATATTTTGGGTGCAAAGTGGGTGATCAGGACAGAAGCTGGGCTCCCCACATAAAGTTTGTTGCAATTCGTGTGCAAGGATCTTAAGAACGGGGTTACAAGGTTCACGTCCATCAATGCCCTTTGCTGTCATTCTCTTCGAAATCCAAACCTGCAATACAATAACCAAACCTGCCATCAGCTATGCGACCAGTTCCTCAAGATGAAACTCTGCCAGTTCCTAAGCCACCAAAAGATTGAACTTTGAACGAGGAATATCGCCACTCCGAAATTGAAATTGAACCACAAGCAGCCAGTGAGCTTGCAGATCTAGAATTTCTACCATCCACATCATCGTCACCTCACCTTATTACACAGGCAGAACTAAATAATCTTGTGAGAGATTTTAATCTTTCGAAAAATCGGGCTGAACTTCTAGGATCTTGGCTGCAAGGGTGGAATCTTTCAGAAAAGGGCACCAACATAACTTTATGTAGATAGCGTCAGAATGATTTCATTTCATTTTTTCTACAAGTGATGGTATTGTGTTTTGTAATGATGTAGACAATATAATGGAGTCTTTGGGGCATCAACACAAGCCGGAGGAATGGCGTCTCTTCATTGATTCCTCCAAATTAAGTTTGAAGGCAGTGCTTCTACACAACGTATGAGAATATATGTATTTTACTTAGATCTCCAGCGGCCGGTTTTAAGTGGAACACCCGGTATAATAAATATACTGTAAGTGGAATATTTGCGGCGATTTAAAAGTTATAGGCCTTCTCCTTGGAATGCAGCAAGGGTACACAAAATATTGCTGCTTTTTATGCGAGTGAGACAGCGTGCTAGAGACCGCCATTTTGTCTGTAAAGATTGGCCTGCCAGGATGAGTTTTGTTCCAGGACAGACAAATATTTCCAATGACCCTTTAGCAGATCCAAAAAAAAGTGTTGTGAAAGCTATGAACAAGAACAGTGAGGCGTTTATTTATTTGAGGAATATATTTCCAAGGTTAAGGGCAGCTAAAATCAGAGAAGGAATTTTTGTTGGCCCACAAATAAAGAAAGTTATGAAGGATACCAATTTTGACAGCAAATTAAATGAAGTAGAAAAAGCAGCATGGGTGGCCTTCAAGTCGGTTTGTTCAAACTTCCTTGGTAAAGTCAGGTCTGACGATTATGTTACTGTGGTGAATGAGATAGTAAGGTGCTATAAATCTATGGGTTGCAATATGTCCTTGAAGGTGCATTTTCTTGACTCTCATTTAGATTTCTTTCCAACTAATTTGGGTGCCGTTAGCGATGAGCACGGCGAAAGATTCCATCAAGAGGTAGCCAATATGGAAAAGCGGTTCCAGGGAAGGTGGAATTCCAGTATATTGGCTGAATATTGCTGGTTTCTCATTAGGGAAACTCCTGAGAGTATGTACAAATGAAAAACACCAACAAAAAGATTTTAATTGTTGTTCTAATCTTGAAATAATTATGTTGAGGTATTCAATATATTCTAATCTGTATATAAGACTTATTACACGTCCCTTCAAAACAGTAGGTGATATAGGTATTCTGACATCAGATTTGAACTCAGTGCATCCAAATTTATAAAAATCACTTCGTTTCGTTTAAAGGACAGAAAAAGTTTGTAATTTTGTCTTGCAGTGAATTATTAGTATTATAAGCAGTTAACGTTTTAAAATTTAAAAACAATAGCTCTCGTAATGAACGCATTGTTTTGGCCTGGTATGATGGAGGAGCGAGTTTCTCTCTTCCGAACTCCATCGCCCAGAGCCAGGTACACCCGACTCATCTGGTATCTTACTGAACCAGTTATCTAGTCTTCATTTGAAGATTTCAACTTTGACACCTGTGATGTTCCTGATGTCTTTTGCAAGTTGGATAAAAAAGCCTTGGCCCCAGACAATCAAGCTATTTTCCTTCAGTGTTGAGGCCCTCAACACTGGAGGAAAATAGCTTAGAGGTTTCCTTTGTCTGGCCTTTAGTTTGGAACACTATACATATTAGGGTGGAGTGAAAAAAACTTTTTTCAGAATTCAGTTTTGTAGGGGCACCCAAAAGTTAGTCTGTTGTACCAATAAGAAATCTGTAAAATATTAGCTACCTGCGACATCAACTTCACCGGCCCCAAGGCGGTCAAACATTTTGCCTTTCAGGTGCCCCCAAAAAATAAGGAAAAAGTCAAAGATTTAAGCGTATCTTCCGTTGTGTTTATGCTAGGAAGATCATTTTTGTTCATTTGATTTGTCTATTTATGTTCTTTAACTTTAATCTCATACACTTTTTTCACATTCCTCACATAAATTTGGAAAATTTGGTATTTCATGAAAAATACTAACAAAACCTGATGTGATGGACAAAATCTAAGGTGATTTTTGAAGTCAGCACATCAATATTATCCAGAAACAGGTCTTAGAATTAAATCAGCAGCAAAATATATTTTTTTTGTTGGGCAGTGTAATTTAAAACTCGTTTTAGACCATGGAATTCACTTTGACGCTGTCCGGCGAATTTGTCTACAACAATTTGTCTACAGATACAATTTATCTACAATAATTTGTCTACAGATACAATTTGTCTAGAGAAACTATTACTAATTTTATTTAAAAAAAAAATATATATAATTTAAATATGAAAATTAGTTGTTAACTTTTATAATTTAAGTCTTGCGTTTGTGCCTTTATAGTTTAAGCTATTCTGAAACGTTTGTTCGTTTGTTGCCTTTTTTAAATCTTAGTAACTTATGTCTTAGGTTTTCGCACTTAAAATTGCAGTCATCCTGGAACTTTTACATTGTTCACTGTTCAGTAATCCACAATGCCTCTTCAATTTATTGATTCAGAGAAAGGCCATAAAAAGTTGGTACACCCTTGACGATTGGTTAGGTTAAGTCATGATATTTTCGTTAGTTTACTGTTAAAACATACGAAAATATCACGACTTAACCTAACCAATCGTCATTTTTTAAAATAATATTAGTAATAGTTTCTCCAGACAAATTCGATCTGTAGACAAATTATTGTAGTTAAATTGTATCTGCAGACTAATTGTTGTAGATAAATTGTTGTAGACAAATTGTTGTAGATGAATTGTATCTTTAGACAAATTGTTGTAGACAAATTCGCCGGACACCGTCAAAGTGAATTCCATGGTCTAAATTTCTAAAACGAAAGTTTTAAATTATACAATATACACCGAGAAAGATATATATATATATATATATAGATAAACATTTTATATAGTACTATCGATATAAATTTATTTAAAAAAGGTATCTATGTTTTTATGTCAAGCGTCTATAACTGTCAATTTAACATAATTTAATATTTTAACCAAATAATTCAATGACATTTAATAATAACCTTTAATAACATGTGTGTGTATTTTGTCATAGAAATATTAATGACAGTCCGTTCGGCGAATCGTCCGTTCGGCTAATCGTCCGTTTGGCGAAACAGCCGTCGGCGAATCGTCCGTTCGGCGAAACGTCCGTCGGCAAAATGTCTGTCGGCAAAACGTCCGTCGGCGAATCGACCGGGTACCTATTAAGGATAGATCAAAAAAACTTTGGAATAGCAAGAAATTAAAGCATTTGGACGATAGTTGGAGGGTTGAGAGTGGTCACTTTTCTTTAGGACAGGCTAAATGACAGCGAACTTCCAGCAGGAAGGAAAAACATAGATGAAAGACAAAGACGAAAAAGTTAGCTTTGGCAGGGTGTCAGCACAAAAGAACAATTCTTAAGAACAATAGGAAGAACACCATCAGGACCGTACGCCTTCCTAGAGTTGAGTCCAGATAGAGCAGAATATTTTAATTTCAGACATAATTAATTCTGAGGGAGGAGATAAAGGAACAATATTTTTCGGCTTCTGTTCGTTTTTCCTTTTGCTTTCTGAGTTTGTTGGGAGGCGATGATAGTAGCACTTCTTACCGTATTTGTTGCCCCGCCCCCATTTGCAGTTGTCGTCAAATTTACAGTGACCGTTATTATAATAGAAATTACACATGGAGGTGTGCTCATGTATGTACTGTCCTCCCTTATATCTGCAATTGCACTTTGAATAGTACTTCCATACAATTTTTTCCTCATTTTCACTTGGGCCGTTGTTTTTGTTGTTTGTTTCCTTTCCTTATCAGGAGACCTCAGTCTATTATCGTGATTTCTCTTGTATTTTAATATTTACTCTATTCACGCTAGTGTCTTCCGTCTGATCTTCGGGTGTTTCATTTAGAGCAGCGGTTCTCATACTTTTTCTTCTTCTGTACCCCTTGAATTCTTTCGACGGATTTTCTGGATTTTCGAGAGAGATAGAGGATTTTTACTTTCTTTACGACCGTGTGACTTTACGACCGTGTGATTTAATGCCTTCGTTAAAATCATATTTTCGCCCTTTTGGTCTGTTAGCTTTCTCAGCGCATCTGCTTCCCTTTACTGCGTTTCCTTTCCTGTTTCTTTCTGCTCGTCATTTATATTTTCTTCTTTCGCTGCTTCTTCAGTATCTTTCTGTTTCATAAACCGTAAACGAATTTATTTCCGTTATACATCTTTCACAGAAATATCTTACTCCATTTTGTTGTTTGGCACTTGTTATAAGAGTGATATCTTTATCTTTCCAATTCAGGCAATTAATGTCAAAGAGAAATTGGCTAAGATTACACCTAATTGCCTTTGATTCATTGGTTGCATTGTTGCAAATCTTAGTATTGTATAGCGTAGCCACAAAGTCCATTTACATGAAAAACAAGGGCAGCATACAGATATGCTGTAATTTCACTGCAAAGGGACTTTGTTGCCATTATGTAGAAATCGGTTAACCATTACCGTACTATTTATAAACAATAGTATATAAAACTTGGTGAGCGAAAATTTTACTCAGGAAGCAGAGGGTGAGTGGTGGGGTGAGGTTTTTAACTATAGGGGAGTGAGGGGAGAGTGGTCCCCGTTGCTCTGGGGGATGGGGAATGTCACGGGTTGGTATGTTCACTAATTGGTGCTCATGAGAGCGGCTTCTGGGGATATCGGGGTGTAGCTGTAGGAATTTCGGAGAAAAAAGTGCCTTGTTTCAGACATATGGATGGGCAACTAAATTTTTTTTCAGTTGGAACAGTGGAAAGAGGGCTGTATAGGATAATTTGCTTTGTTTTTAGTTTCATGGCATATGTCCTAATTTCACCAATTAAGAAAATATCACTTTGTGTGCAATAGATATTCACATAGCTGTTGCACTTATCAAATATAATTTACTGCTAGATTTCCGCAATTATTCAGCTTTTACTGTATATGGACTTCGATCGAAACACGTGTTACCGCTACACAGGGCAGAAGGGATATATATACTTAGGGCACTCAATATATTTTGCCTCACCCTTTTTTATTAGCGAAATAATAGGCCATGTGGCTGAAATGTCTTTTGGGCCGTAAGTTTGAACTTCCTGCGCTTCACATAACTGGAATTTTCCAGTTTGAACCTCCCCTCCTTGTATAAAACCGCTTTAAAATCCCCTGTATAAAACAGATGGTTAACGCAGTTTTGAAAATGGCGTCTGACAGTGATGTGCGTCGTAAACAGAGCTGTTATCGAGTGGAAAAATCCGGTTACGTGAAGCGAAGAAAGTTTAAACTTACGGCCCAAAAGACACTTCAGCCCCATGGTTTATTATTTAGCTAAGAAAAAAGGGTGGGGAAAAATATATTAAGTGCCCCTAGTGTGTGTATATATATATATATATATATATATATAGTGTTCTACCAAGGTAAAAACGTTTGTTTGTAGCTCCACTTAACTTCGTCATCACTGTATTATTTCCTATTAACGCCATTTATGTCCTTAGTATTTGACTTGGCAATATATTCTATTTTCACTGTATTATTAATATTTGTTATATGGAATATGGATGGCCAATAAACGTTTTCATTTTCATATAAAACATAGTGAGATAAATAAACAAGTGTGCCTTACATTTCAAGGTGATACCCCACAGTTAATGAAAATGGTTGCCGACTTTTACGGGAGATACTCTGTGTGCGCTTCAACAATAGAAAAATAGAGCTATTTGTTTACATACAACACTCAATAATTTACCAGTAGGTTTAGCGAAAATATTGAAATCTCACTAAAACATTAAGCATGCTTATGATGTTCATCTACTTTAAATAAATTGTTATGTTAAACGGAATAACCTAGCTCACGCCCATATCTCCGATATAGCCGAATACCACAGTTTTAGGTTATGCAAAATGGACAATTCGGGCGGAAGCAAATCCCTGGGTACCCTTGATACCAACTTACATCTTTTTACGCATCGCATCACTGGGTACCCGTGATACCAACCTACATCTTTTTACGCATTGCATCAATTAACATAAAAATGGTCTCTCTCTCTCTCTCTCTTCTCTCTCTCTCTCACGGATTGGCAAAAACTTAAGGACCGCCCACTAAAATTCGTTTAGCGACCGCCCGCTCAAATTCGCTCAACCAATGAATGTTTTGCATTCTGAAAGTGCGGAGGATTTTGTGAAGCTTACTAAGTTCTCTAAGGGTTCCCCGAGTCTTCTTGTCGCGTATCGGGAAATTATTTTTCTCTATTTTAAGACTAAGTTCTCTGAAGAAAGCAAGGCTCGAAGGAGAAGACAAAGATATTCTCTTACTGTAGTTTACTGCTAAAATGTTACAGGTAATGCTCAGCCTCTAAGTCAGATCAGACAAATCAGAATGATAATTTGAAAAATTGTTTGACTTTAAATACTAAATTTTTGTGACATCATTATTATTTAATGTTGACTTGTTTTGTTTTATATTCTCAATAGGCTGAATTATTTTGCAAAATATTTGAAGATAAGGTAAATATTTTAGCTGTAGCAATATCTAGACAGATAAGCAAGATATGTGAAGATGAAGCCATATTTTTATTTTAAACCACATATTGACAGATCTGATGTTATCATGATCTATGGAATTAACTACAAAGGGAAATTGAAATACGAGGTGCGATCCAGAAGTTCCCGGACTGTACCGACAAAAAATGTAGGCTTACCTTAGGTTCTAATTACTGCTGTCCCCTTCGAAGTAGTCCCCTTGGGAGTTGATACAGCGGGCCCAGCGATTTTCCCACTGCTGAAAGCACCTCTGGAACTTCATTTTGGGAATGTTGTTCAGCACCTCGTGCGATTCCGCCTGAATCTCCTCGATGTCATCAAATCGTCGCCCCTTCAGCCGGATCTTCATCTTGGGAACAGGAAAAAGTCACAGGGGGCTAGGTCGTGGGAGTAGGGGGGAGGGAGAACCACTGCCATGTTATTTTTGGCCAAAAACTGCTGCACAGACAGAGCGAATTTGGCAGCGATCCGCCTCATGTTGAGTTCTTCCGTGAGAATGCGTTGGCATGAACCAAACGATCGGCCAACGATGCTGCAGATGTCGTTAATCGTTCGCCGACGCACTTTTTCAACATTTTCGTCGGTTCTGCTAAGTGAGGGCCGACCAGAACATTCGGAATCCTCAACCAACGTTTGCCCACTTTTGAACCGCGAGAACCACTCGAAAGTCTGGCTTCTGCCCATGGCGTCATCACCAAATTCTTGTGTAAGCATTTCGTGGGTCTCCGACGCGGTTTTGCGGAGTTTGAAGCAAAACTTGATGCACACGCGCTGCTCCTTCAAGTCTGCCATTTCTCTTCTCGCAAAAATCGCATAAAATCACTAACACTAACGGACAAAAACGTTCGTGAAAAAAAAACGCGTGCGTGTATCACCGTGTCACTCGGCACACTGCTTCACGATAAAGCTGTTTAGAGCTATCTAGCAGCCCAAGTCCGTACTACGGCCTGTTAGCGCTCCACGCTGCCAGTCCGGGAACTTTTGGATCGCACCTCGTATGCATTTTATTATGGATGAAAATTAAACATGCATGTGAGCCAAAATTAGATGCTTAAAATTTAAGATTAGGCGTTAAGCAAGACATGACTTCATCTTTTACAACGAAGAGAGAATGTATAAAGAAAATGAACATTGCAGAATTTAACATGATTACATTATTAAGCTAAATCTAAAAAAAAATGATTAAGTAATTTAAAAAGGAATAATTCATCAATTATTCAGCAAAAATAAAATAGAAAGAAAATAAAAAATTTATCCGAAATTGAGTTAGCGTTATGCGAGTTTGGACTTTATATGCAAACATGAATATAAGAATACGTATAAGAATATGCGAATATAAGAATTATTCATTGTTCATTTTTACATGTATATATTGTATACGAGTATATATGCTCTTTCCGCACCATTATATTTTTCAATCAAACAGCGCTCTGGACTCGACAAAAGGGTGGTGTGGTCCTCGAAATTCAACAAGACCCTTAGCCATGGTATATCTGACTGCCAGGAAAATAATAGGAACTACTGTACTGTACTTCTTTGGAGGTTTACTTCACTTCTCAGTTTTTAATTAAGAAAAATATACAAAGGCGGGAATACTATACGAAGCTTAAATTTCGAAAAAATTGAAGGAGGTAAACAAGATGAAAAATTGCTATGGTCAGAGAGCCTCTTGATGCCGCTGATAGTTTGGAATGAATCAAATGTGGTTACAAAGAAGTAAATAGACGATAATTTAATTTTCAGGGAATAGATTGGTGCTTTTAACCCCCTATCGAAGCATTTGCAAGCTACTCACATTATATGACAAAACATATGAAACAAAAAATAATATTTTTTAATATTACACTTTCTGGTGCTATATATAACGGAAATGCTTAAATTTTAGTACAACTTAAATATATTGTGCAGTCCCTTGCAATAGTTTCGCTCCACCCTCTCCGAGATGTAACAGCAACGCAGTCCCTCTTTCTTTCCCACTCTCACTCCCTCCCTCTCCTCTTCCCCTTCTTCCTCTCGCTATCCCCCATCTCATCCTACCCCTATCCTTTCGCTATCCCCATGTCCTCTCTCTCTCTCTTCTCTCTCTCAATCTGTCTCTCTGTCTGTCTGTTATTTTCTTTCGATTTACCTTCATTCCTATTTCCCTTTTTCCCTCACCTCATGCTAATACATGACTCTTCTCTTCCGCCCCCCCGTCCATGCTCCCACTTTATTACCTCCTCCCATGTCTCTCATTCCTCCCACACTATAAACTACTTCTGTTATTTGTGTTTTTGGTTCTTTCCTTTTTACCTTCCACTCCTAATTCATTGTCTTTTACATAATAACTGACTCACTCATTTAATTTTTAATAAAACTTCCTCAATAAATACTCAAAAATATAAGAACACCTTCCGAAAATGTTCGTGTATATCAATAATTTTTTCTTTCTTTTAAATAATACACCAAAAACGACGATATTACGAGATCAAACCGTCTACATGGAATCGCACAAGAGCTGAAATTAATCATCATAATGTAGAGGAATACAACACTTATTTGTAAGTGTTAATATCGAATCACGATATGACAAAAAGTATTGCATCACGAATGATCCCAAAATTCAAAGGACGGTGTAATTCGGCGTGTCAAATTACGATTCCAATAGCATCTAATTTTAAACTTTTGATTTGAACCGAGCGACGAAATATATTAAATAATATATATTAATATGTATGTAAAAATTAATAATTCTAACATTCATTTTTGCATATAAAGTCGAAATTCGCAAGACACTCCAACTGTATATGAGACGCAACTTTAGAAAAAATTTTAATTTTCTTTCTATTTTATTTTTGCTAAGTAATTGATGAACTATTTCTTTTTTAAATTATGTAATAATTTTTTTGGATTAATCTTAATCATGTAATCGTGTTAAATTCTGGAATATTAATTTTTTTATACATTCTCTCTTAGTTGTAAAAGATGAAATCATAACTTGCCAAAATTCTAAATCAGGGGTCACCAACCTGGGCGGTAGCGCCCACTAATGGGCTCACATTAAAGGTAATTAAATATTTATTTCATTATTTGTTTTATCGATTATGTTGATTTATTCTTTTTGATCTAAGGTGGGCGATAAGCTTTTTTAATTTTCAAAAAATCGTAAAAGTGGGCGGTGAACAAAAAAAAGGTTGGTGACCCCTGCTCTAAATTAACACTTAATGTTAAATTGCAAGCATTTAATTTTGGCTCATAGGCATGTTCAATTTTAGTGCGTAATAAAATGCATATTTCAATTTCCATTTTTAATTAATTCCGCAAATCATGATAACATCAGGTCTGTCAATATGCTGTTTAAAAGAAAAATATGACTTGCTTATCTGCCAGTATTCTGTTACAGCCAAAATTTACCTCTATCTTCAATTACTTTGCAAAAAAAATTTAGCCTAGTGAGAATAAAAAACAAAACAGGTCAATATTAAATAATAATGATGTCACCAAATTATTAGTATATAAACCCTTGTAATTTTTCAAATTATCATTCTGATTATTCTGATCTAACCGAGAGACTGAAACATTACCTGTAATATTTTAGAAGCAGCTAAATTCAATCAGAGACTCTCTTTGTCTTCTCCTTTGAGCCCTGCTTTCTCCAGAAAACTTAGTTTTAAAATGGAATAAATAATTTCCCGATACGTTAAAAGAACAATCGGGAAACCATCAGATAATTTAGTGTTTTCACAGGAAGAAATCGGTGTGTAGTATAAAAGAAACTACTGCGATTCTCTACACGGTACCAGCTACCCCAGAGTGAGAAAATCCGTTGCTGCCACCTAACCAAAACCCACGTCAACCTATATATTACAGGATAACTGCCCTGTTCATACTGCCAGGATCATCAGACGGTGGTTTCAGTAACAACGAGATGTCGAGCTGCTGAACTGGCCAACCAAGGGGTGTGACCTGAACTCCATTGAAAATGTGTGGTTAAATGTGGTTAACGCTTGGGAGCCTGGGCAGGAGCGAACATCTTAACACCTGCTGGAACACACCATAACAGAGTGGGAACTTTTCCGCATGAACCCACAAGTCATCTACAATCATGTGACATCTCTTCCAAATAGGCTACGAGAGGTCATTAATAATAATGGAGGACGGACCCAGTATTGAGTAATTGTGTATAACAATGCTATGGTTGTGATGTAGTAAATATGCAGTATATTTATTTATTTGAACATTTGTCAGTTCTTTATAATTTGAACATTGCGTTTTGTATGTTCTTAAGAAAATCCCTAAATTTAGGGACACAGTTAAAGTGTCATGTGAGTTTCGACTGTATATTAAAAAATGAATGTTACAATTATTAATTTTTACATATATATTAATATGTATTATTTAATATATTTCGGCGCTGGGTTCAAATCACAGTTTAAAATTAGATGCTATTGGAATCGTAATCTGACACGCCGAATTACAGTGTACTTCGAATTTTGGGATCATTCGCGATGTAATACTTTTTGTCATATCGTGATTCGATATTAACAACACTTACAAATATGTGTTGTATTCCTCTACATTATGATGATTAATTTCAGCTATTGTGCGATTCCATGTAGACGGTTTGATCTCGTAATATCGTCGTTTTTGGTGTATTATTTAAAAGAGAGAAAAAATTACTGATATACACGAACATTTTCGGAAGCTATTCTTATATTTTTGAATATTTATTGAGGAAGTTTTATTAAAAATTAAATGCGTGCGTGAATGAGTGAGTCAGTTATTATGTAGAAGACAATGGATTAGGAGGGGAAGGTAAAAAGGAAAGAACCAAAAACACAAATAACAGAAGTAGTTTATAGTGTGGGAGGAATGAGAGACATGGGAGGAGGTAATAAAGTGGGAGCATGGAGGGGGCGGGAAGACAAGAGTCATGTATTAGTTTGAGGTGAAGGAAAAAGGAAAATAGGAATGAAGGTAAATCGAAAGAAAATAACAAAGAGAGAGAGAGAGGGGGGGGGGGAGAGGGGGGATAGCGAAAGGAGAGAGGGGTATAGCAAGAGGGAGAATGTGAAGAGGAGAGGGAGGGAGTGAGTGAGTGGGTGTCCGGAATTTTCATCTTGGGAAATATCATCGTCGGAAAGATCATCGTGGAAAGATCATCGTGTGGAAAGATCATCGTGCGGAAATATCATCGTGCGGAAATATCATCGTGCGAAAATATCATCGTGCGGAAATATCATCGTGTGGAAATATCATCGTGTGGAAGGATCATCGTCAGTGATAAGTTAATTAAAAATGATACTTTTATTAAGAATAACTTCTATATGTATAAGTAAATTTAGTAAGTAAATTTAGTATTTAGTAAATAGAAAATCGAACAGGAAATTGGTTTATTTAATTCACATAATATTAGAACCATTTAAAAATGGGCGCATAACGCTATTCACTACAAATCTTTTGTAGTGTGTATACACACATTACGCATGCGCTAGTGTTCATTTAGGTTGCCAGACACAATAAAAGCAAAATACCTGTAAGTTAATTAGTTATACGCAGTTACCCTCCACCCCCGCTTCCCCCGCTTGCGAAAAAATACCGCCGCACTTCTGACTGACTTGCGGGGCAAAGATTTCTCAAAAATTACACGTTTTTCCCGTAAAAAACAATGAAATACAATAAAAGTTATCCTCGTTTTTCCAAATTTAATGCTAGAATAAAGGCTAATTGTCAACCGATCAAGTTTTGACTCACTCCAAAAGTGTATATGGGAAGCTCTCACGTTAGTTTAGGTTAGGTTAGGTATGTACTAACAAACGCCACAAGAAAATAGAGTCTAACTACAACTTCATATACACACATTCTATACCAAAGTGGCCGGTTTCCTTAACTTTAACTTATATAACTTATCACTGATGATGATCCTTCCACACGATGATATTTCAGCACGATGATATTTCCGCACGATGATATTTCCGCACGATGATCTTTCCACACGATGATCTTTCCACACGATGATCTTTCCGACGATGATCTTTCCCACGATGATATTTCCCACGATGAAAATTCCGGGAATCGAGTGAGTGTGGGAAAGAAAGAGGGACCGCGTTGCTGTTACATCTCGGAGAGGGTGGAGCGGAATTATTGCAGGGGACTGCACAATATACTTAAGTTGTACTAAAATTCAAGCATTTCCGTTATAGCACCAGAAAATGTAGTATTAAAAAATATAAATTTTTGTTTTATATGTTTTGTCATATAAAGTGAGTAGCTTGCAAATGCTTCGTTAGGTGGTTAAAAGCCCCAATCTATTCCCTAAAAATTGAATTATAGTCTACTTCCTTCTTTGTAGCCACATTTGATTCATTCCAAACTACCCATTAGCGGCATCAAGAGGCTCTCTGACCATAGCAATTTTTCATCTTATTCACCTCCTTCAATTTTTTCGAAATTTAAGCTTCGTATAGTATACCTGCCTTTGTATATTTTTCTTCATTAAAAACTGAGAAGTGAAGTAAACCTCCAAAAAAGTACAGTAGTTCCTATTATTTTTCTGGCAGTCAGATATACCACGGCTAAGGCCCTTGTTGAATTTCGAGGACCACCCTTTCGCCGAGTCCAGAGTGCTGCCTGATCGAAAAATATAACTGTGCGGAGAGAGTATAATATTTGTGTATATATATATATATATATTATAATATATATACACACACATAGTGGCCTGATCACCAGTTTGATGTGGCCAAGAAAGTAGGCTTACTATAATTTATGTATTGAATTGAATTAAATAATTAAGGTCACCAGCTTGGCCTACAGCCAAACAAACAATATTTAATAAGGAGAGAGAAATTACTTTGTTGTTTTGTGTTTAATTAGGAAAATAAATCAATTATTCGTTCACAATGATTAACAATTCAATAACGGTATTTACGTATAGTGATTAACAATTATATAACGGCATTTATACTATGCTAAAGATGACTGATTATTACAATTAAGAAAATGGTTATACAGTCTAACTGTTAAGTATCTACACTAATTCAGGTAAACTAATGAGATATGGTGAGGTGAACACAGAATAAGTAATGAAAGTACTGACGGTACAGTAAATGGATTAGGTCAGTGAAAATGAAATGCATAAATGAGCACATAAACAATCGGACGCAAAATATGTAAGTTATACGAATGAACACAATAACAAAGTGATACAAAACTACGGTATTGGTACAACACTTGAATAGGCCTACTGCGGTCTCAATGGGAGAGTTAGTTTGAACGGTATTGAAGACACTTTTTAGGGCCTACGCGATTAGGCAGAGCTTGTGGAAGCACGACGTGACAAAAAACTGTAGGCCGAGTGAGGGCCGACAAGAGGCTTACCGCGACGCTGGATAGCTCTGGAGACTGAAGAAACCTACGTGAAGATCTGACGTCCTGCGTTTCGCCGTGGGGTGACTCTGAAGATGTGTTGAGGGCCTACGTGAAGGAGGATGTGCTGAAGGCCTGTTGAAATAATTGTTGAAAGGTCGCCGATCGAATTGTGGTGAAGGATGAGTGAAGCCAGGGCCAGAAGGATGTCGCTTCAAGTGTGTGTTGATTCGCTTCGTGTATTGTTGAGGTGTTGCTTGAGGGACTTGGGCCGGCTGAGATCGAACGGCGCTGGGTTTTGAAGGATTGCTTCTGCAGGTGGACTGGCCTTACCGGCGAGAGGATGAGTGTTGAGGGTCGGTAGAGACTTGTTGAAAAGGTGGCCAACGGAAAAGCCTGCAGCAGTGATGTTCCTTTTTGCAGGATGAAATTGTAGAGGGCCTTACTTGATGATAGACTTCGTGTATGCTCGACCGGAGCCTTGAAAGAACAGCGGGTGGCGTGACGAGTGGTGCTACTGAGGAAGGTGCTGAGAGTGAGACGTAACGACCAAGACGAGAAAATGGCAAGTGAGAGTGATTTGAGAAAGAAAATGCATTTTGTAGGTCTTGGTGACGTCCTCTGGTGGTCGTTTCGGGAAATACCACAAAATCCATGTTTCCTGTGGGCCTGTTCCATTCCCACGTGTATAGCCTTTGTTTTGATTCAGTGACTGATTGAGAACGGCGAGGAACGGATTTCCGGTCGGTCTCTATAGTATATATATATAACCAAAGCGGACTTAAACCTCAGTTTCTGATATACAATCCTACCTTAGGGTAGAGAGATTCTATTGCTAATAAACGAATTGCAAACAGAATTGCTTGGTTACTTGAAACCATTATAGGTTGATATACATCTTTCTTGCCTCAGTCTCGGACGCATCAACAAAAGCCTTTCATCTGAAAAACGAAGGGAATTATCAAAGGCACTTTGTACTGACGTCTGAGACTCCACTCAATACTGCTGCATTAACTACTTGAAGTCTCACTAATATACATGAAAAAAATTAATTTTCAATGTATATATTTTATGTTTGTAAGTTATTGACTTATATATATATATATATATATATAAATATATATATATATAAATAATTATTTTTATATATATATGTGTGTGTGTGTGGGTGTGGGTGTGTGATAGAAAACCGCAACGATCTCGGGGACTTAGTGCCTGGAAACACGTCAGAACACGGTTGATTTGTGGTCACTTGCAGCTGTCAAGTGTATATATATATATATAATATGTATATATATATGGCCAGGGTGGTGTAGTGGTTAGCGTAGCTGACTACGAATCCATCGGTCCCGCGATGTTAGTCTGATTTAAATATACATCACACTGACTGAATATAGAGTGCAGAAAGTTGGTTTCGGGGTATGCAACGTAATTATCATCGCAATCCATTCCGTCAGAATAAGCTATGCGAAGTTTAGTATACATGTGCATACAGCTCGGATCAAAAAAGTAAGGGCCTGAGCTGGGTATCACGAATTCTATAGGGCACTGGGTGAACTAATTGTGTTTAAAGGGTTAATTGTAATGAAGTCGCTGTGCTCAATAGAAACTTGCGTTCGAGGCATCTCAAAGAGGGATGGCTCCGATTTACAGCATTGCGAACTACACGGATGAATGAAACGTGCCATGGTGAGACAGAAATAGTGCCACCTCCCTCGACGAGTATTAATCAATCTATGAATCGTGAGAGTAGCGTCCTCAGTTTATATCAGTTAAAAAAATGATCGGCCATAGGTCTCATACGCTTTGAACACTTCTTTTTTGGTACACTTTTACGTTTAATGCCACGTGATCCCTTCTTCCTAACAGCTCTCTTCTTCTTCTTTACACCACGTGTTGGCAGCCCCTTCTTCCTAACAGTTGTCTTCTTTCCACCACCACGCATTTTTCTCTTTGCGTCTTTCATGATTTCATCCCGCGTACGCCTTAAATGTTTTTTTAGAGCTTCTTTAGGCTTAGTTCCCGCGAACATGTCCTCTGCCACGTTAAAACCTGTTTGTAATGCTTTCCTTCCTAGGTACCTGGCGCCCCTCTTCAACAGTGGGACAGCGGTGCGTAGTATGGATGAAAAAATGGATCCAAGTCCACTACCACGTTGATATCTCACCCCTCGGTATAAGGTGAAAAGCTTTCTGGCCATTATAACTCAGTGCGTCGGAAGTGTAGCTTCACTGTTAAGCTCCCGTCACCGAATGGGAAATTTTTGGCCTCAATCGTTCTTATATATATTGAGATACTAGTTATTAGATTAGTTGCGACATTCACATAATGGGGTATGTCATATGTAATACTCAAACTCCTTCCTCTATGGTTGGGGATGTGGGCTACGCGTAGCAGGCGTGCCTGGGTATCGCCAACAAACTGGTGGTCCGCTATATTGCTGTAAATATAGCACATGTCTGGAGGCTGAGAACTTACATCCAGCTTCTCCATCCTCAAGTGATACATTAAGCTGGATAAGTCATGTGGTGACTCGTGAAAGGTGTCTCTTTGGAAGGCTGCTCGATAACGCCCCTCGGTTATAATTTTGAACACTCTTCCGTCTTTAAGATTTCTGTTAACCTTTGATTTTAGGACTAGAGTATGTGTATGGTTTCCTCTGTTAAAGATTTCGTATAATAAGTCATTCGTAAGATTTGAGTTTTTAAAACTTATGTTTAAGTCTCTCACAACATCCTCAGTCGTACCATAACGCCCCGGCCCTAGTGTCACTCTTGTACTGGAAAACTGTACAACCTTAGTCCGGGCGATACGTATAGTAGCATCCCGAGTAAACCCGGCTTTTTCACACTCATCAATGTCTCTAAGAACGGTAAATACGGAATCTTTATAATCAATATTTAAAGAGAGGGTATCCAGCTGAAATTCACATAATAAACAATGTATTTCTCAGCCTTCTAAGCCAACTGACTGTTAAGCCAACTGGCTCTGGCTGATTAATATATGCTTTAATTAAGTGATTATTTCTATCTGGCAGCTCAACCCTGGAAGTCAGATGACAGAAGAATATATGCTGTAATTAAATTAATTATTGCAATCAGCTTTCTAAGGCAGATGACGGAGGAATAATAAATAATGTATTTCTCAGCCTTCTAAGCCAACTGACTGTTAAACCAACTGGCTCTGGCTGATTAATAAATTAAATACTTGGCGCTATCTGGCAACTCAGCCAACTGGCCGATTAGAGGTCTATAAAAGAGCGGGAGGCGGACGACGGAGTCATATGAGCTCGGCTCCCAGCCGAGCAAGGACCTCTGGTTCTTTCTCTTTCTGGCCCTTTGGGTGGTGAGGAAACCCCTTCTCTCCCATAGAGGCCTCTTAGGTTAGATATACCCCTTTGGGGGGTTCAGCTTGGGGGAGAACTCCGCCTCCAAGTTGCATACCCCTTGCAATCCCATTTCTGGGCTGGCAACAAAGGGGGTGCCTTGGCAACGAGGGGGCGTGGCATAGCAACAAAGGGGGGGTGGGGTTGGTAACGAAAGGGGGGGTGGCACTCTTGCAACATTACGTAATATTATGCAATTGCAACTTGCACTCCACCTTTTTTCGGGCATACTACTCGAGATATCCACGATAGATCTCCTGCCGTCAGTCTTACATGGACTCGCACCCGCAATCAGATTATAGGCACCCATTTCACTCACAAGATCTTGTCGGGGCATGTGTGTGATGCACGGATGGAAAGAGATGGGCAGTACCGTGAAAAAATAAAGAAGATCAAGCGTTTAATGGTGCTGGATCCTCTCAAATGCGGTGACAGCTTGTTCTGTGGGCGTACAAATCCCTTTAAGCTATACTTTCCGCGTACTGATGGCATGAAACTCCATTACTATGACTTCTGTTCTTTATATGCCTACGTGATGAAGAACAATCCGTACCCCGTAGGTGCACCTGAAAAACTGATGGGACCTGACCTACCCACCATTGAGGTGATCTCAGCAAATTTGAACGGGTTCTATTTCGGCCTTTCTTTCGTAGATGTGCTCCTCCCTCGCAATTTATAGATGCTGATCTTACCCGTCGTTATAGATCACAAGCTCATGTTACCCCTGTGCGTGAAGTGCGCAGAGGAGAACAATGGAGCTTGTAATTACACAACCAACCAGCGTAAGATCAGAGGTGTATATACAAGCCCTGAGCTGAATCTAGCCATTCGCCATGGCTACAGAATATTGAAGATATATGAGGTGTGGAGGTTTCAGAAGCTACTCAAACTTTTCACGCCATATTTAAACACTTCTGTGAAGGATAAAGTAGAAGCATCAGGGTATCCGCGAGTAGTTGATACCGAAGATGAAAAATCGGCTTATATTCAACATTACCGTGACTGTGAAGGGATACAGCTTGACCGTATCCAAGTTGTAAAGAACCTAGGCAAGCGCTTCAGTGCAAAGTTGTGTCTAAATAGTCTTTTGGGAAAATTTGCACAGAATACTGGCAAGAGGAAAGTTTATTTGGCACAAAGTTATAGTGAAGTCTGGGATTATGCCAGCGCTCCCGATAAAGAGGTCATGGAGATCGTGAATGTAGGTAATACTTACATAATAAAGTACAACATTACCGAATCGGTTACAGATACCTCACGGGTTACAAACATACCTGTAGGCAGCTTCACAACAGCCTACCCACGCATCAAACTTTGGAGTCTATTACATTCTCTTGGACGGAGGGTTTTGTACGCCGATACAGATAGTGTAATATTCACAGCGAGGGAGGGTGAATACATGCCTCCTATTGGTAAATTCCTCGGAGGGCTAACTGATGAGATCAAGGATGAGTGTGGAGACATCGCATACGCAGAGAGAGAGAGAGAGAGTATATAGATATATATATATATATATATATATATATATAAGCCTTAAGAAGTGCTACCGTGAAAAAAATTTATAAATAATTTAAAATAATTTATCTGTGAGGGAAGCAGATTTTTATTCCAAATATGCGAATGCAAAGAAAATTTTCAGTGGGTGATACCTTCTTCCTGTAATGAAGTGAAGGCTTTGAGGTCTGTGGTTCGATTCCCGATGATGTTGGTAATAATAATAATAATACAAGAGTTAGAACAATTGGCCGCATTATTTGGGCTGAGCGCTTTGCCAGTTCCTGACTGATTGTCTGTGTTAAACGGATGCAAATAGAAAATCATTTAAGTTTTCAGATTTTTAGAGACAAATATAATTTTTACAGTGAAATCGAATTAAAATCATTAACATTAAAATTATTGTATTTTTTATGCACGAAGGAAGTGCCAAGAGTGACTGCCGAAAAACACCCCTCCTCCGAATAGAAAGAGAAAAAGAGAGCCAAGATCAAGGTCGAGAGTTGTCATCCAAAGCTTCATCTCCCAAAGTACAGGAAAGGAGGACCTTTCTTCTCCCTTTGGTGCTCGGGGAAAGAAGGTGGTACCCCGCTATAGTGCAGGTTTTCGTTTGTTAATGAGACTGACTTCTTCTTCTGTAATTTTTTTAACCCTCATTCAGGAACAGAGAGTGGAAACAATCAGAAGTGACCGCTTTCCTACATGTCTCGTGGGTATAGCCCAGAGCTTTCCAAACTTTTAACGTTGGCGACAAACTATTTAAGCATAACAATTTTCACACATTAATTAATTTTTGTTATAAAAATATCAGATAATTTTCCAGTAGGTGGTTTATCTTGTAGCCGATTTTGTTGATAGAAAAATCAAAATTTTCAAAATACAAAAAACACTAATGTGTCGCGACACACCAGTTTGGAAAGCTCTGGTATAGCCTCTTGCTATCATTTCAACTAAATTCTAAAATTCGTGTCTTCCGATTTATTGGTATTATAGCGTTGTGGAAATTAGGATGCCAAGGAAAATAATAAAATGTTTAGGCGTTATTTTAGTTTAACTTATATGTCTTTTTTTTTGTTCTCTCTCTAAAAGATCTTTTGAAAATCTGTGTATTAAATATATTCTCCATTATCTTCCACACACAACATAATTGCTCTCCTGTGTGTCGTATAATTAACTAATCTCAATCCAATAAGTGGTACCCTGGTGAGTCTAAAGTTTAAGATGCTGGGTGATGATGGGACTGGCTCACGTTAAACTACAGGTCTAAGGTGGAATGATACAGTTGGTGCGATGCGCATTTTCCACACGAGTATGAAAATTATAAGAAGCCTACAATCTTCTACGTTTTCAAATGTGCTTGTGACAATGCACAGCATTAGGAATCAAGTTTTTAAGCCCGTGTTTATTCGAGAAGTAGAACACTCTATATATATATATATATATATATATATATATATATATATATATATATATATATATTTAAATATACTGCATATATACTTCATAACATGCAGTGTGTGTATATGCACCTATATACATACATATGATTAAATATACCAATGGGGGGGATAAATGAATGGATGAGTTGTACATTTTCATAATACATCCCTTTATATGAGATAATTAATTTATAATTAACTAGTTCAATTCATATTTTGTAGATGCTTTGAATTCGATCGATCTACTTTTTTAATATATATACACAAGAGATAATTTATGCAAACCGCCAACTGAACAATTATTCTAGGCATGCCCTCTGGGTTAAATTAGATTGTTAACTTAAGAGGCAGAGGTTAATAATAGGGTTTGGTTGTTGGAGCTATTTCAAATCGTATAATAAGGGGGATTAAATGACTCTGTTCTGTTTAATAGAAAGGTAAGGTCATAATAATGAGTTAATCAGCCATTCGAATTTGAGTCCATATTTTTTGTATTTATTCTGCGTGAAATTATGTGATATCCATTACAACGAAAAGAAGTGTTATTGTTGCAACTTTTTATAAAACTCTTACGGCAATAGTTTTAATTGTATTGCTTAAAAGATCCGATGCGCTATTTAAAATAGATTATTTTTTCTTTTTTTCTTTTAATTTTCAAAAAATTGTGTAATGTGAAAGATGCCTGTATAATAAGAATAATAATAATAATAATAATGACAGAGACGATGTGGAGTGCCTCGGGCGATTCACGTGCGTGAAAAGTGAATCGAATTTTACATCGTTACAGGGTTTTATCTTGGGTTACAAGAGGTTTGACAAAAGTAAATATACACTTTCGGTTATATTCGGTTTGACAAAAGTAAATAAACACTGTCGGGGTGCAATTCAGCCTCGTCTAAGCTTAGAGTGAAACAATGTATTGACATGTGTATTTATATGCTAAAGGAAGCCGTTCGAAAGTACAAGATATCAAGTAGCAATGTATTTGAACCACCTTAGACCTAGATTTTAACCTACAGTTTAACGTTTGTTAATTTTTTTAGTTTTTTCTGAGATTCGTGTTCCAAAATAGTAAGAAAAATGCGTGGTGGTGGGTGCTTGCTTGCTTGCTTTCATATAGGAAGTTGGCTAAAATTTGGAAAAACCGCTCACTCGCTTCAAAGAAACGGGAAGTTTGTTAAAACTTTATTGTTTAATATAAGTGTATATAGATTTCTCCTATACAATTATTTAAGAATATATATATATATATATTATATATATATATAACCTCTGGTTAGCTTCCGCCCGAATTGTTCATTCTCACGAAGGTCAAGCTTTTCACTCCACCTTAGACCTACAGTTTAACATGGAATCCGAACCACGCCCCATCAGCAGCCCGGCGTCTTAACCACTAGGCCACCTAGGGTACCCATTTATCTACCAACCACTTTTTTATTGTGTGGAAGGATGAACAGCTGGGTTTTGCTGCGCGCCGGCTGCCGTCGGGTCTCGAACCCGGGGCCGATGGATTCGTAGTCAGCGACGCTAACCACTACACCACCGAGGCGCATATATAATATATATATATATATATACACACATATATATGTATATATATATATATATATATTTAAAGTGTGTATTATTATATTGCTTGTATATTTATTTTCTGTTATTTGTTTTTCATTCAATGTCTGTTATCGGATTAATGTACAATATAAAGACTCCTGTGTCTTTCTTTTATTGTCAATTTTAATATTGGCGTTTCATTTAATTCTTTTGCTAAGCCATTGGCAACCCCTCTAAGCATTGAGATCATTTCTCTCTTGCCTTTAATATATAAATAAATAAATTAAATAGCTGGTAAATGTTCCAGAAATAAAAATTAAAATAAATAGTGGTATCTGGCAACCCTCTATACATATGTTAACCCCTCCGTCTATGGCCCTGGGGTGGTTCGGATTGACGGGGGTTCTGGTTTAGGAGGCAAGCAACGGATAGGTGCCTTGAAGTGGTTTTTCTTCTATGTTACTCTCCGAGTTCTTCTATAGTGGCTCGGAGGACTCTGGTAGATTTGCAATCTAAATGCTGAAGGTTCCGGATTCTTCTTATAGCGTATCCGGAATGTTTTCTAAGTTTTTCTGAAGAGAGCAAGGCTCGAAGGGGACAATAAAAAGTTTCTTCACTGTAAATTTACTGCTAAAAGATACAGGTAGTGCTCAGCCTCTGAATTAGCTTCTGAAGCGAGCACAGCTCGAAGGAAAAAGATAAAAACTTCTTAAAGTGTGGTTTACTTCTTAAAAATTACAGTTGGTACTCTGAATTACAAGGGGTAGAGGTTCGACCTCTTTCGACCATGGCTCAGGCCGGAATCTAAAAATACTTAAGTTAAGGAGGCAAGGGGCTTCTGCCCCCTCCCGATGAAGTGCTAATCTGAAGAAGTCTAATGAGAAGATCTCTAATGAGAAGAGCAATCTAGAAGTGTCTTAAATGAAGATGGTACATGCATAATATAGTCTAATGTTTGGGGGAGACAATCGAAGGTTAAGTTTCCCCCCTTTTTAAACACATGATTTCAACTAAAAAGAAAAAAAGAAAAAAGAAAAAAAGAAAGTAGTATCGCCGATTCGACAATTATGGAGGCGATATTATTTCGTATTAGCACATAAGCACAATTTTGAGTACATGACTGAGTACGTATTAATTTTGGTTCATTACAATTACGATTACAATTATGGATTACAACTACCAATTAATTCATATTCACTTATTATTGTTTTAATTACAATTCCATTAAAGTATATTCTTACATTATAAATTAAATCATTACATTTAATTAGTTTCACTGAAGTACATTACAAGTTATTGTTCATTACAGTTTCATTAAAGTACATTACATCAATTACATTATATTAAAGGATTACATTTAATTACAATTTTAGCAAATTGTTAATTGACATATCTACTACTGAAATAATCTAAATAGGTGATACCATTGATAAATGAAGGGAAGTTAACCGTTGTTCTATAATTTAAAGGGGATTAACAACAATGTTATATATTTATAGTTAACAATAATTACGCCAAATTATGTTAAATAATATTAGAACCTGGTTGGTTATCAGAGTTTGAAAGTCTAATTAGCCAGCGATGAGGAAAGCGGAGGAAAATACGATATTTATGATAACGTAATACATAAGTAATACGGAATTTGAATGACAGTTAGGTAGAAATAGTAAGTACAAGTAATGAGAACGGGGATAACTATGTGACGTAAGCCGATAACGAACTAGTGGCTAGGCAGAGAAACAATACAGTATATTATAATAACATAACACATGATAATGTTATAAATTCGAATCAAAGCGAAAGGAGACCTTTTTATCTTAGAAGCGTTCAAATTATGCTGTGATGAGTGGAATTTCTGATAATAACTTACTAAGCATTTATGAATATCTTGCGAGGGTTGAACGCACTTGAAAGTAAAAATGAAAAAAATAATACGAGAACGTTTTTTCGCGTTCCCGAACGAACTGCGAAAGTTTTTTTGCATTTCATGATTGACACGAGTAAGCTAAAATATGGACGTATGGGGCCGGGGATGAGATGCAAGACAATTCATAATTAATTATAATAACTTTTATAACAAATGGAAAATGGATGATGGATACGACTAAACCATAGAAAGGGTAGATCGTAGGGTTGTGACACGAACAAAAATAGGAAGCTACAAGTAAAATTATTATCCAAACTCGCGTTAAGCGATTTTGGTTCTTATGTAAAAAATGGACATTCGAACATAAAACTATTGTTCATTGTTCACTTTTTACATTGCTCTCCCCTTTTAAAAATGATATTTATACAATAATTTAATAGGGTACCATTAATACAATACAAATGAGAAAATAACATCCTAACTAATTCAAGTTAGGTGACGAATTTTTCTTTACATTACAAGTTTTATACAGAACAAGTGAGTTATTATATAATATAAAGGAATTCAAAGATTAATACTTTAGTTTAGACAAACATTTAATAGGATTAATACATTAATTTAGACAACCAATTAAGTTAGACAAACAATGATATGGTTAAATTTTTTTACAAAATTTTATTTTTTTCTGCAGGGAAAATTACATTTATAATGAATAGGTAAAGGGAAAAATATAAATCATACAAGCTATAAGCTAATTTTTTATTGACTAGTGTAGGTAAAAATAGAATTACGTAATGGATGATGTATAGACCTGTGGTCTAGTGTGTATTTTTGTGTACTAGGTATAAAGTGTGTAGCTGATAATTTCGAGACAGATTGTTAAATTAACTGTATAAATGCATGAATGCAAAAATGCATGAATGCATGAATGCAAAAAAATGATTAAGACTAAATCGCATAGTTGGCACTTACGTAATGAAATAGTTTTATTGTGATATTCAATGATTTGGGTATGAGGTTTGTATATATAGTATATATAGTGTGCATGCATTTTTATTGACTGTTGTAGGTACAAATCGAATTACGTAGTGGATGATGTATAGACCTGTGGTCAAATGTGTAGGGATTTGGAAGGTTTTTTTGAATTAACAAAGTTTAAAAATGATGTATAATAATTTAAGGACAGTTACTCACGATTAATTGAACAAAAGAAAATTAAAATACAAATTAAAAAAATGAATCAATTATGCATTTCCACGAGCTAAATACAATTTTATAATATTACAAAAAAATAAAAGTAAATCGAATCATAGATAAATTTCGATCAAGAATAAAAAAGTTATTGAAATGAAAGGGAAGCATTTCGAACAATCTTTTCTTTTAATAATTTCAATTGAATTTTATATTAAAAATTATTTTTATATAATAAAAAAAAAATATTAAAAAGGTTTAATAATTTTTTGCCTGTTAAGTAGAAAAATTATACTTTTTCGTTGAATGTTGATAGAATTTGAATTATTTGATATTTTAGTCTGAAAACTTGTTTGCATATAGACAAATACATCTGTTTTATTGCGTAGAAGTTTTATTAAAAATTAAATTACTAAAATTTAGGATATGTGCGGTCATACGAGTAAATTTCCCGATCGTACAGAGCAGGATAAATTAGGTACATGATCGATTAATTGTTACACAACTATTATTATCACGTATACATTACAATAATTACCAAAATCGTTACAAACAATTGTAAAAACTATTTTGGTTACAATTAAGAATTACATAACTATATATCATATACGTAACCATGGCATGACAGAAAAGACAGATAGGGTCAATTTTCTTCTCACAAACACAAAAAAAGGTGAATTAAATTCTTTTGAACAACAAAAAAAAGGTTGAATTAAATTCTTAAATTACATTTTCTTAAATTACAAGGAAAAGTTGAATTCAATTGACTGCATTGAAACTTCGACTTAAAAACTAACTTTGACTTGAACTCTCTAACTTAAATCTCTGGGGCGG
Organism: Bathynomus jamesi; assembly: GCA_023014485.1. NCBI lineage: Eukaryota > Metazoa > Arthropoda > Malacostraca > Isopoda > Cirolanidae > Bathynomus > Bathynomus jamesi. Next base: position 1,919,986 of record JAJOZX010000120.1, on the reverse strand, counting down.
TTGTCCCTCTTAGATGCAACCTATTGACTTGAACTCTTATCAAGTATCTCTATAATCTCTGGGGCGGTTGGCCGTTTTGGCGCAACCTTCTGACTTGACCTCTTATCAAGTATTCTGAACTGAAAATGAAACTAAAAATGGAAAATTACTGCACTGACCTCTATTCAAGTGGAGACGATTAACCTCTCTCTTGGTTGACCCTCTGGTGCAACCTTCTGACTTCAAAAAACTGATTTCAAAAATGACTTAAAAAAAAATGACTTCAAAAAAATGACTTCAAAAATCTCTCTAAATATATAAACTCTCTTCTTAATTTGCAAGTCAATTCAATTCAGTAATTGAAAAAAAATTTGCAAACAAAAAAATCAAAAAAAAATGTAATATTTCATTCTAATGTACACGAAGGTACGATTACTATTATGTTGATACATAAAATAAAATTATCTATACTGAATATAACTAAAAAATAACTCTCTAAAATAATTAACTCTGTTACAATTAACTTCTGTTACAATAACTTCTGTTACAATAACTTCTGTTACAATTAACTTCTGTTACAATTACTTCTGTTACAATTAACTTCTGTACAATTAACTCTCTTTTACAATTAACTCTCTTTTACAATTAACTCTCTTTTACAATAACTCTCTTTACAATTAACTCTTTTACAATTAACTCTCTTTTACAATAACTCTCCTCTTGAAATTTACTGTTTCACTAAAAAAAAGGTATCACTGGTGTCTGAAGTGTTCACTGTGTTTTTTGTTAATTCTGGCTCAATACTAAATATTAATTGTTAATAATAATGACTTTTCAAATGTTTAGAAATTATTTTTTAAAAAAAGTTTATACTTAACAAGATTCCTATGGCGAAACCTTTTGAGGTGTGTCCTGAAGACGTGTCTGGCTGGCCACTTGTTCCTAGATGAAAAGTAGGCGTGAAGAACTTGGAGCCGTAACGCACCGGTTCACGGGTGGATGTGACGAACTCGAAGTCGTGACATGCCGGTCAACTGGGTGTTGGTTCTGGTTCCAGGGTCTGGAAGACTGGAAGAATCCTGGAGTCGTGAAGATCCTGGTTAAAGGGTCTGGAGGACTGGAAGAATCCTAGAGTCGTGGAGATCCTGGTTAAAGGGTCTGGAGGACTGGAAGAATCCTGGAGTCGTGAAGATCCTGGTTAAAGGGTCTGGAGGACTGGAAGAATCCTGGAGTCGTGGAGATCCTGGTTAAAGGGTCTGGAGGACTGGAAGAATCCTGGAGTCGTGGAGATCCTGGTTAAAGGGTCGCCAGTTGTTTAGAATCTTCTTATCTTCTTCTTCTTCTATGTGTTTATCCTGGTAGTAGGTCGCCAGTTGTTTATCCCCTCCGTCTATGGCCCTGGGGTGGTTCGGATTGACGGGGGTTCTGGTTTAGGAGGCAAGCAACGGATAGGTGCCTTGAAGTGGTTTTTCTTCTATGTTACTCTCCGAGTTCTTCTATAGTGGCTCGGAGGACTCTGGTAGATTTGCAATCTAAATGCTGAAGGTTCCGGATTCTTCTTATAGCGTATCCGGAATGTTTTCTAAGTTTTTCTGAAGAGAGCAAGGCTCGAAGGGGACAATAAAAAGTTTCTTCACTGTAAATTTACTGCTAAAAGATACAGGTAGTGCTCAGCCTCTGAATTAGCTTCTGAAGCGAGCACAGCTCGAAGGAAAAAGATAAAAACTTCTTAAAGTGTGGTTTACTTCTTAAAAATTACAGTTGGTACTCTGAATTACAAGGGGTAGAGGTTCGACCTCTTTCGACCATGGCTCAGGCCGGAATCTAAAAATACTTAAGTTAAGGAGGCAAGGGGCTTCTGCCCCCTCCCGATGAAGTGCTAATCTGAAGAAGTCTAATGAGAAGATCTCTAATGAGAAGAGCAATCTAGAAGTGTCTTAAATGAAGATGGTACATGCATAATATAGTCTAATGTTTGGGGGAGACAATCGAAGGTTAAGTTTCCCCCCTTTTTAAACACATGATTTCAACTAAAAAGAATAAAAAAGAAAAAAAGAAAAAAAGAACAGTAGTATCGCCGATTCGACAATTATGGAGGCGATATTATTTCGTATTAGCACATAAGCACAATTTTGAGTACATGACTGAGTACGTATTAATTTTGGTTCATTACAATTACGATTACAATTATGGATTACAACTACCAATTAATTCATATTCACTTATTATTGTTTTAATTACAATTCCATTAAAGTATATTCTTACATTATAAATTAAATCATTACATTTAATTAGTTTCACTGAAGTACATTACAAGTTATTGTTCATTACAGTTTCATTAAAGTACATTACATCAATTACATTATATTAAAGGATTACATTTAATTACAATTTTAGCAAATTGTTAATTGACATATCTACTACTGAAATAATCTAAATAGGTGATACCATTGATAAATGAAGGGAAGTTAACCGTTGTTCTATAATTTAAAGGGGATTAACAACAATGTTATATATTTATAGTTAACAATAATTACGCCAAATTATGTTAAATAATATTAGAACCTGGTTGGTTATCAGAGTTTGAAAGTCTAATTAGCCAGCGATGAGGAAAGCGGAGGAAAATACGATATTTATGATAACGTAATACATAAGTAATACGGAATTTGAATGACAGTTAGGTAGAAATAGTAAGTACAAGTAATGAGAACGGGGATAACTATGTGACGTAAGCCGATAACGAACTAGTGGCTAGGCAGAGAAACAATACAGTATATTATAATAACATAACACATGATAATGTTATAAATTCGAATCAAAGCGAAAGGAGACCTTTTTATCTTAGAAGCGTTCAAATTATGCTGTGATGAGTGGAATTTCTGATAATAACTTACTAAGCATTTATGAATATCTTGCGAGGGTTGAACGCACTTGAAAGTAAAATGAAAAAAATAATACGAGAACGTTTTTTCGCGTTCCCGAACGAACTGCGAAAGTTTTTTTGCATTTCATGATTGACACGAGTAAGCTAAAATATGGACGTATGGGGCCGGGGATGAGATGCAAGACAATTCATAATTAATTATAATAACTTTTATAACAAATGGAAAATGGATGATGGATACGACTAAACCATAGAAAGGGTAGATCGTAGGGTTGTGACACGAACAAAAATAGGAAGCTACAAGTAAAATTATTATCCAAACTCGCGTTAAGCGATTTTGGTTCTTATGTAAAAAATGGACATTCGAACATAAAACTATTGTTCATTGTTCACTTTTTACATTGCTCTCCCCTTTTAAAAATGATATTTATACAATAATTTAATAGGGTACCATTAATACAATACAAATGAGAAAATAACATCCTAACTAATTCAAGTTAGGTGACGAATTTTTCTTTACATTACAAGTTTTATACAGAACAAGTGAGTTATTATATAATATAAAGGAATTCAAAGATTAATACTTTAGTTTAGACAAACATTTAATAGGATTAATACATTAATTTAGACAACCAATTAAGTTAGACAAACAATGATATGGTTAAATTTTTTTACAAAATTTTATTTTTTTCTGCAGGGAAAATTACATTTATAATGAATAGGTAAAGGGAAAAAATAAATCATACAAGCTATAAGCTAATTTTTTATTGACTAGTGTAGGTAAAAATAGAATTACGTAATGGATGATGTATAGACCTGTGGTCTAGTGTGTATTTTTGTGTACTAGGTATAAAGTGTGTAGCTGATAATTTCGAGACAGATTGTTAAATTAACTGTATAAATGCATGAATGCAAAAATGCATGAATGCATGAATGCAAAAAAATGATTAAGACTAAATCGCATAGTTGGCACTTACGTAATGAAATAGTTTTATTGTGATATTCAATGATTTGGGTATGAGGTTTGTATATATAGTATATATAGTGTGCATGCATTTTTATTGACTGTTGTAGGTACAAATCGAATTACGTAGTGGATGATGTATAGACCTGTGGTCAAATGTGTAGGGATTTGGAAGGTTTTTTTGAATTAACAAAGTTTAAAAATGATGTATAATAATTTAAGGACAGTTACTCACGATTAATTGAACAAAAGAAAATTAAAATACAAATTAAAAAAATGAATCAATTATGCATTTCCACGAGCTAAATACAATTTTATAATATTACAAAAAAATAAAAGTAAATCGAATCATAGATAAATTTCGATCAAGAATAAAAAAGTTATTGAAATGAAAGGGAAGCATTTCGAACAATCTTTTCTTTTAATAATTTCAATTGAATTTTATATTAAAAATTATTTTTATATAATAAAAAAAAAATATTAAAAAGGTTTAATAATTTTTTGCCTGTTAAGTAGAAAAATTATACTTTTTCGTTGAATGTTGATAGAATTTGAATTATTTGATATTTTAGTCTGAAAACTTGTTTGCATATAGACAAATACATCTGTTTTATTGCGTAGAAGTTTTATTAAAAATTAAATTACTAAAATTTAGGATATGTGCGGTCATACGAGTAAATTTCCCGATCGTACAGAGCAGGATAAATTAGGTACATGATCGATTAATTGTTACACAACTATTATTATCACGTATACATTACAATAATTACCAAAATCGTTACAAACAATTGTAAAAACTATTTTGGTTACAATTAATGAATTACATAACTATATATCTATATACGTAACCATGGCATGACAAGAAAAGACAGATAGGTCAATTTTCTTCTCACAAACACAAAAAAAGGTTGAATTAAATTCTTTTGAACAACAAAAAAAAGGTTGAATTAAATTCTTAAATTACATTTTCTTAAATTACAAGGAAAAAGTTGAATTCAATTGACTGCATTGAAAACTTCGACTTAAAAACTAACTTTGACTTGAACTCTCTAACTTAAATCTCTGGGGCGGTTGTCCCTCTTAGATGCAACCTATTGACTTGAACTCTTATCAAGTATCTCTATAAATCTCTGGGGCGGTTGGCCGTTTTGGCGCAACCTTCTGACTTGACCTCTTATCAAGTATTCTGAACTGAAAATGAAACTAAAAATGGAAAATTACTGCACTTGACCTCTATTCAAGTGGAGACGATTAACCTCTCTCTTGGTTGACCCTCTTGGTGCAACCTTCTGACTTCAAAAACTGATTTCAAAAATGACTTAAAAAAAAATGACTTCAAAAAAATGACTTCAAAAATCTCTCTAAATCTATAAACTCTCTCTCTTAATTTGCAAGTCAATTCAATTCAGTAATTGAAAAAAATTTGCAAACAAAAAAATAAAAAAAAATGTAATATTTCATTCTAATGTACACGAAGGTACGATACTATTATGTTTGATACATAAAATAAAATTATTCTATACTGAATATAACTGAAAATAACTCTTAAAAATAATTAACTCTGTTACAATTAACTTCTGTTACAATTAACTTCTGTTACAATTAACTTCTGTTACAATTAACTTCTGTTACAATTAACTTCTGTTACAATTAACTCTCTTTTACAATTAACTCTCTTTTACAATTAACTCTCTTTTACAATTAACTCTCTTTTACAATTAACTCTCTTTTACAATTAACTCTCTCTTTGAAATTTACTGTTTCACTAAAAAAAGTGTATCACTGGTGTCTGAAGTGTTCACTGTGTTTTTTGTTAATTCTGGCTCAATACTAAATATTAATTGTTAATAATAATGACTTTTCAAATGTTTAGAAATTATTTTTTTAAAAAAAGTTTTATACTTAACAAGATTCCTATGGCGAAATCCTTTTGAGGTGTGTCCTGAAGACGTGTCTGGCTGGCCACTTGTTCCTAGATGAAAAGTAGGCGTGAAGAACTTGGAGTCGTAACGCACCGGTTCACGGGTGGATGTGACGAACTCGAAGTCGTGACATGCCGGTCAACTGGGTGTTGGTTCTGGTTCCAGGGTCTGGAAGACTGGAAGAATCCTGGAGTCGTGAAGATCCTGGTTAAAGGGTCTGGAGGACTGGAAGAATCCTAGAGTCGTGAAGATCCTGGTTAAAGGGTCTGGAGGACTGGAAGAATCCTGGAGTCGTGGAGATCCTGGTTAAAGGGTCTGGAGGACTGGAAGAATCCTGGAGTCGTGGAGATCCTGGTTAAAGGGTCGCCAGTTGTTTAGAATCTTCTTATCTTCTTCTTCTTCTATGTGTTTATCCTGGTAGTAGGTCGCCAGTTGTTTATCCCCTCCGTCTATGGCCCTGGGGTGGTTCGGATTGACGGGGGTTCTGGTTTAGGAGGCAAGCAACGGATAGGTGCCTTGAAGTGGTTTTTCTTCTATGTTACTTTCCGAGTTCTTCTATAGTGGCTCGGAGGACTCTGGTAGATTTGCAATCTAAATGCTGAAGGTTCCGGATTCTTCTTATAGCGTATCCGGAAAGTTTTCTAAGTTTTTCTGAAGAGAGCAAGGCTCGAAAGGGACAATAAAAAGTTTCTTCACTGTAAATTTACTGCTAAAAGATACAGGTAGTGCTCAGCCTCTGAATTAGCTTCTGAAGCGAGCACGGCTCGAAGGAAAAAGATAAAAACTTCTTAAAGTGTGGTTTACTTCTTAAAAATTACAGTTGGTACTCTGAATTACAAGGGGTAGAGGTTCGACCTCTTTCGACCATGGCTCAGGCCGGAATCTAAAAATACTTAAGTTAAGGAGGCAAGGGGCTTCTGCCCCCTCCCGATGAAGTGCTAATCTGAAGAAGTCTAATGAGAGATCTCTAATGAGAAGAGCAATCTAGAAGTGTCTTAAATGAAGATGGTACATGCATAATATAGTCTAATGTTTGGGAGAGACAATCGAAGGTTAAGTTTCCCCCCTTTTTAAACACATGATTTCAACTAAAAAGAATAAAAAATAAAAAAATAAAAAAAGAACAGTAGTATCGCCGATTCGACAATTATGGAGGCGATATTATTTCGTATTAGCACATAAGCACAATTTTGAGTACATGACTGAGTACGTATTAATTTTGGTTCATTACAATTACGATTACAATTATGGATTACAACTACCAATTAATTCATATTCACTTATTATTGTTTTAATTACAATTCCATTAAAGTATATTCTTACATTATAAATTAAATCATTACATTTAATTAGTTTCACTGAAGTACATTACAAGTTATTGTTCATTACAGTTTCATTAAAGTACATTACATCAATTACATTATATTAAAGGATTACATTTAATTACAATTTTAGCAAATTGTTAATTGACATATCTACTACTGAAATAATCTAAATAGGTGATACCATTGATAAATGAAGGGGAGTTAACCGTTGTTCTATAATTTAAAGGGGATTAACAACAATGTTATATATTTATAGTTAACAATAATTACGCCAAATTATGTTAAATAATATTAGAACCTGGTTGGTTATCAGAGTTTGAAAGTCTAATTAGCCAGCGATGAGGAAAGCGGAGGAAAATACGATATTTATGATAACGTAATACATAAGTAATACGGAATTTGAATGACAGTTAGGTAGAAATAGTAAGTACAAGTAATGAGAACGGGGATAACTATGTGACGTAAGCCGATAACGAACTAGTGGCCAGGCAGAGAAACAATACAGTATATTATAATAACATAACACATGATAATGTTATAAATTCGAATCAAAGCGAAAGGAGACCTTTTTTATCTTAGAAGCGTTCAAATTATGCTGTGATGAGTGGAATTTCTGATAATAACTTACTAAGCATTTATGAATATCTTGCGAGGGTTGAACGCACTTGAAAGTAAAAATGAAAAAAATAATACGAGAACGTTTTTTCGCGTTCCCGAACGAACTGCGAAAGTTTTTTTGCATTTCATGATTGACACGAGTAAGCTAAAATATGGACGTATGGGGGCGGGGATGAGATGCAAGACAATTCATAATTAATTATAATAACTTTTATAACAAATGGAAAATGGATGATGGATACGACTAAACCATAGAAAGGGTAGATCGTAGGGTTGTGACACGAACAAAAATAGGAAGCTACAAGTAAAATTATTATTATCCAAACTCGCGTTAAGCGATTTTGGTTCTTATGTAAAAAATGGACATTCGAACATAAAACTATTGTTCATTGTTCACTTTTTACACATATATAAATAAATAAAATAAATAGTGGTATCTGGCAACTCCCGACCCTCTATATAACAGCTGCTGGTCCCATGAACTCGCATAATGCGTCTGACTCCGATTGACGAAACAACTCTATCCTTCTTAGGTTAAGGCTTACCGTCTTAGGTTAGGATTCCCCTTTAGGGGGTGAGGACATCCCATCTTCTCCACCAAAGACTCTCCTCCTCCTCCTTTCTCTCTCTCTTAGGTTAAGGTTACCCCTTTGGGGAGGTCATCCTCCCTTCTCCGCCCAAAGCTCCCCCCTTTCATTGCAACTTGGGGGATAACCACTCCCCCTTGCTGCATAACACCTCCCCCTTCATGCAATACCCACTTCCCCTTTGAGACATTCCCCCTTGCAAAACCCCTCCCCTTTCCAACAACCACCTCATCCCATTGCAACATTTGCAATATTTCAATTGCACTCTCCCTTTTTGTGCCCATGCTACTGAAGAGAAGCACCGGACATTCAGCCCTAATCTTCGGCCATCCTGTTAGTTGTTTTTATCATCCGAGACCACAAAACTTTAGTTAGTTAGTTTAGCTTTAGTTAGTTTACTTTGCTTAATTGAAATTCTTTTTGTTACTTGTCACTTCCATATAAGGGGAGGTAGTATCCCATACCCAGAAACTCCAAGGTGGAAATGAGTTCGTCCATGACAAACCACGTCTTTGTTAAACCAAACTCCCTTCGTAATATCATCGCAGAGTGTTGAAGTTCTTTTTTTAAGCATTGTCTCAACCATGTAATCTTACGTAATCTCGTGTAATCCCATGCAATCTCATGTAATCACATCATCTCATTTAATCTCGTAATCTCATGAAATCAATAAATGCGGTGTGTGTGTATATATATCGCATAAATTCTTCTATCCCCCATTTATATTGTTATTTAACTTCGCCCCGCCATCATTGACTGAACACTTATAGGAATGTATCTCGTCAAATTGTTATTAATTTGGATAATTACTTTTCTACTAAACTCTCTTATAGTGCCCATATTGAATTAATTGTGAATAACCTTTATTAACAATAAAATAAATACATTTGTTTTACAATTTACAAAGACATAAATAATTGTGAAGCTGGACTATTTATTTAATTTAATTTGGCCGTTAAGCTTTAGGCTTTACTGGGCTCTTATTAAAAATAAAACAGATAGTTATTATTAATAATAATAAATAGATAAATAAATATTATTAATAGTTAAGGTATGTATTAGTCTTAAATTATCACCATCGATATGACAAATGCAAGGTCATTATTGAAGGTATTATATCAATAACATACAAAGAAATAAAAATTATACAAGAGAGATAAGAACTGAACAATCACAAGTAATGTGTCTTTAATCCTAGATTACACACGAGAAATGAATAAACAATAGTAATGTACATTAATCTTAGATTTTTATTTGTATGTCATTATTAATCGGGATTTCGGCAAAATTCAATAAAAATTAAACAAAATTCAACAAAGATGGTCCTATTACCTATAGAATCCTTTTTATATTATTATTTTCCTTCAGTGTGAATCCCATTTTTGGGTAACGTTTATATCACCCTGGTTATATCAACCAAAGGTTAATCCAAACCAAAGGTTTATTTATATATATATATACACACACACACACACACACTGTATATATATATATAATATATATATATATATATATATATATATTATACACACCAGGTTAACCTCGTTAGGGTTCCGTGTGTCGGTTTGTCTTCACACGAAGGTCAAGCTGGTGGCACCGCCTCTAATCCTGGCTTGGTGTAGGAGCGAGTTGCTCTCTTGCGCTTTCCACCGCACATAGCCAGGTACACCCGGCTCATCTGGTACCTTACTGAGCAAGGCATCTAGATTTCTCTTGAAGACTTCAACTTTGACCCCTGTAACGTCTCTGAGGTCCTTTGGAAGCTGGGTGAAAAGTCTTGGCCTCCTGTCAACCAAGCAATTTTCCTTCAGTGTAGGTCCCTTGTCGAGTCTTTAATTTGGGAACACTACACATTCTGCCTTTCCTATTTTCCAGCGTTGTTTGGATGGTAATTGGGTTTAGTTTGAGGTTTGGTACCAGTTTTTCGATAATTTTCCATATGTAGATTATGGTATACCTCTCTCTTCTTCTTTCCAGGGAGTACAGATTTAGTTTACGTAATCTTTCCCAGTAGTTGAGTTCTTTGCAGCCATCAATCTTGGCTGTGAAATGTCTCTGCGTTTCTTCCAGTTTATTAATTTCTTCCTTTTTATATGCGGACGTCAAAACTGAGCAGTATTCAAGTTTTGGTATGATCAGTGTTCTCAGCAGGGGAGTCATTACTGTCTTGTCCCTCCTTCTGAACGTTCTTAGTACCTGTCCCGCGACTCTTTTGCTTTGTTTATTGCTATCTGATTTTGTGTCTCGAATTTGGCATCATCGGTCATTATTACCCCCAAGTCGACCGCTTTCGTGCTTCTCTGAATTTCCTGTCTATCTGGAGCATAATATGCAGTCTGTTTAGGTTCTTCATTTCTACCATATCTCAAGAGCTGTAATTTCTCGGTGTTAAAATTCATATTGTTGTCTTCCGACCATTTGTATATTTTGTTCCTGTCCCTCTCTAAGGTCTCCACCTCTTTTGCATGGCTGATTTTTCCTGTTGATCTTTGTATCGTCTGCAAAGGATGTTACTATACTGTTGTTGTTTACTCCACTGTCTATGCCTGTTCGCATGATAATGGACAGGAGTGGGCCAACACTGTACCTTGTGGTACTGAGCTACGTACTTCTGATTCAGATGATGATACACCTTGAATTTTGAAGACGTGTAGTCGTTCTCTGAGGAAGTTGTAGATCCATTTTCCCACTTTGCCTGTTTTTCCCATATATTTCATTTTATGTGCTATTATACCATGATCGCATTTGTCGAAAGCGTTAGCAAAATCCATGTATATGACATCATAGTTTTCATTGCATTCAAGTGAATCTAGGATATTGCTATAAAACTCTATAAGTTGTGATAGGCATGATCTTCCTGATCGAAATCCGTGTTGATTTTCGTTGAATCTTTCCAGTGTCTCCAAGAAGTCACAGATTTTCTCTCTGACTATTCTTTCAAATATTTTCGTGAGGTGGGACGTCAATGACACTGGTCTATAGTTCTTTGCTCGAGATCTATCCCCGCCTTTATATATAGGGACAATTTTTGCTCTTTTCAAGATGCACGGTATTTTCCCAGTGTCTAGGGATCTTCTCCATATCCAGTATAAGGGTGGAGCTATTTCATTTTTACAGTTTCTAATTAATTGTGCGTTCCATTTGTCCGAACCTGCAGTTGAATGTGATTTCATTTGTCCTATAGCTCTCGCTACATCTTCTGGGGTAAAATCAAAGTCTGTTATACATTCTCCTTGCAATTTCTCTTCGAAGAATGCATCTATGTCAGGTATCGCTTTGTCACTTTTTGGGGTACTGAAGACCGACTTATAGTGGGCTCTCAATGTTTCAGATATTTTTTTAGAGCGTCTGTTAGTGCATTATTTCCTTTCCTGAAGTGCCTGATAGTAACTCGCGTTTTTGTTTTCCTTTTCGCATAGCTGTAGAAGTATTTTGGATTTTCTATTATTGCTTCTACCGCCTTTTCCTCTTCCCTCTCTGTATGTCCCGTTATCAGAATTTGTGTTTCTTTATCGATACTCTCCAGTTTTTCTTGTATTACTTTCCTGGTATTTTCTCTGCAATTAGCTAACTTCGTCGCTATTCTCTTTCTTTTGCGGAATATTCTTCTCTTTTGCCTCTCTAGCCAGTTCCTCTTTCCTTTTGGCTGTGCTTTCGGAGCATATTTTTCCAAAATTCTCAGCGTCTTTTCTTCCAAGGTTGTTAGCATTTCCTCAGTTGTTTTATTCTCTAAAACTGTTTTCCGCACTATTTGGGCCATGTGTGATCTGATTTCTTCCCAATTTATGGCTTTGGAGTTTAAGTTAAAAGCCCCAAATTTGCTTCTTCCTTCCGTATGTGTATTGTCTTTTAAAGTTATCGCCATATTTCTTGATAACTCAATTATAGTGTGGTCTGAGATAATAGTTGGGGTTATTTTTATATCGGCAATCACGTTCGTGTTATATATATACAGGGTGTCCCATAAGTCCGGCATCATAGGAAAAATAATAAAAAAAGGCAAAACAAAAGCTTTTATTTACGGAACGTGCTCAATATGTCCACCATTGTTTTCAATACACAAATTCAGACGTGACACCCAGTCAGCAAGCACACGGTGAATGATGTCAGGAGTAATGGTGTTACATTCCCCAATAATTAGGCTGACCATATTTCCTTGAGACAAAAACGGGACATTGGGATGGCAAAAAAGGGACGGGGGTTATGTAATAGTCTGTATTCATGAAAAAGTAAGTACATAAACATATTGAGCTTACAATTATTCTTCAGTGACAGAACCCATACAAAAACCCATACAAAACGGTACTGTCCCGTTCAAAACGGTACGTATGGTCAGCCTACCAATAATGCGCTGCCGCAAATGTTCAACACTCCTAGTTTTCTCTGCGTATACTAGCGCTTTCAAGTGGCCCCAGAGATAAAAATCTAGTGGCGTGAGATCCGGGCTTCTAGCTGGCCACTCCACAGGCCCTCCACGTCCTATCCAATGACCAGGGAATTGTTGGTACAGGTATTCCCTTACTTGGGTGCTGTAATGTGCAGGAGCGCCTTCTTGCTGGAACCATGTTGGGAAATTTCCTTCTTCGTTCAAAACACTGGGAAATGCTTCTCCCTTGAGCATACGTAGGTAGGTGCCTCCAGTGACATGTTCATCGAAAAAGAGGGGCCTATGATGCGATCCTTCCAAATGCCACACCATACCATCACCCGAGATGCACCTTGTTCCTTTGAAGAGGTATACTAGTGAGGGTTGTTTCGAGACCAGTAGCGGGTGTTCTGTCGATTTACCTCACTATTTCCATAAAAAACAGCCTCGTCACTGAACAGAATGGTGGACGGGAAATTGGCATCCCGAGCATATTGTTCCGTAGCCCATTCACAAAATTCCAGCCGCCGGTCGGGATCATCTTCGCTAAATTTCTGTAGGATCTGAAGTTTGTATGGATGCCATTTGTGAGCCTGAAGAATGCGATGTATGCTACTTTTCGACACTCCTGTCTCGGCGGACAATCGCCGAAGAGACTTATTGGGACTTCTCTTAAAATGAGCCAGGATAGCAGTCGCTGTATTATCGTCAGTGGACCTCCTTGAAGGTCCACTGCGTGGTTTATCTTCTATGGATCCTGTTTCCTTAAACTTTGCAACAAGTCTGCTAACACAACTCTGTGTTATTGGCTCGCGGTCTGGATGCAGTCTGTTAAGTTCAGCAGCGGCCTCTCTTTGACTCCGATTTCCTATGAGTAGAATTATCTGGATTCGTTCTTCCTTGCTCACAGACATTATGGCCTGTAGAAAGAGAAAAATATGAATTATGATTTGTAGAAATAGAAAAATATGAATTTCTCCTATGATGCCGGACTTATGGGACACCCTGTACATATATACTGTATATTTATTTATTTATTCAATGCTTATTATTCCGACTAACCGATATTTATGTTTTGTATTTACATATACAGTGTTCATACTAATGATAAAAATACACAAGTGAACGTCAGCCATTTCCGGCGACTACAAAAATATAAATAGTAGTTCTTAAATTTTTATTTTGAATTTTTCATTATGTTTCCTTCACAAAGTGGAACAGTTAAGAATGAAAGTAAAAAATTAACACTTTCGATTTCGGTTCATTTAACTGAAAACTTTAAAAACTCTTTCATTTCAGTTTTTTAATCCTTTCTCTTCGTGAATTCAAGTTACTACTTGAAGCAGTTTCTTTAGAATTTTATGAAGCTTTCGAACGGGCGTCACCTTTCTCATATATATATATATATATATATATATATATATATATATATATATATATATGATGAATAAAACCACGAAGGAAAGGAAACACAAAATGGTGCTCAAGCGCTTTCGTCTAATGACATCCTCAGGAACACTGAGGATGTCATTAGACGAAAGCGCTTGAGCACCATTTTGTGTTTCCTTTCCTTCGTGGTTTTATTCATCATAAATATTTTTCACGTATTACTTTCGTGAAATAATTTTCATATATATATATATATATATATATAATACACACACACACATATATATATATATATATATATATATATATATATATATATATATATATATATATATATATATATATTTCATTGCCTTTCACTTTTAATAGTTCTCAAGTACGTAAAAGTTTCCTTATTAATAAAAAATTTACGTTTTATAAAAGATTTTCAAATAGTTTTTTCATAAGAGAGAAAAGTTAGTGTCACTTTTTTATGATTTTTCCCCTCAGATCATAAGTTTAGTAATATTATTTATTTATTATTTATTTGCTCTTTATTTTTAATGTGATTTCTTTTAATTCTCAAAAAAGTTTTCTTTAAAACAGTTTTAAGACATTCCAAAATTTTACATCTACTTTAACAGGCCGATTCTCCTGTAAAATATTTACTTTATGGAATCAAAGTGTGCTTTCCTGTTTCATTTAGTTATATTGGGGTGATATAATATATATATATATATATATATATATATATATATATATATATATATATATATTATATATATATAATATATATATAATAAAAGCCTTAAAAATATGAAGCTTTTCGATGAGCTCCTCTTCGTTCAGGTAAGAAAATTAATATTAAATAAAAGGTACAGGGAAAAAACAAAACATGAACTTCATGAATTTGACAGATAACAACGGACGGTCCAGGAAAGATTTAAAATGAGCGCCTGGAACTAAAATTTTATTTGAAAGTGGACCGATGTAAAAATAACTTTTATTATTGTTGAAATTATCAATTTCAATTGAAAAGGATTCAGTCAATTTCCTCTTATTTTTATCTTTTATAGTTACACAACATTTGCATAAAATAACATTTCACACTAATGATCAAATGTACTACAAATGTACCTGCAATGAAGCTGTTACATGAATAATGTAACATCATTTTCTGAAAATTGGCTACAACAAATTTCAAGGTTAAAATCTATTCCAGCGATTTCTCATCAAGGATCGCGTTACATTCGAAAAATTATTCATATAGTTACATAGTTAATATCAAGGCAACCATAGAAAGAACAAGAAACTGTTTATAAAACATACTAACCAGAGGGCACATATTATGACACAAAACACACCAGAAAAACTTTAGACAATAACCGAATACTTTCACTTATTGCCAAATGATAATCAGTGTACATCAATTTCTGAACGTTGTTCAGATAGCATTCCGCTGTTTTTGTGTCTGTCGAAAGCTAACAACGGATCTTTTAAATTTTAAATCGCACTCTCCTACTCTCTTCGCTAGAATGCAAGGGGTTGTATCACCATGCAACAGATCAGCACACTTTGAGATTCCGCTCTCTCCAGAAAATGTCAAAAAAAGATGTCGTCCAATTCAAAGAGGGTCATGGGGATGGAGAATACTGAAAGTGGTACAACGTATGGGAATTGGGCTGAATTTCCTATTCTAGAAACTGACGAAGAAACTCACCACTTTCATCTCAACTTTTTTCGGTGAGCGCTGCTCCTCTGCTACCTCCAGCTGAAAGGTTTCCTAAATGGTATTAATCAAACGATCACTTGGCCGTAGGTGGTTTCACAACGAACTTACTGTGTGTCTGTATGGGCAGTAAAGCCTTAAACACTTATTCAAAATCTCGTGGTTTGCCGACCGAGTAGTAAGACGCGCATTCAGCCAAGCATCGAAAGAGTGGGACCAAGACTGCCCGAAAGTATCATTAGGCCACAAACGCTCGAAACTGTCCCGCACTCAACTCTTTGTGCATTCGATTCCGTCTCTCTCGTCTCGTCGGTGATTGATCACCTTATTCGGGTTAACTAAACACCACTAGTGGAATCCGGATTCAACTAAGTTGCTTCCAAATCGAGCCTCTTGAAATTTTGAAGAAATACATCTAAAAGTTTGTATTGCTACTGATTATCACTTTTCACACTTAATTTACAGAATTTTCACAACACTTCACTCGAAACAGTAACCATAATTTGCCCTGGCCAATTTTAAAAGAAATATTGACAAAAAAGAAAAATACAGAATTTCGCAACACTTTAATAAGGTAACTTAGCCATTTCAATCGAGAAAGAGAATAAAAACGAACAACCACAACCAAACAATACTGCATTGCATATAAATACAAATGCGCCCATACAAAGTAACCATAATTATAATTTAAAAAAAATAATATTATTCAAACTATTCTCAGGAATAACCGACACAATCAAATACAAACAACCAAGATGATAAACAAAACTTCACGTCATCAACTCACGACAACAATGAACCAACTTAACACCTAATCAGGGAGCGGACAACACGAGTCCCCAAGATGCTACAAAAAAAGTTACTGGCAATCTAAAAATGCCCCATTTCTGGTCAGCACGAGCAAACCCAAAAATAAAGTTTAAAAAGTGATACATTTACCCAGAATTAATGGTTAAATTTTTTTTTTAAATATTACTACCAAAATTAATTTAATACATTAATTCCAATCTGTAACGTTAAATTGAGTTGGAAGAAACTCCATAATTTACAAAAACATCTGAGGTAACAACTCTCTCCTTCAACACAAAACCGAGCATGGTTTGCAAATCACAGTAATTCCAGTAATTCATCCCTTCAAAGTGAAACTAATAACAATTTTGCAATGTTATTATAAATAAGAAAATATATGAACCAAAAATACAGCGCGACCATTCTACATAATAAAAAATCAAATAATTAATAACATTATGAACCGAATGTCCACTTTTTGCAAGCGAACCTCTGTATAAATATTCTTAACTGAACCAAAATACATTATACAGGGTGTTTCATAACATGTGGGACGCACTTTCAGGATGGATTCAGGACCTGAAAATAACGAAAAAGGTTTTTATAAACATATGCCCGAAATCGCTTTGTTTCCGAGTTACAGCCCGTTATGTGTTCCAGCAAGTATCCGCCTTACCTTTAAAGCAGTGGTGGCCAACCTTTTTTTGATGCGTGCCATTTTTAGGTTAGGTTTAATTCGGATGCGCCAAAAAAAATTTTGTGAAAAAATTACTAATAACTTGTAAGTAAAAATAAAAATATATAATATTTACCTTAAATAGAAATATAATGTGAAAAATATTTACCTTAATGAGATTTTTGATGTTGCTTCGACTTTACCAACTTCAAAATATTTGGATTTAAGTCTGTTGTAGCAAGCTGCAGTAAATTTTTTAGATTAGAATCAGTGAGTCGGGATCTTTGTTTCGATTTTATCAATTTCATAGACGAAAAGGCTGCTTTAATATTTAGTCTTAGAAGTGAAAATTTAGCACAATTCATACTAGACCTCGATGCGCCACTTCAAAGTATCTGATGCGCCACCTTTGGCGCAATGCGCCGGGGTTGGCCACCCCTGCTTTAAAGGAAGTGCTCAAAATGACCGCCTTACGCTTGAATACACGCCTGAACACGTCTCGTCATCGACTGCCTGACGCGTTTAAACATGCCAGGTATTGTTCGGATTTTGTGGCATCCTTGTTCTACACGTTGGCGAAGCATTTCAACGTTGTCAAGGGGTGTCACGTAAACGACGGATTTCAGATGACCCCACAGGTGGAAATCGAGTGGATTGAGGTCCGGGGAGCGAGCGAGCATGCCACGCAATGGGTCCTTCACAGCATATCCATTTATCAGGGAAATGGTCATCCAAATAGTCTCTGTAGTGATGTAGCGGTTGTCATTTTTCATAGCTCTGCGGTTGCGGTTGCGGAGCTTACAAATAGAGCTCCTCGCTGTTGCCGTTGCGGTTGCGGTTATGTACCGTATAACATCATAATATTACCTAAGAATAAACAACAAAATAAACTACCGTGTTTTAGCCACACTTTTCAGTCTTGTAATGACTATAATCTAAAATGTAAAAAGTGTGTTTTCAGGATGCGGAACGAGGACCCAATGCATTTTGCATCCCACCAACCACTTTCCCCAACTACCACTCATTCGAAAGTGGTGTATATAATTATAATATATACACACACACACACACACTATTTAATCCTTATATTTAAATTGAATTGCTGGGAGACTATTTCAAAAATAAAAGTTTTTCAGCTTTGTCTCCCTTCAGCCTATTTCTTTTTTCATCGTAGATGATCCCCGCTCCACTAAATAATTGTTCACTAGGAGTACTTGAGGGGGGACATCCAATGTATGTCCGAGCCAGTTTGCTCAAATTTTTGTATTTCTTTTGATTTGACCTCCACCAAGCTAAAGCATCATCTTCTTGTCCAATCCTTTTCTCTTTGTGATGTTTCTGGATAATTATTTGCGAGTTTCTGCTTGACTCAGTTTCGGTCTCTTCATCACTACTGGAAGCCAATAGAGCACTCATTGAGTCCATTATTGTTACTGATTTACTCGTAGAAGCTGATGCCTGGCCTAAATCAATGAATGGTTTCTTTGGCGGTGGTTCACTGGCTGTCTCCGAGTCCGGTGATGTTTGAGTCGTGTTCATTTCATCACAAAGATGTCCCAATTTTTCCTGATCTTTTGTGGCATGTGAAACTACTCAATCTTTTTGTGATAGATATCATCGAATGGTTCCAGCACATCCACACAGTTTGAAAAGAGAGTGAAGTCGACGTTAGTGAGTTGTTGCATTTTAGAATTAGCAGCGCTATATAGAATCAGTGGTTCCTTCAACTTCAGTGTTCTCTGCATCATCTGATAAGTGCTATTCCACCGTGTGGCGACATCATGAATGACTGTAAGTTCAGGTTGATCTAAGCGTTTCTGAATTTTTTTAACTCATTCTGCGCCATCGTAGAATGGTTGAAATGAATAGCGATGGATCGAAGTTTAGTTAACAAGTAAGAGATTTTTCTGAGGATAATCCACTTTTGATTACAAGTGGCAGTTTATGAACAGTGCAATCGATATTATGGACGGCAGTGAGAAACAAAGCTTTTATCATGTTTGCTCCTGAGTCGCGCATTACACAGTGGATGGATGAATGGGCAATATCCCATTTCGGAAGCATCTGCTCAAATTTTTCTGACGAGTATTCTCCAGTGTGGCGATCTTCAAGTGGCATTACGCTGAGCACCAAATTAGTTCTCTTGAAGTCTTGATTCACTGCATGGCATGTCAAAGAGAGTAAAGACTCACTCCAGCAGACGTGTCTGACCATGCACCCGTTGTCAATGATACTTTCAAATCTTTTAGAGGCTCAAGAATTTTGAACACTTTCTTCGAAACAAAGTCATAAATATCGTTGCACACAAGATTAGTGTAGAACTGACGCTGTTTCATTTTATACTGTGGAGCTGTTTCAACCATGAGTCTCATGAAACCTAAGTCCTCAACGTGCCTGAATGGGAAGTCATCCATTATCATCATTTCGGCTATGCGATAGTCCAGTGATTTTGATTTGGAATGATTCGCATCAAAAATTTTTGACTTTTTCGAAGCAACTTTCAATCGTCTGATTCTTTTCTTTCACTGCACACTTCATTTCCTCTAGGGGTGTAAGAGACATTTATGATTCCTTTTTCTTCTTTGACTGTTCATTAGCTTCATTTTCACTAGATATCACTTCATTATATTCCTTCTTGTGCATTGAACGCAGATGGTTTTTTAAGTTAGTGGTACTCCTTCCCTTTCGTGAATAGTTCTTATTACATATGACACACTTCTCTACATCGTTTGACACTCTCGAGGAGTACTTCCACACAGCACTCGTAGATCGCTACATGGTGGTTGCACCACAGTCTAACACTTTACTAATGGGTTGAAGCCAGTGGTGGCATTCAGACGGTTCGCACCGGTTCGTGCGAACCGGTTCCTAAAATTTCTCGAGTTCGATTTGGAGGCGATTTGGAAATATTTAAAAGGAAATTAAATAAAGAATTTCAATAAAAACATTTTTTTAGTTTTCATTTCTGACACGGAAGGGAAAGGAGAAGGGGGGAAGGGGAGGGGAGGGGAGGGCGAACCGGTTCTTAAAATTTTTGAATTCCACCACTGGTTGAAGCTCGTAACGTTACAAAGGTAGCGACGGAGAGCTAGCGCAACACAACCACCCTAATCGTGTCTGAACAGATGCTGAAGCTGGTGCTTTAGTTTAATTTGTAACTTAGTAGTGAAGGTTGCCTAATTAATAAAAAAAATTGAGTGTTTTTATCTTTTTTTATCAACAGTAATTATACATTATCACTGCTTTATTAAATATAATTAAAATAATGCTTTTCTAGCCACCTAGCTTTGATAAATGTAAGTTATTACATAATGCATCTGTCCATCCAGTCCAAGTAGCAACTCCAGACATGTCGCAATTAGGGCGTAGCAAACTTTTACTTTTTTGCACCCTTGAGTAAAGGCATGAGGCATGACAGGAACAACATTTGTCGACGTTTATAGCATTTCTAGCCATTACACTAGCATTTATAACATTTGGTTGCCCTAGTAAGAAGATATCCACAAACAACCTCAATAACCTCACTGATAAATGCCGTTGCAGTTGCGGTTGCGGACAACCGCTACATCACTAGTCTCTGGCTACTCGACTAAAATGAGGCGGAGCGCCGTCATGCATAAACCACGTACGACGTCGGACACCAAGAGGAACTTCATCTAGTAAATCGCTTAAATCATTCATTAAAAAATTGGAGTAGGATTCTCCTGTTAATCTTCCAGGCAAAAGAAAAGGACCGATTAAATTGTCGGCAGTAAGTCCTTCCATACATTGATACTAAATTGTTGTTGGTGCCTTGATTGGATGATGGCATGCGAATTCACTTCCGCCCAGTGATGAGTGTTGTGAAAATTGATCACGTCATTTCTTGTGAAAGCAGCCTCATCAAAAAACAACACGGAGGATAGAAAAAGAGGATCGCGAGCACACTGTTGAAGGAACCAAGTACAAAAAGCCTCTCGTGGTGGGAAATCAGCTTCAGTGAGGCCTTGCACTCTCTGAATATGATAGGGGTAAAGCTGTTGTTCCCGTAAAATTCTCCACACAGTTGTGTATCTTACACCCTCTGCTGATGCTATCCTTCGGGTGATGACACCAAGATGTTCCTCCAAGCGTTTCAGGACCCGCTCCTCCAACTCAACAGTTCTGGCGCTGATTGGTCTACAGTATGAAACTCGCTTGTTGAATGATCCTTTATCACCAGGACGCTCGTCTAGTTTCTGAAAGGTCTTCCTATCTGGCAGACGGCGATTCGGAAACCTTTCGTCTTGCTGCGGCCCCATTACACTCGGCAAGTCCACACATGAGATGCATGTCTGCCATTTCTCTGTTTGAATAAGCCTCCTTTCTCACTTCACATGCACACTATCACTGAATAGCACAAAATATTTTAAGGTTTTTTTTACTGGACTGCACTTACTCACGGTAAGAAATTACGAATAAGAACAGTGAAACACCGCGATGCACCTCTGACTGACTGATGGCTCTACACTTAACGATATTGAAACATGTCATAGAGCAGTGATGGCGAACCTTTTTATCCAAGTGTGCCAAAATTCGTGTTTTTTAAATAATGATATTGTTGGCGTGTCACTTGCATACATGCATTTTAAATTTAACTACAAAATCATAGATAGCTGACTTATTAATCGAAAGTACTAGGGCGTAGACGATTTATTGCAGTTTTTCATCAGAATACCAAACATTTTCAACATCCATCGCGTGTCACCTGAAACCCTGCGGCGTGTCACTGCTGACACGCGTGTCACAGGTTCGCCATCACTGTCATAGAGTGTACGAAACATTACACTCAGCAAGGCCATACATGAAATAAGTCTCGTACACACTCACAAACATTGTCGGCAAGCAGTGTTTGTAAACAGTTTGCAGAAAGAATTGCTGGAACACAAAACGGGGTGTCACTCGGAAACAAAGCGATTTCGAGCATATATTTATATAAACTTTTTTAATTCTTTTCATATCCTGAATCCATCTTGAAAGTGCGTCCCACATGTTATGAAACACCCTGTATAATGAAATAATTTTGTAATATCTTATATACAAATTCGTGAGAGTTACAAGAACAATTTCCCTATTTATACCCACAACACGTAAAATTTTAAGCGAAAAACATTGCTCACAATAATAAAATGTAATTTCAGAATAAAAATTTAACCAACCAGCCTATCCATAAAAAAATAAAACATCACCTTTGGAATTTGCATTGAAACTCATGAAAGAAAAAAGAATTTGTAACCACCAACCTTAATATTACCTAAAAATTAAAGCAATTTTTATTTAAAACGTTGTTGTTTCTCAAATTTACCTCTTGTGGTTGGGGCGAGTGTAATGTGCAGATCTGATTCGTAATAAATTTACTTATTCTAATCTAACCTACTTTTGGTCAAAAAAATAATCTCAAAACCATTAATACATAATAGGTACTGGAAAATTTGGTAATTTATTTCATTTTTATAATTTGTTAATATATATATATGATACACACAGACCGTGCATGGAACAAGGAACTCTTCTGGGATAATTAAATCCACTATAGTCCGAATAAGTAATGGTAAATGACAAATACCATAGTTTTTCTTTTTCATGATGCTAGCCCGACGTGGGCAACGGGTCACTCGCAAAGAGGTCCCATAAATATAGCTTCCCTCACCAGCTATCTGCAAAGCAGACAGGATCCAGCTGCTTTGGGACATGGATCTAGGGTTTAAAGCAGCCTAGCCCTGCTACATTTAGAACCTCATATAAGACCATTACTTATTCGGACTATAGTGGATTTAATTATCCCAGAAGAGTTCCTTGTTCCATGCACGGTGTGTGTGTATCATAAAAAACTCAGGTGACCATTCTGAGTTCATTCCCATCTTGAAACGGACATGTTATGTGCCCTGAAAAGTGGACCCTCAATTCTGCCAGTTGAGGTTTAAGTTTTGGTGTTTGGCTAAAAATATAATAGTTACTCCTTTTTCTTTGATGTATTCAATCTGACGTGAAGGCAGCGAATCTTTTGCTTATATTGAGGTTCTAAATGTAGCAGGGCTAGGCTGCTTTAAACTCTAGATCCATGTCCCAAAGCTGGATCCTGTCTGCTTTGCAGATAGCTGGTGAGGGAAGCTATATTTATGGGACCTCTTTGCGAGTGACCCGTTGCCCACGTCGGGCTAGCATCATGAAAAAGAAAAACTATGGTATTTGTCATTTACCATTACTTATTCGGACTATAGTGGATTTAATTATCCCAGAAGAGTTCCTTGTTCCATGCACGGTCTGGGTGTATCATAAAAAACTCAGGGGACCATTCTGAGTTCATTCCCATATATATAGTATGTATATATATATATATATATATATATATATATATATATATATATATATATATATATGCAGGAAGGAGAGGTAAACAAAGAGAGTTCAGAAGAAAAATGTCGGTTATAATAGCGATAGTAAAGAGAGAGTGAGGCAATACTGCGTAAAGAGAAAGAGAGAGTGAAGACCATCAGTAAGAGGCGAAGAATTGATGAGACGAAAAGCCTTTGATTCCACCCGGTCAAGTACGGCTGTTTGGGTTGAACTTCCCCACACATGAGAAGTATACTCCATACAGGAGCGAACAAGACCAATTAGGCCTGTTCAAAAATCAACTTTTTCTTATTTTCATAGGTTTCTGTACATTTTCCCAAGCTTTTTGACCTGAAAAAGCCGCAAATCACAACTATTTTGACCTAGGATGTAGGGAAGCATTGCCACATGGAACTTTAAATTTTCTGCCTTGAAATCGGCCAAAGCGCCAATTCCGGGGTCCTTTGAATTATGTTTTGCACTTTAACTTTTGATCTAAACAAGATAGAGCAACAAATTAGGTATCAAATGAAAGAGCATAAAATTGATAAATAATAATATATAATATAATAATAATAATAATAAATAAATAATTAATAATAATAATAATAATAATTATCTTCATTTTTCAGGAAACAACAGAAACTCAATCAGAATCTAGAAAACCATCTACAAGTTACAACTTCACAATGGCATTAAGCAAGGAGCTGAGGGAGCTCCGTGGGCGC
Organism: Bathynomus jamesi; assembly: GCA_023014485.1. NCBI lineage: Eukaryota > Metazoa > Arthropoda > Malacostraca > Isopoda > Cirolanidae > Bathynomus > Bathynomus jamesi. Next base: position 1,895,697 of record JAJOZX010000120.1, on the reverse strand, counting down.
ACAGTTGATATCTCAGAACCTCCACGTACTGTCCACAGGCAGGTGTCAACTGGGCCATCTACCAGATCTCTCACTGAAACTTTCCTGGTTGGATACTCTTCAGCTTTTATCAGTGGTTCCCACCTTCCCACCAACAGACAGGCGTTCCAGTATTTCCTTAATATTCAGAATTTACCGGAAAATGCAGGGAGGCCCATGGTTCAAGACCTTGCATATGAAACAGTTGAATCTATCATCCCATTCTGGCAGATGGCTAGGATCAAGACAATGACCAAGTACAACGCAATGAAGCTCTTCATGAAACTACATGAGAAACATCGTGCTCTGGTGAAAAGCAAGGGAAGAGCAAGTAACCCTGGAGGAAAAAGAGGAGCATTTGTGCTGGAATTAGACAGCCTGTTCGATATAGGAGCTCCAGATGCAATCCAGGAAATACAGAACAACAGACTGTTATCCAGAGAGAAGAAAGATGAAGATATCAGGTTCTACGAAGACCAAAAGACTGAGAGGAAAGGTCATATGTCTGGTCATGACAAGATTTTTGAGACAAGATCCCTGCAGCAAGCAGCGAGGAATGAAAGACTGCAGCATAGACAAGAACAAGGTAAAACTAATTACTTTGAACGTTACAAAAAGTTTTAAGTTTTACTCCATTGCGATATTTAGCATGTACTTAACAATTACTGTCTTAACATGTTGTACTATTTTACAGCTGCAGCAGAACAAGAGGCAGTTGTTCATGTGGATGACATTACCTGGGGTGACTCAACTGACAACGACGCTAACACAGAGGACATGGATTACGATCAGCCTCGTCCTGGATGTTCTCACCATCAAGACACTGTGACTAGTGTGACTTTGACGTTTCCAAGGAAGGTCATGGAATGTGATGTCATCTGCAATACAGCTGATCGTCTTGGTTTATCAGACAATCAAGTTACTGCCATGGTTTCTGCCACCTTGAAAGCTGGAGGGGCTGATCTGGATAACTTCGTCATCTCAACCTCAACAACACGTCGCAACAGAATGCTGTCCAGGTATAATATCAGCCAGAGTCACATGTCCAAGTTTTGTGAAAAAAACCCACAGTACGCTGCCTTACACTGGGATGGAAAGTTGCTCAAAGATGTCTTGGGCAGTGAACCTGGAAGTACCTCAGAGACTTTAGCTGTGCTAGTGTCTGGTCCACCTTTATACACTGAAGGAAAGTTATTGGGAGTACCTGTCATCGACAATTCTTCTGGCACAGCTCAGGCTGAGGCTTCAATGGATTTACTGGAGACATGGGAACTTACGGATAATGTTACTGCCCTTGTTTTTGACACTACATCCAGTAACAGTGGAGTTCACAGAGGAGCTGCCAAACTGCTAGAGAAAATGCTGAACAAAAAGGTGTTTTATCTGGCCTGTCGACATCACATCCTGGAAATCCTAGTAGGAGCAGTTTGGGAGAAGCTGTTTGGGAAGGTGAAGGGGCCAGATAATCCCTGGTTTGAGCATCTGAAGGATGTTTGGACGGACTTGTCCAAGGAAAACCCAAAGATGCTGGCTATCAACAGCAAATGGCTGAAGGAAAAGAAGAAGAACAGTGAAGAAATACTCCAAGACATTCTAACAGCAGAAATGCTTCTAAGAGCCGACTACAGGGAAATGGCTGAACTGACAGTCATTGTTCTTGGAGGAACGCCTCCTCGAGGTATTCACTGGAGTCGACCAGGCGCCATTCATCAGGCCAGATGGATGGCCAGAAACCTGTACTCCATGAAAATGCTGATGTTTGCAGATCAACTTGAGTACGACGAAGACACTGTATCAAAGCTGGAAAGACTCAACACCTTCCTTGCGCTGTTCTACACTCCTGTATGGATGATGTCAATGTCTGCTGCAGATGCTCCCGTGAATGATCTAAGTCTAATCCAGGACATGTTGAAGTACAAGAAAACTGACCCAGAGCTTGCTGATGCAGTACTTAATAAGATGGAAAACCACAAATGGTACCTGACGCAGGAAGTCGTGCCATTTGCCCTGTTCAGCAGTAGATTGAGTGACACATTGAAACACGACATTGCTGCCCAGTTACATGCCACTGAGAAGCCAGACAGCTTCAGAACAGGAAAGCCTCTATTCCAGAGAGTCACAGCTAAGACCACCCTGGTTCATCTCATTGGCCCAGAATCACATTTCCTGCTGGACACACTGAACATTGGATCCGAGTGGCTTCTGGAACCTGTCACGTCTTGGCCACAGAATGAGGACTACAGAAAAGCGTTGGACTATGTTAAGAATCTGAAAGCGGTGAATGACATTGCTGAACGTGGTGTCAAGATGATGAGCGACTTTGCAAATGTCATAACAACAGATGCCAAGCAAAGGGACTATCTCCTTCAAGCTGTGGAGTTCAACAGACGCCGCTTTGACAGCTTCAAGAAACAAACTCTCAACAACTGACTGTGTAAATGTCATTATGAAATTAATCATCATGTAATGCTTTCACTTCTTGATCGATTAGACTTGTGACAAAATGTTAATCTCAAATTTGTGTCATGAATAAGGCGCCTTGTCTGCCTTGAGTGTGAGAAAACGAATTTTGTGATATTTCTGAAATCTTTGTATGTACCAATGTGCCATTTCTTGTTCCAAGACTATCATAATTGTATAAGTTAGAAAGAGGATTAAAAACACTTTAATTTGGTGCCTATTTTGTTGCTCTATCTTGTTTAGATAAAAAGTTATAGTGCAAAACATGATTCAAGGGACCCCGGAACTGGTGCTTTTGGCCGATTTCAAGGCAGAAAACTTAAAGCTCCATGCGGCAATGCTTCCCAACAACCTAGGTCAAAATGGTTGTGATATTCGGCCTTTTCAGGTCAAAAAGCATGGGAAAAAGTACAGAAACCTATGAAAATAAGAAACGTTGATTTTTGAACAGGGCTAAAGACCCATGTACAGAGACAGCAGCCGAGTGGGGGTGAAGAAACTGCGGAGGCGGTACAGCACACCTAACCTCTTAGAAGCTGTTTTAGGAAGAGTGTATATGTGATCTTTCAGGAAGGATCACGAGAAACGGAAACGCCGAGAATGTTAAGAGAAGCGGAAGGATTGTGTTGTGTGTTGTTGGAGGTAAGGGATAGTCTTATGGAAGATTGTGACGAGTAGATAGATGGAGGAACTGAGTTTTTGAGGAATTAAAAGCCACAAGGTTTTCTGTGCCCCAATTCGATATAGTAGAAAGATTAGAGATCAGGTGTCCCATAGCAGTCTTACGCGTATCATGAAGTGACTGCTGTGAGCGACGCTTTGGGAAGTGGGTGGAGAAGTGAAGAGTGGAATCATCGGCATAGGCGTGAGTAAGACATGAAGTGCGGATTAAAAGATCATTAATAAATAAAAGGAAAATAGTGGGTGACAGGACAAAATCCTAAGTAGCACCACTGTTAATACCTTTAGGAAGAAAACCATGGCCATCTAAAACCACAGCTATAGATCGTCTTGAAAGGAAATTAGAGAGGAAAGCACAGAAAGAATGATAGAAACAGAAGGACGGCAGTTTGGAAACTAAAGATTTGTGCCACACTGTATCAAAAGCTTTCGATATGTTAATTGGGATCGCAATTCCCAGGCAATCGCAGGCAGTCGCAAAAGTTTCACCGGAATCCCGAAAGGAGGATAATCAAGAGTCAGAGAGATATGCAAGAAGATCGCCAGAAGAGCGTCCCTTGCGGAATCCATACTGGATCTGAAAGAAGATTGTAAGAAGAGAGGTGTTTAAGAATCTTCCTATTAAGGATAGATTAAAAAATTTGGGAAAAGCAAGAAATCAAAGCAATTGGAAGATAGTTGGAGGGTTGAGAGCGATCTACAGATCTACAGAAGCTAAGGCTAACAAAGACCCTAAGATCCACTCTAAGGCTAGCCCGAGAGAAAGGAAAGAGTAGGGGGTTAAGAGAAGAGAATAAGGGGTTAAGTAAGGAGCAACACCTATCACTCGTGGGTTAACATTCATTCAGAAAAATAGGAAAAGTGTCTCACCATCATCATCCGCCGGCCACTGCCGACAAGTCAGAAAAATAGTCGGATAGAATAGGTTAGGGGTGAAAGATGAAAAGAAGTAAAATAAGAACGCTTACAAACCATGCAAACACAGTCTTAACTCACTGTCATACCATGCAAACTACAAACATGCAAGAAAAGAGTTAGAGACATGCAAAGTAAGGAGGATAAGAAAAAAAAAAAAAAGTAGGTTAAAGTTAAACAAAAAGTGGGTTAGTTTACGCTATGAGCTACATCTACATTCGTGTTAGTCTAATTTTTTTTTTTTTTTTTTTTTAATAATTTTATTGCTGGCATCACACGCTGGCATGTCACAAGCTGGCATTCATCGTCAACAGACTCATCCCCGAGCACCACCACCAGAGCTTCTGTTACTAACTTTGTTGTTATTTAAATTAAACAACGTTAATACCTTTAAAATGTCTGTCAAGACGGTTCTTAAACATATTAACGCTGGTAGAATGAACGACTGACGCGGGAAGATTATTCCATTTATCAATTACTTGAAACGTAAAGAAGTTTTTAGCGATATTAGTAATGAAACGTCTGCCACGCAACTTGAATCCGTTATTGCGAGTATTACTATTATCGAAAGTGAACAATTTGTCAAAATTCACGTTATCGATGTTATCAACGATTTTAAAAACTTCAATAAGCTCCCCCCTTAATCTCCTAGTTTCGAGTGAATACAAATCTAACACTTTAATCCTATCTTCATAAGGCTTGTTGCGCAATGACGGAATAAGTTTCGTGGCACGACGCTGAACCCTTTCTAACCTATCAATATCCTCACGCAAGTACGGGCACCAAAACTGAACTGCATATTCTAAATGAGGCCTGACTAGGGACTTGTAAAGGGGCAATATGATATCCTTCGACTTAAATTCGAAATTACGCGCTATGAAGCCTAACATCCTATTCCCTTCTTCGGGACAGGTTGAATGAAAGCGAACTTCCAGCAAGAAGAAAAAGTACCAGATGAGAGACAAAGACGAAAAGGTTTGCCTAGGCAGGGTGTCAGCACAGAAGCACAGTTCTTAAGAACAACAGGAGGAACACCATCAGGACCGTACGCCTTCCTAGAGTTGAGCCCAGATAGGGCTGAAAAAATATCTTCAGAAGAGATTCTAATCTCAGACATAATAAAGTCAGAGGGGAGAGGAGACGGAGGTACAGCACCGGAATCGTCGAGGGTTGAATTATAAGCGAAAGTTTGAGCGAAGAATTTAGCTTTGTCAGAAGAGACTGCAACTGAGGTAGGAATGGAAAAGAGGAGGGAAAGAAGAAGTAAAGTTGTTGAAGAGTTTCTTAGTTAGATGCCAGAAAGAGAGCCAATAATTCGAATTGGATAGATTTTCACATTTTTGTGGGATGAAGGAATTTTTGGCGAGTCGAAGAACAGATTTTGTACGATTCCGGGGAGAAATATAAGCTGAGTGAGAGTCAGAAGTTGGATAGCGACGTTCCCTTCTGAAAGCCTCCTCTCTGTTGCGGATAGCATTGGAACAAGTAAGGTTAAACCAAAGTTTTTTTGCATTAGTAGTTGCAATAGAATATGGAATGTACACCATACCCGAGAGAATCACCTCGGAGATACGCTCAGCACACTCGGAAGGGCCCCGGCCACGGAAGCAGTAATCATTCCATGGCAAATCACAAGAGTACTGCATAAGGGCCTCCCAATCAGAGGCGCTGAAGTGCCAAAGGCGCCTTTTCTTGGGAGGATCCAAAGGCCGAATTGGAGCGATAGGACAGGAAACAGATATAAGAATGGGGTCGGAGGAGCCCAACGGAGAAAAACGTTTCACAGAATAAGGAGGAGGAGGAGAGGAAAGAAATAAATTAGAATGTTGAGCTTATTTAGGATAGAAAAATTGTGAGCTATTTCACCAGGGATGTTAGTGAAATGGAAGGAAATCCAAAAGTGGTGGTGAAATTGAAATCTCCTAAAATGGAGATTTCAGCAAAGGGAGAGCGGGAAAGAATGTATTCCACTTTGGAAGTGAGGTATTTAAAGAATTTTGGACAGTCAGTAGAATTAGGGGGAAAGGTAAACAGATGATGTATATTATATATATATATATATATATATATATATATATAATATATATACATTTTAACTGCATAATTAACGTAAAGAACGACGCTTGTATAGAAGAACGTTCCGCACAAGATGAGGAGAAAGAACGAACAAATGAAAAATGAGGTAACCACCTCTGCTCGTATGTAGGAGAATTACGACTTCTGATTAAGCGAGGCCCATGGTGTAGTGGTTAGCATATCTGACCGGCAATCGGAAGATCCCGGGTTCGATTCCCGGGTGGTTAACTCATTTTTCATTTGTTCGTTCTTTCTCCTCATCTTGTGCGGAACGTTCTTCTATACTCTTCTATACAAGCGTCGTTCTTTACGTTAGATATATATATATTAGGGTGGAGCGAAAAATACTTTTTTTCTAGTATGAAGTTCTAATAGTGATTAAAAGTTGCAGTTAGTGGACGATATATACCTGCTAAAATATGCGTTCATTTGTTTAATATTTTCAGCTGCCACCAGGGGGCTAAAGTTAACCCAATTTTGGGTAAAAAGGAAAAAAATGCTTCTATTTTAGGTTTATCAAACTATTATAAAATTTTATCTTAGAATTATCTAATAGTTTGATTAAGATTCTTAAATGATAAGAATTTATTTTGTAAAAATGCCTTTTCATATGCTTAATATCTTCAGCTGCCACAAGAGGGCTGAAGTTAACTTAAAAATGACAATTAAGTATGATTCTGTATTTACTTGAAAAAGGGAACAGTAATAAATTAGGATGTCTCTCCTCCTTTATACTGGCTTGAGACAGTTAAGAAACGTTATTTCGTGCCTTAGCGGAGTTACCACCCTTTCCCCAACCAACCTCCCTCTAGAAAGGGTTCTTACTGAAGACTATTTAGTAATTTGCTTTTGTGTCAAATTTTGGCTGTTTTTTCCTTGATTCTAATGTAGCACGAATCCAACCGTCTCTGTTTGTAGGTCCGCAGACTGATCCAGCAGCGTCTGTAACGAGCTTGACGCATCTCTCTACGGCTTGTGTATGACATGGAAACTGAAATAATTCTGAATGAAGAGTAGTACCATGTTTGATGCATGATTCAATATCATCAAGATAAACTCCTTTGGTTATCGGTGGTTCTGCTATCTGAAAATCTTGCCACATAATGAGATCTGTATAGTCTTTGGCATAAAAATTTATTTCTGGCACCTTAAAATACCTGATAACATCTGTTTCTTGAATGCATGCTCTTGCTTTTATGATACGCCTAAATCCCAACTGACGCACATGCTCCCTTTCATCAGCTATCATTGCAATGAGAATGTTTTCTTGATTTGCGTAATATGCATTTCGCTGAATGACTGAGTCATGTACTCTCCTAAGCTCTTCACGGAGATACCGGCTTCTTGCAATCATATGCCACATATGTTTAGCACCATATTGGCATAATGGTTTACGTTTATCTGAAACCACATTGGTGCGTATACCCTAACAATGAAATAGCTAATTCTTGTAAATTGCCTGAAGGATTCTCTGTGCTTGCATATAACCGCAGAGTCCTGTTTGCTGTGGTGAGCCACCTTGAATGTGATATATTGCCTGGACTCTTATGACTAAGACTCTTTGAGAATGTTCCACTTGATATAGCCTTGTGAATTTCAAGAAGGTATTTCTGGTCAGTACTTATGTCATCTACATCAACTTCACACATGTCCTCTTGAATTTGAATGGGTTTGAAGTTAACTATGGGAAGCTTTTCACAGTCTGAAAGTGCTCGGCCAATTTCTCCTGAAAATGCTCTTGGTCCAGTAGTGGTACCATCCAAGTGATGAAACAGATGGCGCAATGGAAGTTCATTAAGGTGTAAAAGGCATATCAGCCACTGCAATGGCTTATTAAAAGCTTCTTCCAGTAATCTTATTGTGCCTCCAATACTACCAGTGTTAACCACTGTCGAATCACAGCCAACTGCAACGATGTTCCCTATATCAACATTCCTTTCTTTCAAGCAATTCACTAGCGCTGTGCAAATGTATTTAGCTTTGCCACTGGAAGGTGTCACATGTGCAAAGTACAGAGAGTGTGGTTCAGATATTATGCTGATATGCTCTTCGCGTTTGGTTCTTTGGTGGTTAGAGCCATCACTCTCCTGGACTTGAATCATTGTTTTATCCTTTCTGCCATCAAAGTATAATCCCCGCATGGTTTTTGGCTCTCCTATCTGTTGTAGTTCCTTTCTCTGTTTTTGTCTTTCACGTCTTAGCTTACTTCTGTCTATAATATTCCCTTTGTCTTCGGGAGTAACAATTTTAAGATCTGCCAATACTGCAGAAGCAATAGCAGCCCCAGCTCTGTCCGACATTTTAAATCTATCACAAGTAATTGCTAATGAAGGCAGTGGCTCACGCATCTGTTGTTCTGATATTACATATTGAGTCGAGGTTGTATCTTCCTCATTATCTTCAGATATCTCTTCTAGTTGTTGAAGTTCACTTGTCTCTGTTTCGATTTGTAAGTTGGACGTATTGGTTATAGCAGCACTAGTTGTTTGTGAGGATTCCAGACGTGCTTTTTCCATTTCCTTTCGATGTTCTCTTGCTTGTAATCGTCTTGTGTGTGCTATGTCAATGCTTCCTATCACCATTATTCTGCGTGTTCGTTGGTCATTTAAAAAATCCTGCTCTTTTGGAGGGACTTTCTTACTCTTTTCACATGAGCATCTCCTAAACTCCTTACATTTGCAGGTGCAGATGTCAAACAAAGTGCATTTTGAAGAGTTTTCAAATTCTTCAAGCTGATTTTTGTACTTAGGCTGATCCTTGCGTGACTTGTATGGCTTTAATAAGGACCTGTATTTATCATGGTACACTCGCATCATCTGTAAAACGCGTGTATGTGAAACTATTGGCAAAGAGGCCTTCTTCCAAATATTTTCTACCTTTTTGGAAACTGCCTCTGCTATTTCAGAAAATGAAGGCTCCTTGTTATTCATCTGCTCCTTCACTAAATGTTTTGTGAACAGGTAATCTTTCATAATGCAGTTATAAGTTGGTAGTTGCATATCACTCATCTCACAAGGTACTTCAAATATGGCACACTTCATATGTTCTCTAGTGAAATGTTTATATTTAGTATTTGATGCCATAATATTTTTAAGGAAAATTCACATTCACAAAATATCCTGAACATCAAAACATTATATAATTAATATATATAATATATTTTATAAGTATATATAATATATTATATAAATATATAATATATTATATAAATAAACTAAAATTATATAATACATTATAACAAGCATTTTATGATAAAATCAATATTATCTCTATATAAATCACTTTAAAATAAAGTTTTATAATATTCCGATCATATTAAAAAACTCTCCGATCAACTGAGCGACTAGGCCTACTACCTAAGAAGACAAGTGTTAACACACTGTTCTAATTACTCACAGAAATAAATTCCTTCACACCAAAACCCTCCCCCACAAGCCTCCTCAAACCCTCCCCCACAACATTCAGTGTAGTCTCAACATGACTCAGTTACTCTAAATTGTGTTAACTTCAGCTCTCTTGTGGCAGCTGAAGATATTAAGCATATGAAAAGGCATTTCTACGAAACGAATTTTACGTAGGTTCCGAACCACAAGAACATAAGAAATTTATGTAACAACTTCCTGTACATTGTGTACAGTGGCAACGACCAATTTAGCAAAACTAATTAATTATCGATTTAAAACTAAAGATAGAATCTCTGGATCCAGAGGATCACGTCATAATAGACTACTATCCACAAATATGTTACACTCTATATCTATTTATAACCGACATGCAAATATATCAGATCCAGAGAATCCAGTCAATTTCATTACGGTATCCATCAATACTAGTACCTTGTCACGAAAAATAAGTCACGGTCCATATCGATTGTGGACCAAGTCAAAATTTACAACCATATACATTACAATATATACACTTAGGAGGAAAAGTGTAGGTGTGGCTGTAAAGACTGTAGTAATGTAGAAATGTGTGTGCACCCATCTTGGGTCTCCCATTTAAAGGTGTTTGTGGGGCAAGTGAAGATCATGAGTTTTTCAATACCTCACAGTACTATGGGGGGCACCGCTCAGCAGAGGAATCTCTTTAAATGGGGTGTGTAAGGACAGAGAGTATCCCCTAACCCAAGACGCTGCCTCCGTATATCCAACAACACTTGTGTTGAGCTGTGGGATCTATCCCCACAAAGCCTTAATTTTACTACCCTAAACTATACCCAATCTATCAACATATGCGTCTAATCGATTTTTAAACATGTTTATAGACGTGCTACTAATTACTTCTACCGGCAAACTATTCCAGCTATTTACTATTCTATGCGTAAAAAAGTTTTTGGCAACTGCTGTCTCGAACCTTCTACTTGTCAACTTACACCCGTTATTTCTAGTCCTATTATGTTGAGAAATTTCGAAAAAGCTATCTCTATCTGCGTTATCGAACCCATTCATAATTTTGAAAACCTGGATTAGATCACCCCTTAACCTCCTAGTCTCGTGTGTTGTCAATTTTAAATCCTTAAGCCTATCCTCGTACGACTTTGACCTAAGCGACGGAATCATCTTAGTTGCTCGTCTTTGAACTGTTTCGATTTTGTCTATATCTTTGCGCATATGCGGATTCCAAAATTGGACCGCGTACTCCAAATGGAGTCTAACTAATGATTTATAAAGTGGAACTATAATATCGCGCGATTTGTACTCAAAATTTCGAGCTATAAAACCTAACATTTTGTTCGCCTTATTGACCGTTGCTGTACTTTGTTTCGCTACTTTTAAATCACTAGTGACTATAACTCCTAAATCTTTTTCCTGCTCTACGCTTGTTAAATCTTTCCCTGACATACTATACGCAAAATTACCGTTACGCGAACCTATATGCAAAATTTTGCACTTATCCACGTTAAATCTCATTTGCCATGTGACTGACCAATCAACGATTTTATTCAGATCTTCCTGAATTTTACCTCTATCTTCGTCATTAATCGCCCTACCACCCAGCTTCGTGTCATCAGCAAACTTTGAAACTGTACCGACTAGGCCGACATCTAAATCGTTAATATATATAAGAAAAAGCAAGGGGCCCAATACAGAACCCTGAGGAACGCCACTCGCTACATTAGCCCAACACGACTCCGCTCCATCAACGACCACCCTCTGTTTCCTACCTCGCAACCACTCTTCTAGCCAAATTTATTACTACACCCCTGATTCCATGAGCCTTAGTTTTTTCAATGAGTCTTTTGTGTGGCACGGTGTCAAACGCTTTTTTAAAATCTAAATACACTACATCAACCGCCCGATGTCTATCGTAAACGTCAACCACGCTTTGGAAAAATTCTAAAAGATTAGTTTAGCAAGATTTGTTTCCCCTAAATCCGTGCTGCGTATTTCTAACTAGCTTATGGAATTCTAAGTGTTCGACTATACGATCCCTAATTATTGATTCCAGTAGCTTACCTACAACAGACGTTAAACTGATTGGCCTATAATTTCCCGTCGCACCTTTATCGCCTTTCTTAAAGATAGGTGTTACGTTTGCTAACTTGAAATTATCTGGTACGCACCCCTCAGAAATAGACGCATTAAAAATCTTTGTTAGCGGCACAACAATGCTATCTTTTAATTCTTTTAGTTGTATGGGATATATGGAATCCGGACCCGGTGATTTACGCGTTTCCATTTTATCAATATAGCGCATTACTTCCCCTTCACTAACGACAATATTATCCAAAATATTACCATTATCAAAAGGTATTATGTCTATGACCGTAGGGATATTCGTTACATCTTCTATAGTAAAAACTGACGTAAAAATTTCGTTTAGCAAGGTAGCCATTTCCTTGTTTTCAGAAACTGGATCTCCGTTTACATTTTTCAATGGACCCAAGACACTTTTTACTGGATTTCTATTATTGACGTATTGAAAGAATCGCTTGGGGTTTTCTTTACCGTCACGAGCTATGGAGATTTAAAATTCGCGCTTGGACTTTTTTATTACACTTTTCGCTTCACGCCTCAGAGAGATGTAGTTGTTTCGTAACAACAAATTGTTTTTATCGCACTTATTTTGCCTATAAGCCCTATCTCTACTCTTTATAATGTCTCGTACTCTAGAAGTAAACCACAAGGGCTTGTTGTTTACTTTCGCACGCTTAATTTTGTACGGTACACATTCCTCATTTATAGTCCTAAATACTGTTTCAAACGATTCCCACATTAGTTTTGCGTTGGAGTTCCCCATCACGTTTTCCCAATTGACGTGTGACAATTTATCTCGAAATTTACAAAAGTCTGCGTGCTGGAAGTTAGGAATTTTAGTCGAGTTAGTTGGTTTCGAGTGACATACTGAGAGGACAAACTCTCCATATTGTGATCGCAATTGCTTAACGGTTCTATTACTTGAAGATTAGTAATTAGCCTATCATCCGTAGTTATTACTAAATCTAAAATACTGTCCAACCTCGTAGGTTCCCCAACCTTTTGAATAAGAAAGCTATCCTCGAGAAAATTAACTAAACGATTACCTTCCGCGTCTCCCTGCATTGTATCGTAATTCACGTTTGCGCGATTAAAGTCACCCATAACTAAAGCGTGCTCACTACCGATTATTCTCTTTAGTTCACGATATAACGCTTCGTCCGTATCAGCTGTTTGATTAGGGGGCCTATATATAACCGCAACAAGAAGTTTGAAGTCGTTTAATTTAAGTTCTGCTATAGTCGAATTTATCGGTTCTGGAATTGAGTGCTTTACTTCTATAACGTTCGCAATATTATCTTTGATATACAACATAACACCGCCTCCTCGCCTACCTATTCTGTTTTTAACAAAAAGTCTATAACCTTTAATTTGATACTCCCCTACAACGTCACGTGTTTCAGTGCTAAGCCACGATTCGTTTATCGCAATTAAATCATAGTCTTTACAAGCAATTAAAGAAAAAAAATAATTTATTTTATTTCGTAGGCTACGAGCATTTAAGGATAGAACCTTCAAATTGCTTGCAATTACGACACCTTCGCGTGCGCAGGGGAAACTTGTAGAATTTACGCTGGGACCGTTCGAGTTACGGCAGCCTGAAAAGAAGAGACAGTATTATGAAATAGTCTTCCTAAACGCGCAGCCCCTACGTCATTAAGATGAAGTCCATCTTCGAGGAACAAGTCCCTCCTGCCGTAGAAACTGTTCAAAAAATTCGCATAATGCACTCCTTCTTGTTGGCAAAGAGACTTTAGGTTATTGTTAATATAGGTCGCCTTGCTGTAGAAATCGTTACGTTGGATAGTTCGAGGAAGTATACCTGTTAAGACAATCTTATTAGTTTTCTCCTTTAGTCGCTCTATTAAGTCCCTGTACCTAGCCAGCAGTTCTTCCGATCTAGAATTTAAAACGTTATTAGTACCGACATGAAAAACATACGTTGTGTCCTCGGCGGTACCGTCTGTAAAATGGTCAACACTATTAGTTATATCCTCCACCCTTGCACCAGGGTAGCAGTAACGGCGCCTACGACGAGGATTTCTCCCACAGAATTCCTCGAGCTGCCCTCGAACAATGGAATCGCCAACGAGTCGTATTTCCGTTTCATCAGCATCTTCGAAACCTAAAACCGAAAACTTATTGCTTGTTATTACTGGTAGACAAGTCTTTGCTTTTCGCAATGAGGCTCCATTTCGCACTCGAACGAAGGGTTGGGAACTAGGGGAAGAGAGAGGGCTATTAATACTATTTATATTATTAGTAGAAACTGAGGCATGAGGGGTCGTAACTGGAGTCTCAAGGGAATCCAATTTTGCCGTCAGAAGCATCACGCTTTCTTGAAGCCTCACCCTGGCCTCCCTCTCACGGTCTAATTCGTTCCTCAGGACTTTCATGCTTGAGCACCACCTGCAAACTAATTGTTCATTATTATTAGCCATTGTAAACGCGTAAGCGGCAAATTTCCCTTCACAGCGACTGCAAGTATTTGACGGGGGTGCCATGCTTTTAATTAGTTAAAAAACAAAAAAAAACACAAAACGAACGTTTGGAAATTAATAAATTACAACGTAGGTCTACCACGTGCTTATTGTGCCGTCACCTGCGAAAACCCGCAAAATTGTTCTTGAAACGCAGAAACAGGTTCTTGTAACACAATTTTATGCTAAATGAATATATAATTAAGCTACCGACGAAAGAAATGTTAAAGAAAAAGTATTAAATGAAACTTATCTGGTCGCTGTTCACTGACTTAATCCCTTTTTTCCCACGGTAGGTGACCCTTTTGGAGGTCAGGTAGTGTGTGATGGAAAAATGAACCTTAAGGAACCACGTTTCTGATAGATTTGAAAAACAACAAAGGCAAACCAAGGGAATTTCAACCTTATGACTGCACGTTTTCTGATTGATTTGAAAAACAAACCAGGCAGTATCCTTGGTTTGATCAAATAATATAGTACTGAATAACGTCAATAAATGAAATATATTCGTTAATGAATGATTAGTAGCACGAAGTAATTTAGTTAAGAATGCACGGAACACTTTTTTTTTTAAAACACTTCAACGAAAACCACTTATTCAATTGATAACACTTGACACTCGATAAAACACGTCTGTTCACAAGGAAAGACTGACTTGATGGAAGTGTGTCATATATACGGTCCAAGATTTTAGACCTACCATTTAAAAATGTATAATTCACCCTTCAATTACAATTAAAATAATTTTATTTTATTTATTTAATTAAGTACGTAATTTATTTCTTTATTATTATTATTATTATTATTATTATCATTAATATTATTTTTAATGCCAAATGGCTGAACATAATTTTTTAAATAACAACATAGATAGGCCTTATAACATAAAAAGGAATAAGGAAATGGACAAAATTTATCCTCAGACGGGAATTTTAAAATTTAAACAAGTCTCTCCACTGTGGTAGAGCGTTGCTGACATCATTCAAATTAGGCAAAGGTTGGTAGAACTGTTGATTCAAGCACGGACGTTTTGGATCTTAAAATTTTGATTATATTTGTAGTGGAATCCCAGCAAGCAGTTGCAGTTGTTTCCTGATTTGAAAATTCTACAGTACATTATTATTAAGTCAAGTGTTGTCGATGTATTAATGGTAAACATTTTTTCTTTATAGTGCTCCTTTCAATAAAAGTGATTATAATTTTATATGATAATATTAAAGATTAATTTTGTGTAACATAACCATTTAACTTATAGGTTGCTCAAGTTTCACGTGTAAGAAGTTAGAGTGATTCACCAATTAGTAAAGGTAGAGTTTAAGTACTGTTCATTTGCGAATGGAAATTGTGCTTTCCATGAATCATTTATAATAATAAAATCATAAAATTGATTAACAGAATGTAAAATTGTAATTATATCGTAGGTTAATTGGGATTGGTGAATCGAACTAACTTGCTGAGAAGCATAAGTGACTTGTTGCCTGGAAAAGGTATTTAATGTATATATATTTCTTTTGTTATTGTGTATATTGTCCAATAATGTAACGCAATGGAATGGTACTGAATAATTTAGAACTGTTAACCATATAATAACAGTAAATTGTGATTTGTAGGCAATCGAGTTGGGAACTACGGACTTCAGGCCCATTTCCAACAAGAAGGCTCGTACTGCTTCAATTATCATATTCAGGCTTCATACATTTAGTCTGCCACGTACCCTGTCGTGAATCTATTTGTCGAAGCTAAGTCTGTCCCCTGTTCTTCCCCAGGCTGTACTTAGTGTACATGTAATTATTGGTGCAATTAGGGTGAAGTGTGTTTATTATTATCATCTTCAGGTTTATATGTTATTAGTTAAATATATCTATCTCAATTTAAGCGTTATTTTTCTTTCAATTAAGGTGTTTTACAGCAACTTTCCTTGCTTAATAGACATAGGATCGGTCATAGTTCGCTAGTATATTGGCTCCAGGGCGGGGGATTTGGAAACGGAAGTGATGAGGTACATTTTGAGTACACTCTCACCTTAGAAAGATTCTAACACAGAACCCGCGAATCTTTGTGAGTTAACTGCAATAACGCTACCGGTCAACGTGGTAAAACCACGATATTCAAAAGAAAACGAGATGCATCAGCCTCCAATGCGAGCTGCTACAAAAACCCCCCTCAAATATTTGACTCAAAAGAAAACGCAGGGAAACAAAATGTGAGTAGAGACGGACTCCGTTAAGATTTTGGAAATACTCAGCGCCATTCTAAATTAACTTTTGAAACTATTATTTTAGGAATGGGAATAGCATGGTAATGGGTCCCACCCAAAGGATGTACACCTCGCCACCAAAAATGTAGTGAAAATGCTTTAATTTCTATTTACTGTTCTTTCATCTTACGTTATCTGCACTCTTTCTATTGATTTACATTAATTTCTCTGTATTTAATGAACGAGTTAGCGTGACTGGTTCTCAACTGACATGGAGTTTGCGACCGCTATTTTCCTTTAACAAAGCGAGGGAAGAGGGAAATTACAACAATTATCACTATTTTCTGATTTTTATTTAATTTGAAAAATGAACACGACGGGGAAATGAACACGAGGTTTGGGTGTGCCTTCGGCTTTCAGTGCATTTTAATTGTTGCCAGCTAGTATTTTATATTTCAACCAATTTCATTCACATATCTTAATTTCACACAATTTTAACAAGTTTATTATAGTCTAAGAAAACTATGAAATTTCTTATAAAAAAAAAAATTCCCGACAATTTGTTGTGTTTTCTCATTTGAGAAAAATTGTAAAGATTAATACATACCATACGTAAAAGGTCACCCGTTAGCCATAGAGCGTATTTTCTTCATCTTCTTATTAACCTATATATACACACCCACCCACACACGTGTATATATATATATATATTATATATTATATATATATATATAAAGGGTGTTTCAAAAGTCTTTAACCTTTTTTTCCCCAAGGACCCTAAGGTGACCATACGTTCAACACCCGAGTGAACATAACTGTCAGAGCGTGCAGAGTGTGCACACACTTCGTGAACACAATCAGAGGCCACGCAAGTCAATATGTCAGGTTCGATGGAGCAATTGAAAACTCGGGTTGCTTGCGCTGCGTTTGGGGAGGCACATCGAGCTTGTCCTTGGGGAAAAAAAGGGTAAAGACTTTTGAAACACCCTTTATATATATACATAAACACCCAATTGCCTATCATGAAAAACCGTATAATTTTGTTACCCGCAGACACCGCTGTTGTGAACACGCCTCACTTGTTCAAGTTCTACTGCGTATATGTCTATATGCATGTGGGCGCAGTCGCGCGCTGTGCTAACGATACAGAGAAACACTCGACCTCATTTAATGGCATATATTTTATCTTATTATTAATATCAGTGTGATCCCTAAGACAGTGTTACGGGTGGCCATTATATTCTATATTCGTAGTAGCATTGGGTCACCGTGCTGCAGTACATCAGGTGGTCTCTAAACCTTATATGCTTTCAAATATTTGTTTACTTAAAATGGTAGTCTCTAAAGTTCATAGTATGACGTCATATATATATTTTTTAGGTCGGATTAAGTAACTATATATTCAATTGGTACTCACCCTTCTCCTTGGCATTTCCTTCACCGCTTAGTGGCAGTCCCTCATTCCCCATTACCCTCACCTCCATTAGCATAAATACACTCATACTACTAAATGTATATTTCTCATTTTATGGTTCTTTTTATAGGCAGAAGGAGGGCCTTATTATGGGTTTCTCTCTTTCTGCCGCTTTCAGCTATTTATTAATCGAACTTTTTAAGAGGAAGTTTCTTCCTAGTATAATTGATCCCTCACTTATCTGGTAGCGCTATGTCGATGATGTGTTTGTTGTCCTTCCTAACAGTTTGGAACCTCTCTCGAGTTTTAACAAATTGAATGACGTTTTATAATCCATTATAATTTACAATTGAAGAAGAAGCAAATTCAGAAATTCCTTTTCTAGATACTTTAGTTATACCCTCAGCTCAAAATAAACTATTATTTAATGTTTTTCGAAAATATACACTTAGAGCTATTTAATAGTTTGTTTTTCCGTGCCTTTAGGATTTATAGTCTTCAGTTTTTGGACAATGAAATTAAATTTATCAACGATGCTTTTGCCGAGTTGGGCTTTCCACTGATCTTTGGAAACAGGGCTTTTAAACTTTCTAAAAAAAGATTTTGCAGTGATGTTTCCCAAATATCTCGAGAACAAAAAATACTCTAGTTTTACCTATTGAATGCAATTTATCAGTAGTATGGGTACATTATGGGAGAGTGCAATACAATGTTGCAAATGTTGGTCAATGTTGCAAAAGGGGGAGGGGATGTTGCAAGAGGTGATGCAACAAAGGGGGAGGGGTCTTGCAACAAGTCGATGATGCAAAGGGGAAGGGGGTTATGCAACAAGGGGGATGGGTTATCCCCCAAGCTGCAATGAAGGGGGGATGGATTTTGGGGGAGAAGGGAGGATGACCTCCCCCCAAAAAGGTAGCCTTAACCTAAGAGAGGGAGAAAGGAGAAGGAGGGTCTTTGGGGGAGAATGTGGGATGTCCTCACCCCCAAAGGGAAACCCTAACCTAAGCCTTAACCTAAGAAGGAGAGAGGGGAGTTCGCCTGGCTCCAGCCAGACGCATAATGACAGTTCATCCGAGCGCCCACTGTCTTATAAGGTGTAAATCAGCCAGTTGGCTTAAGCATCCAGTCAGCTTAGCAGGCTTAATCTGGCTCAGAAGGCGTAAATGGCTTGTTCAGGTGTACATTATTAGGGTTGTTGCCAGATTGCGCTATTTGTTTAATTAAAGCATATGTTCTTGACAGTTGGCTTAGAAATCCGTCAGTCGGTTTAGAAGGCGTATCCATCCACTTGGTATACTTATAATTAAATAATAATATCGTTTATATATACAACTAAAATAATTAAATAAAAAACCATTACATCATTTTGTTTATTTAGAAGAATTATTGGAATCAATTTCACGAAATATATAGCAAATAAATACAAAATCCTATACAAACAATGGAATATATATGATAAAAAAAAAAAATAATAGTATAAGTAATACGAACAAGGAATATATATAAATATAATAAAAAAATATTAGAAACACAAAACGATGGAATACAACCATCAATATAACAGTAATGGAGGAATATATATATATATATATATACACAATTATATTAAATAATTAAATATATTGAAAATAAATATACATCAAAATCCATACACTTTATGTTCTACTGCGATTAACTAAAACACCAAACTCGCACGTAATCGAGTCTACAGTCACATCATTATTGTTTTGCACTAAGCAATAAATACGATTTAACATTATTTCACCGCTCACGTTATAGGGATACCTATACTCGATGTAAATGGCCTTCATATCGTTCAATGCTATTTTTGTGCCCACTTTACATTCGGTTGGCAAGTTGTCTTTAAACACGGCTAGAATACATTCAAAAGCACGCACAAAGAGGTCATCGTTAGCCACAACATCATTATTAAATACAAGTTTATAAACACTCCTTTCCAATCGACGGTTTATTCTTATCGGTCAGAGTTTTTCAATCATGAAATCATTTTCACAATGCATAGCGCCAGTTGAAATAATCTTCTAAACCGTAACGACAGCTGCTCATTACATAAAGAAATAGTTCTTCAGGGTGAACGGTGTAGATGAGCTCAGCCCTGTACCACTCAATTGCATTGTACCAAAGTTCCTGATATTTCAAAGAGTTTAAACCTTTTAATTAAGCATCCAGCTCTAGACCATTCTCGCATTCTTCAGTCCTACACTCGGTAAACCCATCGAGCAGAGCTGTGTATTCGTATTCAAGAACCGTATCAAAATAAAGCATATCCTTAACACGCGCGTCTAATGTAGGCTTCACTTGCGGAAACCGACAATTTCAAAACATTCTGTCGAGGATGAATCGGTTTCGCGTAGGGACAAGAACGTTATTATCAGAAGCATTCTTCCATATCAGTCGTATATCAATGCATGGCTGATCGTTATTTATACAAAACGTAAAAACAATGGCATATGAAGGGGTATCACTAATCTGCTCTCTTCTTGTACCTACACCTGCAGGAATTTTATAACGATCCTCACTCCACTTCTCAACTACCACGAAGACTCTATTCATCTCCTCAACACTTAAATAACAACATTCCGTTTGCCAGAGTTTATTTGTGTACAAGTCGTTTCCAGTACATAGTTAATGGCACCGGTTTTACGCCTGAACACGCACAATGACTTCGTCACGGACACATCGTACACGGCATTGAGAATGCTGCACAAAGGAAGTTCCATCGTATTCGAGGAGTGCACGTCCAGTCGGTTAAAGCTCTGAGATGACTATGAGCCACAGGCGAGAGGGTCGGCTCGATGGGAGGAGTGATTCACACCATAAGCTGATGAATCGTGTACGGCGTGGTTCCAACGTGAATACTTGTATCCCATTATACTGGGTAGGTGTTTTGAGAAATTTTCCGATACATAAAGCAATACCGGTTTTAATATTTTATCACTCCCACTCCCCAGAATGCGAACCAGACATTTTAGTTCATTTCCACGAACCAAACACTATTTGAGAGAAACGTATGTCCTTTTTTGCTTAGCAGACGATACTCGTCTATAAATTCTGTTAAAACCTCACGCAGGCCTTTAGCCACAACCTCATTATAAACCTCTTCATGATATATATTAATGTAATGGTAAAAATACTTAAGATTCTCCATGATGAAAAAGATTTACATTCTCAGCTGCAGGGTACGAGTACTCTGTATGATGCAACATGATATAATATCGCTTGTCATACCACTCATCGACAAGACTCACGAACCATAACCGTTGCTTCTCTTCTGCACGTGTTGTTTCTTCCACTTCACGGTATATGTAACATTTTATAAAGTTTAGTCCTCACAAAAGACTTCAATACATCGCTTGTACCACGAATTCCCGCAATGTTCTCACCAGAATACACGTAGAGTATTTGTACCTCTTGTTCCTCAATCTTCGCCCGGTTCAATGTAGCCTTATAAGTTTCAAAGGAGGGTGGAATAGGGAGCCATTCAGTATCCACCATATCTTCACACTTTGCTGAATACCACTTCATAAACGTCGAACACGCAATATTAAAGGTAGCCATTACTATTTTTTGTCAACGTGGGAAATTGCACGTCTGAGACTCGGGGCTTGCAGCGGTCAACTGAACACTTAGGGAAGAGATATGTCCAAGTAGTAGCAGGAGTCACGTGACCGATCATACAGGGGGTGGAGCTTAGAACGTTCTCTTGCACACACACACACACACACACACACATACATACACAAAGGAGAAAGTGAAACACTAATTGAAACACGATTATTTAATAAAGAAAATATTCAAGGTGTATATATAAACAAATACATGTAATAAATAAAATAAACATATCGTTAACAATATATATATATATATATATATATATATAACAATCAAGGGTTATGGTATCCAAAGGGTACGGTTACTACGGTATCATAGGTACCAGGCGACTGGTAACGTTTCCTATAGGTGTTACGGCATACCTTCGTACCCCTAAGTTCCTTCACACACCCCAGCTTCTGCGCCCGAAAATTGTGGGCCCCTACAGTTAGTTGGGATGGCTGGTCGCCCTCATCCTCATCCAACCACACTAGATTCTTCAACGAATCAAAGTTAAGGACCCGCCGATTCGCCTGGTTGAGCGTGATACCCTTAGCCTTCATGATATATTTCATATCCTCCCCCACCCTCATCCGTACCCCATAAGTTTTTGGGCCTGCTGAGACAAAAGATTCGGCGTATGCGATGTCTCCATACTCATCCTTGATCTCATCAGTCAACTCCCGGAGGAATTCACCAATAGGAGGCATGCATTCACCCTTCCTCGCTGTGAATATCACACCATCTGTATCGGCGTACAGAACCTTCCGACCAAGGGAATGCAATAGGCCCCAAAGTTTGATGCGTGCTTAGGCCGTTGTGAAGCTGGCTACAGGTATGTTTGTAACCCGTGAGGTATCTATGGCCAATTCGCTATTGTTTTACTTTATTATATAAGTATTACCTACATTCACGATCTCCATGACATCTTTGTGGGGAGCGTTGGCATAATTCCAGACTTTACCATAATTTTGTGCCAAATGAACGTTCCTTTTGCCACTCTTCTGTGCAAATTTTCCCCAAAGACTGTTTAGACACAACTTTGCACTAAAGCGCCTGCCTGGGTTCTTTACAATTTAGGAAGGTCAAGCTGTATACCTTCATGGTCAAGGTAACGGTGAATATAAGCCGATTTTTCATCTTCAGTATCATCTCCTCGCTGATACCCTGATGCTCCTACCTTATCCTTCAAAAAAGCGTTTATATATGGTGTGAAAAGGTTGGGTAGCTTCTGAAACCACCACACCTCATATATCTTCAATATTTTGTATTTATGGGGAACGGCTAAGTCCAGCTTAGGGCTTGTATATACACCTCTGATGTTACGTTGGTTGTTTGTATGATTACAATCTCCATTGTTCTCCTGTACGCATTTCACACACAGGGGTAACATGAGCTTGTGATCTATAACGACGGGTAAGATCGGCATGCATAAATCGCGTGGGTAGAACATCTATGAAAGAGAGGCCGAAATAATACCCGTTCAAATTTGTGGAGAGCACCTCGATGGGGGCAGGTCAGGTCCCACCAGTTTTTCAGGTGCACCTACGTGGTACGGATTCTTCTTCATCACGTAGGGATATAAAGAACAGAAGTCGTAGTAATGGAGATTCATGCCCTTCGTACGCGGAAAGTATAGTTTGAACGGATTTGTACGCCCTCGGAACAAGCTATCACCGCATTTGAGAGGATCGAACACCATTGAACACTTGATCGTGTTTATTTCTTCACAGTACTGTTCATCTGTTTCCATCCGTGCATCATACTTACGCTCCCACAAGAATTTGTGAGTGAACTGAGAGCCTATAAGTTGATCGAGGTTGCGGTTCCATGCAAGACTGTCGGCAGGAGATCTACCGTGGATATCTCCTACGATTCCACACTCAGGACGGTGGCATCCGTACCACCACCAGCCGTTAAAGGAGTACACAGTGGCACGGTTTTTCACAGGGTGTTTCACAGGGCTATCGTGAGCAATCGTTTTAAAACGTTTGTCCGTTTACCACATTTGTGACACTCATCACACTCGATCTCCATACACTCATCACAGATAGTCTGGCTTACAAGTAAATGTTGAATAAACTCTTTGGTTTCAGCGTTTGTGTATGTTTCTATACGTGCTTTACTCCAAATGCCTTATATTTCTCATGGCATGTAGAACAATAAATTTCATCACATTTATGCTTGAAATTCCCCCAATTATCCATTATATGAAACATACCACATTCACAGTTTCTCATTTTTCTGCACGTGCCAATTGACTTCTGGAGCTCAAAACAGTTATTATTGAAAAATATGCGTCTACACATATCACAATCTCTCTTCTCGGCTTTAATTACACAACTTTCACATTTGGGGCTTTTACACTGCTCACATACTATGTGGCAATCTTTACAATGTTTCACTATATCATCCGCAAACTCGATACACCTCTTACACAAATCATGTCCATATTTTCGACTTTTATCATAAATCGCGTAAAGGCCCCTTATATTACGGATGGGGAGATACGTTGTTCCTGACAGTCCTAAAATAAATAGGGGTCTTGTACGATCTCTCACACCGGCAGCAGCAGAATACCCAAAGACCTTTCATGCCCAAACCTCCCCCATGGCCCTGGAAACTTTCTCTTCCACGTCTGGTCCGTGGATCCAACAACCCAACGAAAGCCGGAAATCCACGCTCAAACCCAGACGTTCCAAATAAGGACTGGCGCGTCTCCCTTTAACTCAAACTAAAGGTTCTCTTGAAAAACTTCGGGCTACCGGATACTCCGCGCCAACTCGCTTTGGCCCTGAAATCCTCCTTGTGTGCCTTTCACGCTTGGGTTGGACTTCTGACGTAAGAGAAAGAACGATTCCGTTGTATAAAAGGAAGGATCCGAGGCGTGGACGCCAGAATCTAACTTAGGCTCCGTGCATCGTCAGTAAACGAGAAAGGCTGGGTTGCGTCTAGATCGGTTCTCCGAATAGGGACCTGAGGGATTTTTGCTCGTTAAAGACTAAACTTTTAAGAGACGAATTATTGGAGTTATTGAGTAGCGAATATTGTAGGCCAATAGAATCTTAACTACAGATAGGAAGAAGTGATTGACTCAGGCAATATTTATCTTATAATTCAATTATTTTTACGTTTAAGACTTAATTAATATACTGTTGAACGCTGTTGATTTACATTTCTGGAATTTGATTGATTTCTTGTAACAAGCCGAATTGTATCCTCTAAATTCAAATTCAAATTCATACCAACCGTTGATTTAATTATCAATCACGAACTTAAATCACACGGGTCAAAGTTACGGATAAAAGAACCCACACAGTACTCCGTGATTGCGGGAACCCAAACTTTAATTATTTCAACCACCAGGAGTGCTTTACAAGTAATACCCTCTCTCGCGTACCAACCTGACTTCGCCGAAATCGGTAAGAAAGAGGAGAAGGGTATTACATAACATACATGTTTTACTCCAACCTCCTTATATTTCTCATGGCATGTAGCATGTAGAAGAGTGAAATTCACCACTTTTATGCTTGAAATTCCTCCAATTATCCATCATATGAAACATACCACATTCACAGATTCTCATTTTCATGCACATGCCAAGTGACTTATGGAGCTCAAAACAGTTATTATTAAAAAATGTGCGACTACACACATCACAATCCCTCTTATCAGCTTCAACTACACGGCTTTCACAATTGGGGCTTTTACACTGCTCACATACGATGTGGCAATCTTTACAATGTTTCACTGTATCATCCACAAACTCGATACACCACTTACACAAATCATGATGTCGTCCATATTTTCGACTTTTATCATAACTCGCGTAAATGCCCCTTATATCACAGATGGGGAGATACGTTCCTGACAGTACTAAAATAAGGATGGGTCTTGGACCATCTCTCACACAGCTTTTAAAAACATACACAGTCCTACGACGATCATCCATTTCAAATACAACTATACGAACATTCATTTCTTGTTTTACTCTTCTCAGATCTTCAGGACCCATATTACAGTCAAACTCAAGTTTACAGTCTACAGCTAGTTTACGGGCACGCTCCACTAACGTAGGAAACCAAATTTTTTGGGTCCGTGTATTTAGTACAGTAAACATACGAGCTAAGACTATTACTATGAAGCCACAACCACGATCGACGTTTATATGACGCCTGTAAATTGCCTGAGAATTGAAGTTAAGAGTATAAGGTGTGGCACTATGACTCGCAACACGGAATACACGGTCAATATTTACTGTGAAGTTGTCCATATTGAAGGCTGCACTACTTTGAGAGGCCTGCATTATACCGCTCAAAATATACTCTATCTCTACACCTGCCATGCGTCTGAATGGTATTACTACCCAAAAATCATTTACATCTCCGTCATCTGACCCGAACCCGAAGGACAGCCGCGTTCTGACTTCACGTTCGTCGCGGTTCTGAAGGGCAAACTCTACAATACGTTCAACTCTGAGTCGCAGTCCGTGTTCAACACACTTGCTATAAATAGTTCTAGCATCAACCCTGTCTACATACCGATTTCTAGTCAAGGCTTGGGTGGGAGTAGCGGTGCGCACCAACTCGAATATTATGCCATCCTCTACAGAACGAGAAACTCCTGCTGCTATGGAGGATGTACGCGGAATTGAACAGGAATAAGGGGGTATATTTGAGGAAGGTACTATTGTCGGGGTGATGCCGTAAGACGTAGAGGGATGGGGCTCTATTACTGGCGGTCTAACAACCGGCGCAATCCTGGCACGCTTTATACCTGACGTGGAGGGCTCTTCATCATGCCTCCGCTTTGAATTGTCGCGAGCTACAGGTATCGCTGGTGTGGACTCGTTAGTAGGGATGGAGTCTGTGATCACAACTACATTGTCGTCGGGGTCATCTGTAATATCGATGATGGGGTGCTGTTCCTCATCGTCAGTAACGGTTCTGTGGGAGAAGAGAAAAACAAAACTGTAGAATATAAGGAACATCTCTTAAATATTTATTATACTGTAGTTTGTAAATGACCCACTTAGGAGTGTGACATGTTAGAAATGGATTCTGTAGAAAAATTCAGGTTCACGAGCCCATCCACATGTATAATATCTGGCCCTACAGGATGTGGTAAAACGGTTCCACAAAGGTATATTATGTTAATTTGTTAAAGGGAAATGAACATACAGTCATTGTAGTTGACGATCTCATGTTGGAGATGGATAAAACGTTTGCCGAGACATTTACGGTATTTTCCCACCAACTTAACATAAGCGTGTTCTTCATCAATGAGAATCTATTTTTCAAAAATTGATACCAGCGTGATGTGTTGTTAAATACCCAATATCTAGTCTTATTCACGCAACGTAGAGATGTATCACAAATTGCGGTATTAGCCAATCAAATGTTCCCGAATCAGCGTAAGGAGTTTTTGGAAGTTTATAAAGAAGCAACTAGCCAGCGTTACGGATATTTGCTTTGCGACCTTCATCCACGAAACACGTGTATGTTGCTTCTAAGGACCAATATATTTCCAAACGAGCTTGAAACGGTGTATATTCCAGAATGACAAAGAGACTAAAGAAATACTATGAATTAATAAAAATCTATCATCGACTGCCCCGCGCAATGCAACAGATGTTTGCTAAAAATATCGACTCCGACTTTTTAAAATGCACATGTGAAATCTGTCTTAACATTAGAAATTGCAATGTATCAATGAAATCTCCTCAGAAGGCTCGCCTACGCCGTTCCAAGAACATAATACGTACACTCGCTCGTAAAAGTCAAACTGTGAGGAAAAAAAACTAATTATTGTACAAAGAAGAGGGTCATTCCTCATTAACGGATCGGTCAGACAACATATAGAGCATGTATTAAAAAGCACCCTCCCACATACATTGAGGAATAAAGGTTTAAGTCTTTATAATCTATTGAATGAGGACCCCCAACATACATTGGACCGATACAGGTGAGATCATTGTGGAAGGAGCAAAGGTACAGGAATCGAATATCATAGACATCGTCCATGATCTGGTGAGAAAGTGGGCTAGGCCCTCACCATCATGATGGAAGCATATTGAAGCAAAACTACAATAGATAAATATCCCCAAAGCAATGATAGGAAATCTGAATAGGTTAAAAGACTTGGAACATGTATCGCACGTCCCACAATTAGAAACGCCATCACCCCCGGCGGTAACACCTCTGAAGAGGAGAAAGAAGAGGTTAAACAACGGTGAACCCTATCCACGTGCCTCTAAAATACACAAATGGCTAACATATTTAGAATAGAATAGAATAGAATAACCTTTATTAATAATAATAAAATAAACACATTTTTTTCAATTTACAATGACATGAGTAATTGTGAAGCTCGACTATTTATTTTATTTAATTTGGCCCTTAAGCTTTAGGCTTTACTCGGCTGTTATTAAAAATAAGCAGCTAGTTGTTATTAATTAATAATAACAAATAAATAAATAAGCAAATAAATATTATTAATAGTTAAAACATGTATTACAATATTAAACAATATTAATGGACAATATTAAACAATATTAGTGGACATTACTCTTAGATTTTTGTTAGTATGCTATTATTAATCGGGATTTCAACTTGGTTTTAAACAAATTTACATTCACAATATTTTTTATATCGGCATGTAAGTCATTCCATAGTTTCAATCCAATGAAAATGGGTAGTTTTTGAGATGAAGACAGTCTAAATTGAGGTATAACAAGCTTTGATCTATTTCTGGTCTAATACGAATGGATTTCTTGATGAGTTACAAAATATCTATTTACCCATTGCAAATTAATGATTTTGTTCTTACACTCGTAAATAAAAAAAATGTGCCAGTTTGGTTATATCGTTGATCTTTAGTAGATTCAGCTCTTTAAATAATGCACTAGAGTGATCAAGGAAATCAGCATCAGATAATAACCTTATTGCTCGTTTTTGGAACACAAAGATACCATTTAATGCGTTGTTAGCGGAGTTTCTCCAAACAAGGGTGCAGTATGTTATATAAGGAAGAACAAGAGTATGATAAAGAGTCAATAGAACTTGTTTAGGGACTACATTTCTAAGTTTAAACATTATTGCAACGCTCCTTGAAATATTTTTCGCGATATAATTTACATGATCACTCCATTGCAAATTCTTATCTAGCATTACACCAAGAAATTTTGTTACAGTACACTCGTTTATGGCGATTTCATTAACATTAAGTTCATCAAGATATACATTTGTTTTATTATTAAAAATCATTAAATTTATTTTACTGGTATTTAAGAATTCTGATTGAAATATATTCTTAGCTGTATTAACATCTTTGTAAGAAAAACAGACAGTTATATCATCTGCAAACATTATGAAGTTCAGTATATCAGATGAACGTGGCAGGTCATTTATATATAATAAAAATAACAGTGGACCAGAACTAAGCCCTGTGGCACACCATGTTTTAGACAAGTGCTTTAGTTGAGCTCTTTAGACGCTCTTATGACGTTTCTAGCCCAGCCTCCTACGGAGGCGCAGATAGACTGTACAGAAGTGTTTACAATGATGGAGTAGGGAAAAAGATGTTAGGAGATTTTTGCTGGAACAGGACGTTTATACACTTCATAAGCCGGTGAAAAAAAGGTTTAAATCAGCCAAGAAAACAGCGGCATCGATTGACTCTATTTGGCAAGCAGATTTAACAGACATGCAAAGATATTTAGTGTATAACGATGGTTACCGCTACATCCTATTCATAATAGGTGTATTCTCTAGATATCTGTGAATAACTCATCTGAAAAATAAATCGCCTGAAACAGTTTTTAAAGCCACCAAAACGTTGATGTTACAAGAAAACGGGGTTCCTGGCTATTTTTGTACGGATTTGGGGAAAGAATTTATTGTCCGAGCTTTTCAGAACATGCTGACAGAGTTTAATATCAGCTACTACACTACTAATTCTATACATAAGGCCTCTTTAGCTGAAAGAGTTCAACGTACCATAAAGAAACGCATGCACCGCTATTTTACACATAACACATACAGGTATATAGACATTCTGGAATCATTGGCCTCATCATCGAACCGCTCACACCATCGCACGATCGGGACAACGCTTAACGAGATTTTAGAAAGAGGTACGCGCACGGAGCCCGATGTGAGAAGAGATGGAACACCACCACCACCACCACACTTTGCGCGTTTTAAAATCAATGATTATGTAAGGCTGTCGCGTTCTGGAAATAAATTCGTGAAGGGATTTGAGCAAGGCTGGACACGAGATTTTAAAGTTAGGGCTATGAGACCTAAAGGCGAGATAATGTTGTATTACGTTGAAGATTAGAAAGGGGAAGAAATCGCAGGATGATTTTACCGAGAGGAGCTGCAGAAAGTGACATTTAATTTAGGAAAAAATGTGTTTAAAATTGAAAAAATTTTAGGAAGCAAAGGTTTAGGAAAGAGAAAAATGTACCTGGTGAAATGGCTAGGGTACTCAGAAAGCTTCAACACCTATATAAAAGCTGATGCAATAATGAAGCTTAAATAGTATGCAAAATGGCGCCTAACCATTTCTACGTTACACTACCGTCCTTCTCTTCCCTCTCTGTATAACCAAACAACACCCTGGCCAACTTTATAACAGAACTCCATGAACCATTGAATTGGGTCTTGATACGTATGAGGTGGGGATATACGAAATTCAGCTGGACATCCTCTTTTTAAATAGTGATTATAAAGATCCCGTTTTTACGATTCTTAGAGTGCTTGATGAGTGTGAAAAATCCGGGGTAACTCGGGATGAAACTATACGTATCGTCCGGACTGGGGTTGCACGATATTACAGTACAGTACTAACACTAGGTCCGGGCCGTTATGGTGTGGCTGAGAATGTTGTGAGAGACTTAAACGTAAGTTTAAAACACTTACGGCTGATTCAGTATACGAAATCGTAAACAAAGAAAACCCTGCACATTCACTAATCCTAAAATGAAAGGCTAACAGAAATATTAAAGACAAAGGGCTGTTTAATAAACGAGCAGCGATATAGATCAGCCTTCCAAAGAGATACCTTTCACGAGGTACAGCATGACATGTCCAGCCTAATGTATCAAATGAAATTGGAGAAATTGGTTTCTGACTATACACCCCCCAGACATGTGCTATATTTACAGCAATATAGTGGAGCACCAGTTTGTTGGGGATACCCTGGCACGCCTGCTACGCTTTGCTCACATTCCCAACCACAGAGGGAAGAGCTTGAGTATTACATATGACAGGCCTCATTATGTGAATGTCGCGACTAATCTAAAAACCAATATCTCAATATATATAAGAACGATTGAGGGAAAAATTTCCCATTCGGTGATGGGAGCTTAACAGTGAAGCTGCACTTTCGACGCACTGAGTTATAATGGAGAGAAAGCCTTTCACAGTCCCCTTGCTGAAAAGCGGATACCTTGGGAGGAAAGCGCTACAATCAGGTCTTAACACGGCAGAAGAAATATCGGCTGGGACTAAACTTAAAAAGGCTCTAAAAAACACTTAAAGCGTACACGGGACGAAATCGTCAAAGATGCAAAGAGGAAAATAAGTGGTGGTGGGAAGAAGAGGGCTGTCCGGAAGAAGGGATTACCAACACGTGGCATTAAACGTAAAAGGATATAAAAAACGAAGTGTTCTAAGCGAATGAAACCTATGGTTGACCATTTTTTCGACTGATATAAGCTAGGGCCATTGATCTCATGAATCATAGTTTGTTTACCATTTGTCGAGAGAGGAGGAACCATTTCTAACTCGTCATGGCACGCTTCATCCATCCGTGTAGTTCACAATATTATAAATCGGAGCTGTCCCTCTTTAACATGTCCCGAACTCATATTCTCTTGAGCACAGTGACTTTATTACAATAAACCCTTTAAACACAATTAGTTCCTTGAGTGCTCCAATAGAATTCGTGAAACCCAGCTCAGGCCCTTACATTTTTGATCCAAGCTGTGTGCACATGTGCGCTAAACTACGTATAGCCCAGTCTGATGGAATGGACTGCGATGACAAATATGCTGTATACCCTGAAACAAACTTTCTGCACGCCATATTCAACCAGTGTAATGTATATTTAAATCAGGTCAGCATATCGGCAGGAACGGGGTACTATCTCCTACGAGCCTATCTGAAAAATGTGCTGAACTTTTCCAAAGAAGCGAAGGATACCTTTTTAAGGTCTGAGGGCTATTATCATGCTAAAGACGAAAGTAGTATAAATGATAAATTTAAAAATTCTAAAAAGAAGATATACGAGTGTTTTGGACGCCTGCATACAGACTTCACATTCCAGGAGAAGTTGCTTGTGAATGGGTTGGATATGAAAATAAAACTCACCTGCACGAATACTGAGATCTGTTTAAATCTGGATGCTGATCAAGAAGAGGGAGCAAAACCCGTTGTGATTCATATTATGGAGACATATCTCCGCGTACGTCGTGTGAAATTAAGTTCGCCTAAACATATAGAAATTGAGAAAAATTTACTACATGCCACAGTAAAATACCCAATTAACAGAGTACAGATCAAACTATACACGGTGTCAACAGGGTTGGCAACGAAACGGATAGAAAACATCGCTCTGAGAGTTCTAACTAAAAGGATATTAATTGGAATGCAGGAACACAATTCAGTGAATGGAAAATATAAAAGAACGCCTTTAATTTCGAGACTTTCGGCCTTAAAAATATAACTCTATACGTCAATGGCGTTGTGTTAGGGGGAACATTGGATACGGATTATTCATTAGACGCTATGTTCCCGCTTTGCACGAGAGCCTATAGTAATCTGGCCCATATTCCTGGTGATTGTGATGAGCTCGGGGTTGGGGTAACGCAGAAAGAATTCATCGATCAATTTGACCTTTATCCATTTGACATCACAACTGACTTATCTGCTATTGTAAATACACACTTAAGTCCACAACAGAGTGGAAACATCTTAGTCAGATTGGAATTCGCCAAGCCGATAGACGCGCCTATTAGTGTACTAGTATACCTCGAGTCACAAGCCCTAATAGAAGTAGACAGATTTAGGGGCGTTTTCACTGACTTTTAAAGTGGACGCTAATACACTTCAGAGGGTAATGAATAGTGAACGAATCACGCGTTCCAAATTTATCGATGTGTTTGCGAAGAATAAAACATTGAAATTGCCAACTACAGATGTTATTGGTAGTGAAGGGATTCATTGGTTTGCAATCTATTTGAAAAATAGGGACCGCATGTATTATTTTGATTCACTCAGGAGTCAGCCCTAGAGTGACCCTGTTATTGTAAAATTTCTCTAGCAGATGCATATCCCCGAAATTGTATGGAATCGCTTCTGGCTACAAGGATATTTTATTAATACTTGTGGGATGTACTGCCTTTCATTTCTCATGCATATGTCACGTGGTAAGGAATTTATAAATTTTTAAAAATTATTCGACCCGTGGCAGACAGATAAAAAGCCGTTTTCTGATTTTGCGCACTCGTTGTACAGTATGATGTTTTGTTCGTATATATATATATATAATTGCATCCAATAATATTAGTTTTGTATTCTGTAGCTTATTTAAGATGGTTATTGTACTAAAAACATGATTTCTTTCATTTAATAAATTGATGAAAATTCATTGCGTCTTCTTACCTGGAAAAAAAAGAAGCTCGAAACATAAGAAAAAAACTTACTTTATGTCGTTAATGATGTGACAATCGCTGGGTTGACTGCGCGATAAATCTTTTACCTCCGTATTCAGGTCCACGACATGCGTTTCTTCAAAACGAAAAGATTGTATAACACGAGTCAAATCTTGATCGGACCTTAAAGGAGAAAGAATAATTAATTAGTTCATACTAAAACTTTTTTAATAAAAACCCAATTGCTTAAAACATATGCAGAGTATTACAATGTGAAGATATCTTCGAACCGCTCAGAGAAGTTCCTTTAAGAGAAAATGCCGAATAACATTTCATTTATTATGGAAATTATAAAATTATTTAAAACTTGCAAAGGATTGCTATAAAAAAAATTCAACGAATCCATACAGTACTTTAGCATAATATTAATTGCAAACTAATCTATAATTGCGGATAAGTACTATTTAAATGAAGCATTTTAATTGTGATGAGATGAATTACTGCAACCCTCCATATATATATATACATATATATATATATATATATATATATATATATGATGAAATAATCCAGAACAGTGCTCTTTCTCCTAATAACAGGCACACTAAATAAATAACAAGTTCGCGAATAAGTGGCTACAAAAAAAAATTACAGACACAAAATCACTTACATTTCTACGGCAGTCTCTTGCGTCGGATCGTACGGACCGTCATTGCAAATATCATCAATGGTTTGCGTTGGAAATAATCCGACCCGGTCGGCTGCGTTAAAAAGATTAATTGTAGACAATGCGACAGTGTCTCCATCTTGATATACATATATCCGGTAAACTGTAAAGTTCTTGATTCATGACGGAAGGAGTGTT
Organism: Bathynomus jamesi; assembly: GCA_023014485.1. NCBI lineage: Eukaryota > Metazoa > Arthropoda > Malacostraca > Isopoda > Cirolanidae > Bathynomus > Bathynomus jamesi. The sequence goes on along the minus strand of JAJOZX010000120.1, from coordinate 1,861,843 downwards.
TATTCACTAGAGAAAATAACTACTGTGAGTCCGAGCTGAAAATATTTCATTTTATATGCATGGTCCCCAAGTACCACCCTCGAAAGACTAATACGCGGTACGTAAGTTTGCTGATTGGTTGTCAATGTAACTGGGCGGTGTTATGTTAAATTTGTGTACCAATCGTAACACCTATATTACGGGCCCACGCTTTGGACGTCCTGATTTGTCGACTAATATTGTCTTTATCTTCTCTCCGTAGATTTAATGCTCACATCTCAAGGTGTATGAGTGAATTACCACTTGCAATCTCTACCACGATGGTTTCAAATATTTGCAATATTATTTGCGCCCATACTATTCTCTGTTTTCCCATTTTAGAACCCACCCCTTCATTCAATATCCCTCAGTCCTTTGCAACATTGATCAACATTTGTAACATCGCTTTCTCTATTACGACAATATTTTGCATTATTATTTGCGGTCATACTATTCTCAGATTGATCCTCAACTTTCCACATTTTGGATACATCTATATCGGTTCATTCTCTCCGTAGATTTATTTTCACATCTCAAGGTAGATTGCCACTTGCAATCTCTACCACGACAATATTTTTGCATTATTATTTGCGGTCATACTACGCGACCCTCAATTTTTCCCATTTTGGATCCATCTATTCGACATGACTTTCTTCTTGCCAATTCTCGCGTAGGAGTGTGATTAAAATGTGTTTAGTTCGTGAAAATGAATGTCTGGTTGGGCTGGTAATAAATGGGTACCCTAGGTATCCTATTGGTTAAGACGCTTGGGTGCTGATCGGAGGTTGAGAGATCGAGTCCGAACAATGACATTGTAATTTCTTCCCGCCCGTGCTGGAGCATAGTTCGAATTCAACGTTACACTGTAGGTCTAAGGCGGAGTGACAAGCTTGACCTTAGTCAAAATGAACAATTCGGGGAGAAGGAAAACCGAGTTAGCTATTATTACTACTGTATAAATACATTTGTACCACCCTATATATATGTGTATATATATATATATATATATATATATATATAGGGTGGTACAAATGTATTTATACAAATGTGTATATATATATATGTATATATATATATATATATATATATATATATATATATATATATATATATTGTTGCATATGGGAATATGAAAAGGAAATTCATTACTTAATCAAAGGCTAATTTAGCCTATAAATAATTTGTCCATAGAAAACAATCACGTGATGCTTATGTACATATTTAAGTTCAGTTTTTAACTTCATTAGTAATGACAATAATAAAAACAATATATAGTGTGGACGGAGACGGAAACCGATTTTTGAGACGAGATGTGGGTCAGGGGACTTTTGCGGTGTAAAGCTTTCGCTTAGTTAACTGTATTGAGAAGACACAGAGGAATGACAAAAGTAAATAGACACTTTCGGAGAAGTAGTTAAAATAATTATTGTTTTTCTTTTATATATAAAAAGTGTGTACTGTTATTTTGCAGGCATTTTTCTTTTAGTGTTAATTAAATAAATAATGTTTTAATTAGTTCGAGCAAATTAAGGAGAACGTCTCTCTTGCTTTTAATAAATAAATAATATAAATGGTTCTGTGTGGTAACCCTGCATATATAAATGGTGCTGTGTGGTAACCCTGCATATATAAATATTGCTGGCTGGCGACTCACCCTAATAAAGCACACCTGACCATAATTAAATTATATAGGGTATCTGGCAACTCATCTAAATAAAAATTAAAATAAATAGTGCTCTCTGACACCGCATCTATATATAAATAATTAAAATGGTGGTATCTGGTACCCTCCTTATATAAATAAATAAATATATAGTCTTCTCTGGTAACCCCTCCATATATAAATAAATAAATAAGTGGTATCTGGCAACTCCAGATCCTCTACATAACAGATGCTAGGCCCATTCACGTTCATTATGCGTCTGGCTGGAGCCAGGCGAACACCCCTCTCTCCTTACGTTAAGGCTAAGGATAGGGTTTCCCTTTGGGGGTGAGAGCATCCCACCTTCTCCCCCAAAGACCCTTCTCCTTCTCCTTTCTCTCCCTCTCTTTGGTTAAGGTTACCCCTTTAGGGGAGGTCATCCTCCCTTCTTCCCCCAAAGCTCCCTCCCCCCTTCATTGCAGCTTGGGGGATACCCCCTCCCCCTCTTTGCATACCCCCCTCCCCTTTGCAGCATTGACTTGTTGCAAGACCCCCACCCGTTTGCAACATTGCACTGCACGCTCCCATTTTGTGCCCATACTACTTTTGACAAGCGTATTTGAGTAATTCTACTAATCTGGTTGCTAAAATAAATTGCGCTACTAGAAATTTCCTTCGTAAAGATAAGCCCGGGTTTGCCACTGATAGTACCAGAATTTATAAAATTCCACGTAGAAACTCTCTCAATGTTTAAACTGGAAAAAAAATATTTACTGACAGAAATTATAAGCATAAATACAGTCTTAGAACCGGCGACCCTAATTCATTCTTACATCAGCATACGACCATCTCAGATCATTCAATTGATATCAATAATTTGATCATTCAGTTACACACAAAAGTTGAAAATAAGAGGAAATTGACTGAATCCTTTTTATTTGAAAATAGTGATAATTTAAAAAATGATAGAGGTAATTTTCACATCGATTAACTTTTAAATAAAAATTTCAGTTCCAGCCGGTCTTTTTAAATCTTTTCTGCACCGTCGTTGTCTATCAAATACATAAGATTCATGTGCTGTTTTCTCCCTGTACCCTTTCATTTCATTTTAGTCTTCTTACCTGAAAGAAAGGGAGTGAAGCTTCTCGAAAAGCTTCGTAGTTTTTAATGCTTTTATCTTTTACTTTTAATTAGGATTGTTATTTGTACATTTCAGTACGGTCATTGTACGCTTAAAATTATATATATATATATATATATATATATATATATATATATGGCATGAATTTCACAACTAAACACGTGAAATGAATGAATGATGCAAATGACGCAAATGAATAATGTATTCAGAAGTACACGAGGTGTACTTCTGAATAAACGAAAGGCCTTGGAATCATTCTTCTTTTTCCTTGTGGGTTTCCATTATCCGGATTGTATACAAAGTTTTGTCCCATAAATAAAATTTATTCAATAAAACCAAACATAATTAATCTTCAGTGGTAGAAAGATGTTCAAAGTAATCGCCTTTATTTGCAATACATTTTTGCCATCTTCCTGGCAATTTCCTGATGCCATGTGCAAAGAATGTCCGTGGTTTAGCGGTAATCCAGGCATCTAGAACAGCGTGAATTTTTTCCGCAGATGAGAACTTCCTACCACGAATTGAAGATTTAAGTGGGGAGAAAAGGTAAAAATCAGAAGGTGCGAGGTCTGGTGAATATGGGGGATGTGGCAATACTGTAAAACCGAGCTCGCGCAGTTTCTGAAAAATTTTAGCAGCTGTATGAGGCTTCGCGTTATCATGGAGGTAGTGAAGATGGTGGTATCCCCCATTAACTAGTCGCCGACGTTTTTGCTGAATTGCTACCTTCAAGCGATCTAAATGCTGACAGTAAATATCAGCATTTATTGTTTGTCCACGTGGCAATACCTCTAAAAGGAGAACACCCTTGCAGTCCCAGTATACCGAGAGCAGATGTTTACGAATGGTCAACGTCCGTTGAACTTCCACATTTGGGATATCACCATCTCCTCCTCTCCAACTCATATGGTGATAGCTGCCATCATGGTTCCAATAGATCCAAACTTCGTCCATTGTAATTAATTGTCCCAAGAAATCATTTGCAGCATATTTCTCCAACAACTCTAAACATATTCGTTCACGGTTTGCCTTTTGTTCAACAGTTAAATAATGTGGAATCCATCGATTAGATAAATAACGTTTCCCCATCTGAATAAGATGCTGCTGAATTGTTCTGTGACAAACTCCCAGTTCTAATGCAATACTCCTAGTCGTAGCATACTTCTCTGTATCCAGAAAGTTTTGTATACCTGTGTTCAAATCCAGTGATGGTCGACCACAACGTGGTTTATCATCGACATTGAAATTGTTTTCCTTGAATTGAGCCACCCACCGACGACATGTACGTTCATTTGTTGTTTCAGCACCAAGTGTCGAATTTATCTCTGCTGCTATGATTGCAGGTGACATTCCACGTTTCCAGAAGAAATAAATCAGCTTACGTACGTCTCTTCGTTCAAATTCCATGCTTAAAAATAAGCAATAAATGATAAATGCAGCGAGAAATGAATGAAGAGAAAATGATGATGGCTGACGGTTGGGTAGGCTAGGCGCTATGTAGCGCCTAGCCTACGCATAGCCTACGCATAGTGTTCGAAGCACGAGAATTATATATTAAATAAATCAACCGAATTTCAGTAGCCATAGGCCTCATAATTACAAGAATATCAGCGTTTATTCATCGGACAAAACTTTGTATACAATCCGTATATATATATTGCTAAAAATGAATTTACAATAAAAAAATGGGACCTTTTCTGTTGTATCGGCACCATTGAAATGAGATAAATTAATATTTTTTTATTTATTTTAACTTTGTACACTATGTTAAGTTAATTGAATGCCAGGTTAGGTCAAGTGAATACCCGGTTAGGTCAAATGAATGTCTGGTTAGATCAACTGTACGCCCTTGATGATTGGTTAGGTTAAGTTGTGATATTTTCGTCAGTTTAAATGAAAATATCACGAATTAACCTACCCGACCGTCAAGGGCGTACAGTTGACCTAACCGGGCATTCAATAAATTAAATTCCATACCTAGATTAATACGGTAAATTAAAAAAATTATTCGAACTAAAAATAAGATGGCCTATAGCCTACGTCCAATTTTCAACGCAAATTATCATCAAATTTTTGAAGAATAGACAAATATTTTTTTGGATCAGCTAAAGATCAGGGCCCCCAGCCTTCTTTAGTTAGCCTTATAAGGCTAAGTAACGAAAATATCACGCCCTCACCTAACCAATCGTTAGGTCAACTGTACGCCCTGGACGATTGATTAGGTTAGGTCGTGATATTTTCGTTAGTTAGCCTTATAAAGCTAACTAAACTAGGCTGAAGGCCCTGTTCTTCAGGTGATCCATTTTTTTTTTATTGATGTTCATAGCTGTTAAATTAAATAAATTAAATTTCTCCTATTCAAAATGTACTGATTATTAATAAAAAGTTAAAATAAGTTTAAAAAATATTAATTTCTCTCATTTCAATTGTACCCATAGAACGGAAAAGGTCCAGAAAATATGTAATATTTTACTTTTTCCTAAACACACTATTCAAAATTCATAAACTGATAAATAATCTATTAACTTCATGTAAATTCTGGGCAGTTATGGAGACCTCGCTTCAGTTTCACTCATTCTCATTTCATTGTTCGTTCAAGAAGGAAAAATCTGAAAGTGAGTCTTTAAAGAGGCAATTCTCATATCTCTGCATTCCCATTCCCACTAGAGGGTTTTCCACGTTGTTAGATTTTTCTCAGAAAATACTCTTCGGGTCTGCAATTTTATCATAACACTCAATTTGCCATTTCCCTAAATTGAAAAATCTTTTTCTTAAATCATAGATTACTTCTCCCTACGAGTATTCCTACTTTTGAACCGCGAATAGAAATAATAGAAATAGGAATGGCACCAAATGGGAAATGATTATTTAAGATGTGTACAGGTACAGTCGACGCTCTTTCTGTCGATCAAACATTTGGATCACAAATATCGTCAGAAATGCCAAAACATTATAAGGCATGACCAGGAGCTTGACCTTCGTGCAATGCGGGATTGACGCACAAAACACTTACATGTATATTAATTTGGTTGTCCGGGATATATTATTTGGAGAAGAATAGATAAAATGCAATTATCCAAAACTTCTTAATTCTGCTATATATTAAATCAAATGGGTCTTTGCTGTAGGTACTAAAATTGTGTTGTTGGAGAATCTGTATGTGAGAAAAAGTTATTTCTATAAAAATTAAGAACTCCAGCAATAAGAGGAGTTGTTAGATGATACCAAACATTAATTTAATTATACATTATACATTATAATTATACATTATACAATTATACATTAATTTATATTTTCCACAAACAACCTCTGAAATGAAAATTTCGAGATCGTACAAAATCAAAACTCTTCTTATCAACAGGGTCCGCCAAGACTTAATCTCCAACTGCAGATCTTTATTTAAAAATCGTTTTACAAGAGAGAGTGACGCATTGCTCAATAAAAATAAGCATTACTTCAAATTTGTAACTTTTATTAAATAAAATTCTATTTTCAGCCTCTCAAATCTAAGCTTCGCCTTCTAAATTGAAGATCTCACTGAATGCCCAAATTTCTTAAGAGCAAGTTTTGGATCTCATTAGTCTTGTGGTAATGCCCTTAGAAGTCTTATCCATTTTAAGCTATTTATATATTCGTAAGGGGTAAGCTGTAACCTCATTGTTGTTTATTCCGAAGACAGTATAACTATGAAAATAAATAATCAGAGGCGGTTCTTGGACTGGTGCATTGGGTTGGCAGAATATTATATAGACTATATATATATATACTTGGCAAACAAACTTCATTTCATTACACATTCTAAAGGCAGTTTTGATGATTCGTGTTTTGTACATGTTTTGCTGAAAGTTTTAAGATCTCGATAGCCTTCTTTACTCCATACCTCGTTTCCAGAATCACTATTAAAAAATAAACAAGGCCAACACAACAATTTCTGTCTTACTGGATATATCCAGTCAGCCATATTTTTTTGCTAAACCAATCATTTGAGAAGGCTCTATTGCCTTCTTTATCAGATGTTATTATTTTGAAATTATTTAATTTAGGTCTGCCTGAGTTTTTAATCTGAATTTGCAGTTCTGTTTCCAATTTAAAAAAATTGTTTTTTAACAAATAGTCGACACTAATTTCTGTAATTATTCGTTTTTACACCCAGTCTGTTTTTATGATGAGAACAAACTTTTCTGGTCAAGTTTGAGGTTTTTTGCAGGAATTCGCCATCCGTTTCCTGTGCAAATGCGTAGTTTTCGAGATATCGTCATCTCGAAAACTACGCATTTGCACAGGAAACGGATGGCAGTTTTGTACAAAACACCTCAAAATTAACCAGAAAAGTTTGCTCTCATCATTTTCATTTAAACTAACGAAAATATCGCGACTTAACCTAACCAATCATCAAGGGTGTTCAGTTGACCTAACCGGGCATTCAATTAACCTAACCTGGCCTTCAGTTGACCTAACCGGGCCTTCTATTGACCTAACCGGGCCTTCAATTGACCTAACCGGGCATTCAATTAACCTAACCGGGCATTCAATTAACCTAACCGGGCATTCAATTAACCTAACAGGTTAATGTTGGTTATTTCACCTAAATATCGGTTAATATTTGTCTGGACACAGGGGCTAACGAGAAATGAGAGATTGTGTTTCACTAACACTATTTTTCATGCTCTTTACGATGGTACTAATAATTTTTTGTGCTAGTGCGCGGTTATAAAATTCATTTAATATATAATTTTTACGTGGAGACTCCGTGTGTATATATGTATCCATGTATGTATGTATGTTAGCGCTCCATGTGTTTGTATGTACGGTAATGCGTTTCGTGGACATATCACTTGTTTTCAGATTGTCACATGGCTGGATTGGGCCAATTAGACACTTTTTGTGTAGATTTGGCCAATTAGACACTTTTTGCGACGTGCGCCATAGAAATTTCCTTTGCTTCACGCAGTTTGAGGACAATGCCTGAAGCTAGTGAAGGTTTTGAATGTGACGGTGGCGAGATTGAGTATTACCGCGCCATTTCTAAATATTTTGAAAATAACGAAGCAGCGGTGGATTGTTTTAAACGCCACGGAGTTCTGCCCGTTTGTGTGCACTGCCCGAAATGTAATAATTCCTGTTCTTATCGCGCGGACCAACATATATACTATTGTCACCGGCAGGTTAGGTTAGGTTAGTTAGGTTAGGTTAGTTAGGTTAGGTTAGGTTGGTTAGGTTAGGTTGGTTAGGTTAGGTTGGTTAGGTTAGTTAATTTAGTTAGGTTAGCTATTTTTTTATCAGAATTATATTTTCCTGGTGTAGTTTTCTCTGCTTTGTTGGAATTTAACACACATTTCTTGTGCAATTGAGTAGAAACACTTCGTATTTTGGAATGGAAAAAAATAGTTTCTATTCATTTCCACAAGAAATGGGTATCAGATTCGAACAAAGCAGAGAAAACTACACTAGAAAAATGTAATTTTGATAAAAAATGTAGCCCCTGTGTCCAGCCAAATATTTACCTGAATATCTCCTGATCTTTTCGTATTAAGCACTCACTGTCACATTTCGGGCAAGATAAGAATGAGAGAATGACGCCGTAATTGATAAAAATATTCAATCCTTTGTCTTCATCTACGGCACATGACGAATCAAGTTCTCAAAGTCAAAATCACACGAATGGCACGTCATAAATCTATCACAAACACCACTAAACTGAATCCAATTAGAAAAAAATAAAAAATAGCCAGAACAAAACCCAACCAACTAATTAAGTCGCAGAGTAGCGAAAAAATAGCCTAATCAGGAAAAATATTTTATGAAAAAAGTACATTATAGCCAAAACAGGAAATATATTTTATTAAATAAAGTACATTTGAACAAATTTGCACAACATAAAATATATAATTATTTTCTTAGTCAGTTTTGAATGGCAATTCAATATATTGTACTGTTTTAACTAGGCTGACCATATTTCCTTGAGACAAAAACGGGACATTGGGATGGTTATGAATAATAATTTATGATTGACCAATATTAAAGTATATTTATAGTTTTTATTAAAAACGGGACAAAATTGACATTTTTATTAAAACGACGGGACGGCCAGGAAATATAAAACAAACGGGACTGTCCCGTTCAAAACGGTACGTATGGTCAGCCTAGTTTTAACCGCGCGTGAGCAGGTTAAAAGACGAATATTAACTCTAATTTCCATTATAATAAGGCACTAGAATAGTAACTTATATTGAAAAGAAAGCACATAGATCACATCATCTATCACTCACACGTTGTCAAAGTTGTCATACTAAAGACTAAGTGATTTGTATATTCGCGCAAACAAGCCCCCCCCCCAAATCCCCTTGTGACGTCATTCACCATTCGCCTATCAATCTTCTTCCTTTAACCCCACCCCCGAAATCGTAGTTTCTCATATTTCTTCATACGGGATGGCTTCATAATGAGCGTAAGCGTGCAAAATGTATCGTTTAGTAGGAAAGTCCGCTCGCTGACTATATGTACATTTACTCTGTATTAAAAATGGCATATATCAAATCCGCCACACTAGTTGAATTTATATTATACATTCAAGGTAGGCAGGGCGTTTTAGGTTGTAATAGCTAATATGAAAAAAAAAAATCATATGATATTGGCTTAAGAGGGCGCGATCGACAGATTTTGTCTAATTGCGCTAATTTATATTGATATATTTATGCTTCTAAAGTTTGACAAAATAATGATCAGGCAAAGCCTACCCTGCCTACCCTATAAAAATGCCTTGGTGCTACTGTAGTATGCGGTCTACCTACGATTGGTTAGGTTTAATCATGATATTTTCGTTAAAACTAACGAAAATATCATGACTAAACCTAACCAATCGTCAAGGGCGATTGACAATGGGATGTAAACAAACAATTAGTAAACAAGATAAGAAGCTATAATTAAAAGGTAGACCGCCGAATCGTAGGTAGACCGCATACTACAGTAGCACCAATGCCGTTGCCTTTATTATTAACCCACAATTTTACGAAGTACTAACTTTTTTTTAACAATAATCTTTATACAGAAATAACACATTACATAAATATACATTACATCCATACTGGTTTACACAATGTTGGGGTTAACGTCTAATTTTTATAGTTTAATTACAGTATTCTTATCTGAATATGCCGTTGGGAAGCATGACAGCTTTTCAAGCAACAGTTTTGAGATTCATTGGTATTTTTACATAGGAAAACGACAAATATAAATGGACTTTGTGGAAAATAAAATAACATTTAGTTAACTCTGTCATTACAAATGAAAATTTAAATAATCTTTCAAATAATACAAAAAGATAATAGAAATAATAATAGAAATAATAGCAAAGAAAAATGGTGAACAATACAGATCATGATACAATCTTAAAGTTACAAAGATACAGATGAGTGAGGTATATTATAACTACTGTATGGCGTAATGTATTGAAAACTTTTAAAATCTAATTTATATGTTTTATGGTTGCACCCTTTTAAAATTGTGAATTTTGCATATATAATAGGTGATTTTCATTGTTTAGTAATATTTACAAATTGAAATATGTATGCATATACACACACGTACATAAGTAGGAGTTTATAAAGTGTTTCTTTAGTGAGTTGCGAAACAATTTTAGTGATGACCAGTGCTTCTCTGATGTTTATGGGTATAGCGTTCCAGATATCTGCACCTTTGTAGGAGAGAGCATTTCCTGCAATTTGCATGGAATAATTTTGTTTATGTATGAAATCATTGGGAAAATTTGTATTATGATTATGGTTGATCTGATGGGGGAGAAGGGTAATCGCCCTGTGAATGGGCGAAGTAAAGATTTTACTATTAGCAACTTTGTACAGTTGTCCGCATATGTAATGGTCCTCACCTCACAGGCGACTCCGTACATGTGACAACGTCGCAGTGTTAGTCAAAGTTTCCCAACTGGGGGAAGGTGGGGTGGAGGTGGGACAACCGAGTCCAACAACATATAACACAGGCATATACAGTATATCTAAAGGACAATTGAATGTGCAGTCACTGACATACAGGTAATTATAATGTAATGTCTCTGTTCATAAAGATAAACAATTAATATGATCGTGAACAGCGTTGAACTCCATGTAGTTTACTAGTCTTATACAGTAATAAGGTTCCATTATGATTACTACAAATCTATATGAACAGCTACTACAAGAGAACTTTTATATACTAGTGAATGCGAAATATTCGCCTGCTGGAAATTTTCGCGTTTTTCGCGTAGGCTATAGTTTACACAAAAATATACTGTACATCAGGCGAAAATTTGGCAATTTAAACTAATCTTTGGAAGACAATAAGAAAATAAAACTTAGATCATTAAAATACTTTATTTGAAAAGTAAATTCAGTATATTATAATTAAACATTGTAAAGTACAAGCAGTTAAAACATTTTAAATTATACTCTATTATTACTGTATAACAAGAATGTCATGAATGCCGCTAATTTACCAACCCTTCCGAATGGTCTCCCTCACTTTGTGTAGGTTATCCCATGCAGAGACAATCCATTTAGCATGAATAGGTTTCAGTGTGGACAGTTTCAAATCTCTCTTACCGAGAGAATCATTTACGTTGGAAAACACTATTAATATAATAGGCATCAGCCACAAACCGGTGATGATATCCTGCTTCATGTAACCGTCACCGTAACACTGACACGCCCATGTGTAGTCTCTCCTGGACGGCGACAACAAGTAACCATGTCAACACCACGGTTTGGCCCATCAACGTCATTTCACAAACATTAGTATAATATTGAATGAATTTATAAGTATATATAAATATGTTTATGCTAGTATAACCGTGGATTATTCTTATGTGATTTTGATAATCAGTTACTGTTATTCAGATCGAAACTGTTAACAGTTCTTTGTATAACAATCGATAAGGCATTTCCCACTCACTCTCTCTGCCCCTCTACCTCGCTCTCTCTCTCACTGTCTTAATCTTTTTCTCGCTCAATGTCAATACATATATATATAATCGTGTAGATTCGTAAGTTAGTAAAGGTTTAAAGCTGCACTTAGACTCTACAAACAGCTTTATTAGTATTGTTACATAATGATTTAATATACGCGAGACTGGTGGGTGGGGAAGGGGAATGAGGGAGTGTGGAGGATGGTTGGGTAATGTCTATTTTTGGTTCAAATTCACTAGTATATGAAAAGTTGTATTGAGGTATCTGTTCATATGGACATGCAGTAATCATAATGGAACCTTATTACTGCATAAGACTAGTAAACATGGAGTTCAACGCTGTTCACGATCATATTAATCGTTTATCTTTATGAACACAGACATTGCATTATAATTAGGGGCCGTTCAAAAATTACGTAACGCTAATTTTGCTAAAACTTGACACCCCCAGATCCCCAGATTCTGTAATACTAGGCCAGGCACCCCCTAAGATATTATGTAACACCTCCCCCATCCTACACCCCACACATTACGGAACGTTACAGGGGGAGAGGGGTCAGGTTTTAGCCAAAATAGCGTTACGTAATGTTTGAAAGGCGCCTTACCTGTATGTCAGTGTTATATGTTGTTCGACTCGGTTGTCCCCCCTTCACCCCACCTTCCCCAGTTGCGGTACCTTGACTATCGCTGCGGCGTTGCCACATGTACGGAGTCGCCTGTGAGGTGAGGAACATTACATATGCGGCAACTGTACATACTGATACCGAGAGTAAGTTTATACAGGTCATTTAATTTTAGAATATTTAAGTTTCTGAACATTGGAGAAGTGAGATCGTTTGTTATGGTTGTCTGAGAGAGTTCGTAAACATTTTTTATGGATTACTTCTAGCTGATACAGTATATAATTCTTTGTACTACCCCATGCCGTGATTCCATATTGCAAGTGTGGATGGATAAATGAGTAATACAGTGTGAGGAGGGCATTTTTGGGAATTGTTTATTTCTTAGTTTAAACATTATGTAGAGAAATCTAGATATTTTTGATTTGATATGTTGTGTGTGGCTTTTGAAATTTAATTTTTCATCTGGCTTGATGCCAAGAACTTTAACTTCATTTACTTTTGCAAGAGGAGTGTTTCCAATTATTAATGGTGTGTGCACGATTGCAGTTTTATTAGTTACGATCATATATGATGATTCTGTCAAGTTTAGGAAAAGCTTATTTGCACACATCCATTTATAAACATGATTTAATTGCCTGTTCACTTCGTTCATTAGGTAATTGATATGGTGGTATATAGAAGCGAGTGTTGTATCATCTACATATTGAATACAATCTAATGTTGTTGGTCGATAAAAATCATTTACATGCATTAAGAAGAGGAGGAGTCCCAGGATTGATCCTTGTGGAACCCCATTTTCCAATATAGCATATTTTGATGTCATTTACTTTAACATACTGGTGATGATCAGCGAGATATGACTTAAACCAATTTAGCATATTTCCCTTTATGCCATAGTTGTTTAATTTATCTAGCAAGATATCATGTGAGAGCGTATCAAAGTCTTTCGACAGGTCAAGGAAAACTAAGATTGTGTTTTTTGTAGTTTAGGTTTTTATAGATATTTTCTAATAGCATGTTAATGGCGTCTTCTGTGGTGTGGCCTTCTCTAAACCCAAATTGTGTTTTTGTTAGGATGTCGTATTTAGCTAAGAATTTGATTTAATCTATTGTATACGATTCTTTCAAATACTTTACTCAGAGTTGGTAAGACGGAGATTGGTCGGTAATTGGATGGAGAATCAGGGCTGTCTGATTTGAATACTAGACAAACCCTGGCTATCTTCAGGTCATCAGGGAATACATCTTGTACTATTGACTCATTCATAAGTCTTGTGAGTGGGGTCTTTATAGCATCTGATATTAGTTTATATATTTTCACTGGAATTAAACTGATATCAGCCCTTTTATTGTTTAAGTTTTTTAATGTAGCTGATGTTTTGTTTGAGAGAAATGGTTCAAAGAAGAAACTCTTTGGTGTGGGTTGTGGCATATATTGTTGGTAGTGACTGTATGATTCTGGAATAGCAGCTACCGTATTGCTTCCTATTTTCGAAAAGAAATTGTTTAATAAATTGGCCGTCTTTGGGATCACTGGAGGAAATTCCATCCTGTGTTAACGAAGTTAAGGGATTTGTCTTTTCTTTTTTGGCGTTAACTAGGACTTTTAAAGTATTCCATAATCCTTTAGGATTAGATTTTTGTTCGGTAATTTTAAAGTAATAATGGTCCGCTTATGCAGTTTTTATGAGTGAATTTAGTCTGTTACATTAATTTTTATACAGTATGTTTGTTCAGTGAGAATATCATTCTTCCATAGGTTATAGAGAGAATGTTTACGGTTTATGCTTACAATAAGGGCTAGAGTGATCCACTGATTGTTATAGTTCTTTTTGACACGAGTTTCGACTTTATAGGAAACTTAGTATTAAATATATCCATTAGTGTGTTTGAGAATGTTTGAAATTTTGTTTCTATTTCATAGTTACTTTCAGTTATTCCCGACCAGTCAAACCTTGATATCTTTCTGATAAATTTTAATTTATTGTTGTAGGTGTAGGGTCTATAGTCAATTTTTATTCTCTCCTCTATTTGTAAATGGCTAATTAGTATCGTATATATGGTCAGATGGTTCGTAATTTATAATAGGAATACACCTGACGTACAGTCAAGGGTAGATCGCACCCAGATTTAGTCTAATAAAGTGGAGTTTTCTATGGTACTATGTAGTCTTGTTGGCTTAGTTATAGTTACATTAAAGCCATTTGCGGTAATGCGATTGTAGAAGAAGTTAACATTATTGTTGGAGTTTATTTTAACGAGATCCATGTTTAGATCTCCCGCAGTGATGCAGTTATTGTTGATGTGATAAGAAGTTAAAGTTTTATCTGTGCTCGCAATAAACGATGGCACGTTACCATTTGGATACTTTATTTATTGGTGTTGTTGTTATTGCTTTCTCGCTGCTAAGATTATAAACGAAGTAATTGATAATATTAATTATAAAATTTGGCGTACAGTAGTAGTATGATGGCATTTGGGTAGAGGAATTTGGGGTGCTTTGAATCCTGCCCCTGGAGGCCTTCGCCACCGTTATGAGGGGCCTCCCCCTTCCTTAAGTTCATCACCCATTTATGGGGTCTCACCGTCCTTAATGAAGGGCAGTTGCCCTTGCGGGGGCCCCCTTCCTCCTTGGAAAAAAAATTAAAAAAGAATTCATCCTCGCCTTCCTTTATGAGACAAAAGCAGACAAAAACAGTTTGACACTCAGTTTTGAACCTTATATCCTTTATACCCTTAAACAACAGAAATTAAAACTTAAAATACCTCAAAGCGGATTATTATAATTTAATACCACATTACCTCGTCGAGTGTAGTTCTACCGCATCATTTTTCTATGTTATCTAATGCGAACATCACAAAAAACAAAATCAGGTTAAACACATTTTAAATCAAAAACAATTTCTTTGTTTAATATCTGTATTATGAAAAATAGAATGAAGATTTCTTATTTTATTTTAAATAAGTTAATTTCTCACCTTTTTCAAGGGAAACTGATTTATTTTCATCCGTTCTGAAGCTCAAATGCAAGAACTTTTTATACATTCAAAACACATGTTTAAATTGCTTATTTACATTTAAATGTGTAGTTTTCTGCTGCACATCAAATATTATTATAAAACTGTGTGTGCTTAAAGAAATTTCTCTTGACACGTTAAAGGCAACGTAATTTAAAAATGTTGAGGATCTGCATGTATGTACTGATATTTAGGCTATATATTTCGTGAATCAACACAAGTAAATAAGCCGAGATAATATAGCCATCTCCTCTCTCTATTCTGTAATTGTGTGTGTATATATATATATATATATATATATATATATATATATATATATATATATATATATACATATATAATAAGTATAGGGATATTCTATCCAGCAATAATTACAGGCCTATTGCTAACGTTTCTTGTTTCTTGAAAATAGTAGAGAAGCACACTTAAATGATAACTTATGAACTAATTGAGTTTGGTATTAAAAGATCCCATTCAACTGATCTGAGTATCTATATACTTAAGGAAATTATATTTAAGTAAATGATAGTAATTCAATTATTTAAAGCTGTTTTCTAGATATAAGTAAGGCATATGATAGAATGAATCGCAATATTTTATTTACAAAACTAGAAGGCAGGGAAGTTCCCATATTAAATTTATAATAACATAATATACAATGATGAAGTACAACAATTTAAGTATCGGGTTCAAACCATCTTGACTGAAGATTCAAATATAAGAAAATCTCGAAGCCTTTATGTTAAAGCGAATATGACTATAAGGAGCTTCCGGTTCTGTACAAGTGAAACTAAAGAAACTTCCTTTATGCAGTAATATATGCGGACAGCAATTCGCGGTAATAACACATAAGGAAAAGTCATTTTCAATAAATAATATTATTCAAAATTAAACAGGGGCGAAGCAAGCTAGATGCAGTAATTAATACAAGATAGTTCATTGATAATAATAATATTGGACCCCACTTTACCGCCAAATTTGAATTCATACCGTCACCCTCAAATCGGTATGCATCTTCGTTATGTATTGCTACAAAGTAAACGGAACAATGTATTTTAACGCTTAGCTTTAAAAATCTTATTCAGAAGCTTTCGAATATTACGTAAATATTGTACGCAGCATAGAGCATATATGTATATATTGTTGGACAATTTGGCCCACTAGTTATCCTATAAAGCATGTTATGTATTCTATAAAACACAGTAGCGTTTTTAGTACCTTTAATAAGGTGTTTTTTCATTCCTACACATCGATATGTTAGATTTTATATTTCTGTCATAATTGTGCCCAAATAAATACAGATATATATACGTCCTTTTTATATATGCTACAGAATCACAAAGTGCTTTGAAAGATTGTGCGCCATATTCAATTTATTATATATATATATATATATGTGTGTGTATATATATATATATATATATATATATATATATATATATATATATATATATATATATATATATATATACGCTGCCGAACATGCAGTTTTAATTTGAACTCTAGCTTGTTTTCAACAGGACAGCACTTAATATGTATATATACGTATATATACGGCACTTACCGATTAATATAATTTTTCATTAGTTTACTAAGCTATACTTTCATCAGCAGGACTTCAAACTCGACTTTGGAAACAAATTTTGTCGAAGTGGACACTCTTTCTGTGCATAATGACTCTTTAACTCTGCTGACCCACTTGTAGAAGAAACAAGAGAACTTTTTGTATCCAAACTCTAAGCCAAAGAAGAAGTGCAACCACTTTTCGATCACTACAGATATGTCAGGAGTGTTTATCATCGACAATATGTTTCAAAAGTAACTGCATACTGTTACATGTTTCATTCATATGAATTTTATGTGCAGACGGAGCCGAAGGGTAAATATTACTGTTGTCCGATAGTACAGCTTTCAAACTCAACTTTGATGAATTGATAAAAAGACTCCATTCCTTAGGATTGTGCTTCTCAGCCATATATTTATATATATATATATATATATATATATATATATATATATATGAAAATTATTTCACGAAAGTAACACGTGAAAAATATTTATGATGAATAAAACCACGAAGGAAAGGAAACACAGAATGGTGCTCAAGCGCTTTCGTCTAATGACATCCTCAGGAACACTGTAGTACATAAAGAGTTACAGCCTATATATAGGTTACAGAAAAAAAAAAAATATATATATATATATATACAATAAACGGAGGAATAAAATTAAAAATTAAAGGATTGTGGGAGGGGCATACAAATGTGTAAGGAAAACTATCGATTTTTAGCACAATATCAAATGAATTGTTTCCAACCAATGTTATAGATAAAAAAAAACCTACTGATTTTTAGCACAAGATCAAATGAATTGTTTCCAACCAATATTATAAAAAAAAATACAAATTTATACTGGAAATCTGCCCGGGTTTTAGCACTCTGCCCTTCTTGTATATAAAAATAAATTGAAAAATAAAAGTTATTAGAGTAGCATACAAGTTTACCAAAGATTTAGCGTTCTACCCTTTTTATCTAAATCTGTTCTGAAGGAATTCAAAACAACAGGATCGAGTTGAAAAAGACCTTTGCTTATGTTGAAGTTATTTGTAAGTTGGATAATGGCAGAATCAAGAATATTTTTATTAACAATGTTGCTAGAGTGAAATAAAACTGAAGCATTATTCCAATCAATACAGTGGGATAACTCTGACAAATGGACAAGAAGGGCACTGGACGACTGTCCTGTTCTAACGGAATATTGATGCTGTTTTATACGTGTGTGCAAATCCTTTCCCGTCTGACCTATGTAAAAGGAATCACATTGTTTACAACTAATTTTATAGATAATGCCTGAATTATTGGTTGGGCTATTTTTTACTATGATATTTTTCACAATATTGTTATATGAAAATACTACATTAATATCCAAAAGTTTAAGTACATTAGCAATGCCTAAAAAGCCCGGGAAAAATGGAAGTACTAAAATATTTTTTGACAAAGTACGAGTGTTATTATTGCCACGATAGAAAGTTCGTTTTGCCTTGTTGAGACAAGATTCCATAAACGCAGATGGATAACACAGATCACTTCCAATACCGTTGATTTTTTCTAATTCGGCATCGATGTATTCCGGACTGGCGATCCTAAGGGCGCGGAGAAACATTGAAGAAAAAATGGCCTTCTTAGTGGGGGTGTCATGTCCCGAGTAAAAGTGTACGTAGGACAAATCGTTTTTTTTTTTCCGATATATACTAAACTTAAAACCTGGGCCTTCCCTATGTACACGCACATCCAAAAACGGGATTGAATTATCTTGTTCCACTTCTAAAGTAAACTTAATGGAGGGGACTTGATCATTTAACTGAAGGAGGAAGTTATCCAGGTCACGATTCATGGGCCAGATACACAAAATATCGTCGACGTAACGCAACCACAGGATGCCAACCCCCAGGATTCTCAGAATGTAAGTAATTTCGAAAAACTCCATATAAATATTGGAGAGGAGGGACGACAAGGGGTTGCCCATGGCCATCCCAAAAACTTGTTGATAATACAATGTGTGAAGGAAGTGGCAGGTCATACTTATGTAATTCTTGGGAGAGAAAGTCAAGCATATCGTCAATCGGCATTTTTGTAAACAATGAACAAATGTCAAAACTGATCAATCTATCGTTAGTTTCAGTACGTGCATTATTCAATTTTTCAGTAAGATCCATGGAATTTTTTACATGTGAATCAGAGATAGTTCCGAGAATGGGGGACAAGACTTTGACAAGCCATTTGGAGAGTTTATAAGTAATAGAGTCCATCGAGCTAATAATAGGGCGCATATGGTTGCCAGGTTTGTGGGTTTTAATAAGACCGTAAAGGTAGGGCAGAGAAAGTGAAGTGGACATGAAAAGCGGAATTAAGTCCTTGTGATCTTTGAGAATGCGTTTCAAGCCACTATTAAATGATTTGATGACGTCATCCTGCGGGTTCATCCTAAGTTTGCTGTATGTGGCGGGGTCCTGGAGAAGCTCGTTCATCTTTCTGATGTAGTCCACTTTGTCCATAATAACTATGGTGTTAGCCTTGTCTGCTTTAGTAATATGGAGCTCCCCATCTTTTTTTAATTGTGAGAAGCTATTGCGAAAACGTTTAGGAAAGTTTTCGTAACTACTATTCGCCACACTATGTATTCCGGACTGGCGATCCTAAGGGCGCGGAGAAACATTGAAGAAAAAATGGCCTTCTTAGTGGGGGTGTCATGTCCCGAGTAAAAGTGTACGTAGGACAAATCGTTTTTTTTTTTCCGATATATACTAAACTTAAAACCTGGGCTTTCCCTATGTACACGCACATCCAAAAACGGGATTGAATTATCTTGTTCCACTTCTAAAGTAAACTTAATGGAGGGGACTTGATCATTTAACTGAAGGAGGAAGTTATCCAGGTCACGATTCATGGGCCAGATACACAAAATATCGTCGACGTAACGCAACCAAAGGATGCCAACCCCCAGGATTCTCAGAATGTAAGTAATTTCGAAAAACTCCATATAAATATTGGAGAGGAGGGGCGACAAGGGGTTGCCCATGGCCATCCCAAAAACTTGTTGATAATACAATGTGTGAAGGAAGTGGCAGGTCATACTTATGTAATTCTTTGGAGAGAAAGTCAAGCATATCGTCAATCGGCATTTTTGTAAACAATGAACAAATGTCAAAACTGATCAATCTATCGTTAGTTTCAGTACGTGCATTATTCAATTTTTCAGTAAGATCCATGGAATTTTTTACATGTGAATCAGAGATAGTTCCGAGAATGGGGGACAAGACTTTGACAAGCCATTTGGAGAGTTTATAAGTAATAGAGTCCATCGAGCTAATAATAGGGCGCATAGGGTTGCCAGGTTTGTGGGTTTTAATAAGACCGTAAAGGTAGGGCAGAGAAAGTGAAGTGGACATGAAAAGCGGAATTAAGTCCTTGTGATCTTTGAGAATGCGTTTCAAGCCACTATTAAATGATTTGATGACGTCATCCTGCGGGTTCTTCCTAAGTTTGCTGTATGTGGCGGGGTCCTGGAGAAGCTCGTTCATCTTTCTGATGTAGTCCACTTTGTCCATAATAACTATGGTGTTAGCCTTGTCTGCTTTAGTAATATGGAGCTCCCCATCTTTTTTTAATTGTGAGAAGCTATTGCGAAAACGTTTAGGAAAGTTTTCGTAACTACTATTCGCCACACTATAAACAAGGCCTTTAACTATGTTAAACAAATACTGAGGGAGATTACACTGTTTTTCAAAAAAAGCGAGACTGTAACAAATTTGTAAAGCCGAAGGTTTTTTAACAATAAAAAAGGACGTACCGTATCCAAAGGCACTTTTTGCATCGTCACTAATGCTTTTCGAAGAAAGGTTCAAAACACACTTTGAGCTTGCTTTTTTACTCCACTGACTATTTCGAATGAGACTTTTAATTTTTCGATCCAAAATGTTACGAAGTGAAGAAGTTCTCCGACGCAACTCGTTGTAAATTTCATCAAACAAAGGTTGGATCCACGGTTGGGGAATAACGGTTACAAAATTACGTTTGGCAATGTTTAAATTTTTGAAGGCGGACAACTCATTTTAAAATTAATTTAAAATTAATCTGCTCTATTACTTATAAACTCTCCAAATGGCTTGTCAAAGTCTTGTCCCCCATTCTCGGAACTATCTCTGATTCACATGTAAAAAATTCCATGGATCTTACTGAAAAATTGAATAATGCACGTACTGAAACTAACGATAGATTGATCAGTTTTGACGTTTGTTCATTGTTTACAAAAGTGCCGATTGACGATATGCTTGACTTTCTCTCCCAAGAATTACATAAGTATGACCTGCCACTACCTTCACACATTGTTTTGGAATATATTAAGCTTTGCATCAAAGACTGTAAATTCACTTTCAATAACAAGTATTATCAAAAGTTTTTGGGATGGCCATGGGCAACCCCTTGTCGCCCCTCCTCTCCATTATTTATATGGAATTTTTCGAAATTACTTACATTCCGAGAATCCTGGGGGTTGGCATCCCTTGGTTGCGTTACGTCGACGATATTTTGTGTATCTGGCCCATGAATCGTGACCTGGATAACTTCCTCCTTCAGTTAAATGATCAAGTCCCCCTCCATTAAGTTTACTTTAGAAGTGGAACAAGACAATTCAATCCCGTTTTTGGATGTGCGTGTACATAGGGAAAGCCCAGGTTTTAAGTTTAGTATCTATCGGAAAAAACAAACAATTTGTCCTACGTACACTTTTACTCGGGACATGACACCCTAAGAAGGCCATTTTTTTCTTCAATGTTTCTCCGCGCCCTTAGGATCGCCAGTCCGGAATACATCGATGCCGAATTAGAAAAAATCAACGGTATTGGAAGTGATCTGCGTTATCCATCTGCGTTTATGGAATCTTGTCTCAACAAGGCAAAACGAACTTTCTATCGTGGCAATAATAACACTCGTACTTTGTCAAAAAATATTTTAGTACTTCCATTTTTCCCGGGCTTTTAAGGCATTGCTAATGTACTTAAACTTTTGGATATTAATGTAGTATTTTCATATAACAATATTGTGAAAAATATCATAGTAAAAAATAGCCCTACCAATAATTCAGGCATTATCTATAAAATTAGTTGTAAACAATGTGATTCCTTTTACATAGGTCAGATGGGAAAGGATTTGCACACACGTATAAAACAGCATCAATATTCCGTTAGAACAGGACAGTCGTCCAGTGCCCTTTTTGTCCATTTGTCAGAGTTATCCCACTGTATTGATTGGAATAATGCTTCAGTTTTATTTCACTCTAGCAACATTGTTAATAGAAATATTCTTGATTCTGCCATTATCCAACTTACAAATAACTTCAACAAAAGCAAAGGTCTTTTTCAACTCGATCCTGTTGTTTTGAATTCCTTCAGAACAGATTTAGATAAGAAGGGTAGAACGCTAAATCTTTAGTAAACTTGTATGCTACTCTAATAACTTTTATTTTTCAACTTATTTTTATATACAAGAAGGGCAGAGTGCTAAAACCCGGGCAGATTTCCAGTATAAATTTGTATTTTTTTTTTTTTATACCATTGGTTGGAAACAATTCATTTGATCTTGTGCTAAAAATCGATAGTTTTTCCTTACAAATTTGTATGCTCCTCCCACAATCTTTTAATTTTTAATTTTATTTCTCCGTTTATTATATATATATATATATATATATATATATATATATATATATATATATATATTTTCTGTAACCTATATATAGGCTGTAACTCTTTATGTACTTCAGTGTTCCTGAGGATGTAATTAGACGAAAGCGCTTGAGCACCATTCTGTGTTTCCTTTCCTTCGTGGTTTTATTCATCATATATATATATATATATATATATATATATATATATATATACTATATATAGTGTAGGGTAGTGTCCCCAAATTAAGTGAGAGGCATTAGATCTATTCAACACTGAAAGAAAATAGCTTGGTTATCAGGGATCCAAGACCTTTTAACCAACATCCAAACAATCTTAGGAGCGCCACAGCAGGAAGAAAGTTAAAGTCCTCAAAAGAAGACTAGATGCTTGGCCCAGTACAGTAACAGATGAGCCCGGTGTACCTGGATATTTGTGGCAGAGAGTGCAAAGGAACAATTCGCTCATTCACCAGGCCTACATGCAAGGTTCCCCAACATTGTCTGTGTGTGAAGACAGACCAATACACGGAGCTGCTACGACGCTGCGCGGTATATATATATATATATATATATATATATATATATATATATAATATATATATAATGAAAATAATCATTAGACGAAAGCGCTTGAGCACCATTCGGTGTTTCCTTTTTCTTCGAGGTTCTTTTCATCATAAACATGATTCACGTGTTACTTTCGTGAGATAATTTTCATATATATATATATATACACACAGGGTGTTTCAGGAGGAAAGGTCAATACTTCGGTGTGTGATAGTATCGGTCATTGTGAGAAAAAAGTTCATATGAACATGTGTCTAATTCTGAATGGTTACGGAGATAAAGCTCTTTGAACCTGATGCGCGCACAGCTCTTCCTCCCCCTTCCCTCCCCTATAACTTTCAACCATGTAAGCTGTAATGTAAGCATGTAACATAAGCCAATCGACAGCTGACTGGACTGTTGTGAGTGACATTGTTTGGTGTTTGAAGCAGTGTTAAGAATGCCACACACCTTCACACATGCCGAATATGCAGATATGGTGTATGTCTATGATTTTTGCGATGGAAGTGCAACAGCTGCTGTTGCAGATTACCGCCGACGGTTTCCGAACCGCAGAATTCCGGATCGAAGAGTGTTTACCTGGGTTTTCAACACATTGCGTGAGATTGGTACACTTCCCAGAGCTCATGTTTCATCTGAAGGTGAAGGTCAACAAGATGTGGATGAAGTGGAGAACATTCTTCAGTTGGTAGAGCGTAGTCCTACTTCTAGCTCACAAAGAATTTCTACACGTCTCGGTGTACCACACACAAGAGTATGGCGAACATTACATGAGGAAGGCTTGCATCCATATCATGTACAGCGTGTACAACACCTTCAACCAGGAGACGCTGTCAAGCGACTGGAATTTTGTCATTGGGTAAATGCTAATCGCCGATTGCTTCGATTAATACTGTTCACCGTTGAAGCTACTTTCACCCGTGACAGTATCAACAATACTCGTAACTCTCATCGGTGGTCAGACGAAAATCCAAATGCCACTGTGGAAACAAATTTTCAACGTCGCTTCTCTGCCAATGTGTGGTGCGGTATCATCGATGATCAGCTGATTGGCCCTGTTACTTTGAAGAATCGTCTTACAGGACAAAGTTACTAGAATTTCTGCAAAATGAATTGCCAGGACTATTGGAGGATGTTCCTTTGGCTACACGCGCTGGTATGTACTTTCAGCATGACGGAGCTCCTCCACATTCTACCCGTCCTGGTGATGCAATACCTAAATCAAACTTTCCCTGGTCGATGGATCGGCAGCGGTGGTCCCATTCAATGGCCACCAAGGTCTCCAGACCTCTCTCCGTTAGATTATTGTGGGGGTGGATGAAAAGTCAAGTTTACAAAAGAAAGGTGGATACACGAGACGAATTGCTCTAGCGCATTTTAGATGCTGCTGCCCGCATAAAGGAACGTCAAGATCAACTCAGACGAACAACACGCGATCTTCGCACACGAGTTGCAAAGTGCATTGAGGTTGACCGTGTGATTTTCGAAAACGTATTGTAAACTGTAACAAATTTGTCATTTCTATATCTGATACCATTCAAAATGCCAATGTTTAAACATTAAATGTTAGAAACAGTAATTGGTTTCTCTTTCTTGATTATCATTAACAATGCTTTTGAATTTGTAGATTCAAACAGCTCTATCTCCGTAACCATTCAGAATTAGACACATGTTCATATGAACTTTTTTTCTCACAATGACCGATACTATCAACTCCGAAGTATTGACCTTTCCTCCTGAAACACCTTGTGTATATATATATATATATATATATATATATATATATATATATATATATAATATATATATCTGGGAATGAACTCAGAATGGTTCCCTGAGTTTTTTATGATACACACAGACCGTGCATGGAACAAGGAACTCTTCTGGGATAATTAAATCCACTATAGTCCGAATAAGTAATGGTAAATGACAAATATCATAGTTTTTCTTTTTCATGATGCAAGCCCGACGTGGGCAACGGGTCTCTCGCAAAGAGGTCCCATAAATATAGCTTCCCTCACCAGCTATCTGCAAAGCAGACAGGATCCATGTCCCAAAGCTGGATCCTGTCTACTTTGCAGATAGCTGGTGAGGGAAGCTATATTTATGGGACCTCTTTGCGAGAGACCCGTTGCCCACGTCGGGCTTGCATCATGAAAAAGAAAAACTATGGTATTTGTCATTTACCATTACTTATTCGGACTATAGTGGATTTAATTATCCCAGAAGAGTTCCTTGTTCCATGCACGGTCTGTGTGTCTCATATATATATATATATATATATATATATATATATATTATAGCAATAAAGGAAAAATCCAAATTACTTCTATGCGAAAAGGGAAACAAAAACAAGAGAAGCCATCGGGATCTTAAGGAAGAGAAATAATGAACTAAATGACGATCTAAAAGGAATATCTGAAACAATGAGAGCCCAGTATGAATCAGTTTTCAGTACCCCAAAAAGCGACAAAGTACCGACATTAGGGTGTCCCACTTATGACCTTTTTTTTTCAGATCCATTGAACATACCTTTTTTCCTGTTAGAAATGGTTCACTTTTACTAAATATATCAAAGAAGATTCAGTTTAACAATTTTGGGGTCCCCGGCCCCCAAAAATGGGCCCCCTGAAAATGCTAGAAATACCCATTTTTTGTATTGTAATCAACCTAAATGAACAAGATTTTTGTCAAATATCAACATATTTGATATCAAAAGAAAGGTAATTCGAAGCTTTATTCAGTAAGGTACCAGAAACAGTAGTAGGGTGTTACCGCTCCCTGAGAGCATCATCCCAATGCAGCTCTGCGGCGATGGGCCTCGAGAGGATAAGACGAGTAAGAACTTTATTCATCTTATCGAATCGAAATGGGAACTTGATTAACGTTGGATTAAAATTATATAAATTAAAATACTTTAAGCTTTTGACAATGTCAACAAAGCCCCCATTGTTTTTTTAATTTATTTCTCAAAAATAACAAAAAAGATCTTTACCAATACCATAAGGAAATAAAGGTTAAAACAAAAGAAAGTAATCTGAGGAGCCTTTTGCACTTAAAGCAATGAACAAACTTTATTCGCCTGAAACAAAGCTTAAAATAAAAAACAAAAACAAATAATCTTAGTTTCATTTTAACCTCAGAGCAGTGACCAAATTTTTCTTCGTCATGTTTGGGATTGCATGTCTATTTTGTTCAACGACCTGCAAAAGTCGTTGAAACTCACTTTCATCCATACAATGCCCATGAAAATCTTACATGAGCTTGACGCCACGCTCTGCCGTGTCATTTACTACTTTGGCAGACGAAATAAGGCCCCTCATTCTTTTAAAATCGTCATCATCTTCCCATGATGATCTGGGTTTTTTAATCCATTCCCGAGATGGGGAGGATCATAGTTTGTTAATTCGTTGGACATCTTAACCTTTTCTTCATTATTAATAGAGCCAAACAAAGCCATGGGGACGAGCTCTTCAGTCAAGTACCAATAATGACCTCAAAAAATGGCTAGGGCAGATTCGGCAACCTCACTGTCTATTTTTTTGTATTTTATTAATTCATTGTAGAATCTAAGATCATTTACAGGAGCGTCGGATGATTTAGTACAGGACAACCAATATTTTTCATAAAAAAGGGCTGTAAACTGAAAAAATCTTTCAAGTTTTTGAATAGTGACATCATCGTAGCCAGCTTGGTGAGAGAAGGCATACATTTTATTGGTGTAAAGGATTGAAGCCATCCATCTTGCATGATGGAAGGCTCCTGGCTTAATCCAATGAATTCCTCTGGAAGGCACTTCATTCAGAATGAGGAGAATTCTCTCTGCCAATTCTCTATAGTCATCGTGAGGAAAGGAACTCTTTTGGTTAAGAATATCATTCATGAAACTGGTGCTGGATTCTCTCATATCCCTTAAATACCTATCTTTTATTTCAAGGTGTCTGTGAGGCAATTTAGTGTCAATATTTTTCCAAGCACTTTCTCTAAAGTTCTTGAAGGCTTCTTTTTCAAGTGAATTAGTTTTGCCAAATATTCTGATAATGACAGTAGCCAAAATCCTCTCAGAAATATGATGACGGCATGCCATCCACAGTAATTTTTTTCCAAGAAGTTCTTCCACCTTTTGACATGCACCTTTTTTCCATCCGGTGTTTGAGGCAGTTGTATCAAATACTAGCCCATACACATTGTCTTCTAGCTTCCATTCTGAGATGGTTTCAAACACGCTTGTTGCTTGAGCTGATCCGGTACTGTCTTTGATTTTTGCTACGGAGAGTAATTTCTCAAAATCATTTTCCCCAGTAACTAGTATTGCCAATCTTTCCTCCTTTCCACCTGATAAATTACGGATCATTTTGCTATCCCAATGGATCATACTGGGGAGGAACGAAATCACCTTAGATGTCCTGCCACGTTCTTTTTCTTGATATTGTAGCTGCTCGAGCTGAAGTAGTTTTGGATATGCTCATTTCTTCTATGTTTTTGCCACACTCTGCGGCGACAACTGATGCAAAAACTGTACGTGGCCTTATGGAGGTTCCAAGACGATCTGTTGTGTTTGATACTAGTGTTGATTGAAGCAAACTACTTGGTGTTGGTTTTGATGGGCCTGGCTTGGGTTCTGGAGAATATTCCTCATCCGAAGAATTATCTGTATCATCACTCTCAATGATGGTTGGATTGCCTGATCTCTTTTCAAATGCTTTTCGTTCAGCTTCTTTCATTTGTCGCTTTCTTTCTTCATCGAATCTTACTTCTTTCCTTTGCACTTTTTACACATAAGCTTTATCTAAAGGGCCAAGACACATCTTCCTCTCCCCTCTTTGGTCTTCTAGGAAATTTATGCCTTCTTTAATTTGTTCCTGAGTTCTTAGGGAATCCATTCTTATCTCATGAAATACGTTTTGTGTAGAAATATCAAACAGATCATTCAACTGACCCAAGTAACTTTGTTTTTTGGTTTCATAACATTTAGCTTTTTTGCTCTTTATTACTGCTTCATATAATTTTATCAAGTTTAGTAGCATGGTTCGTGGGGGTTTTATGTCTTACGACATCCTTTGTTGGAATGCCCGCCTTTTCCCAAATTGTTTGAACTTTTTCAAAACATTCAAAATGTTTTCCTCTTCGGAAATATTAGGGCCTTGCATTTGTTTTCTTGAGGTAGAAAAAATGCTTCAAAACGTCTCCTTTTGATGTCAGCATGCATCCCTCTTGGTCACTTAGATCATCCTTTAATGCACCAAGCAAAGAGTCGAAATTTGTTGGATTGTTTCTTAATACATCTTTATTTTTATTCATTCTTACAATACCTCATAATTAAACATATTTTATTATCTAAATACCTGAAAAAATCACAACATGGTTAATTCCACAATAAACTCTTGCTATTGCGCCTTTCTTAGTTAAAATAAAAAAGTCCCTTTCTTAGTTGAGAATTTGAGCCCCACTAACCTGATCAAATGCCTCTTACTGTACCTTAACCCATAACATATTGAAATTGAATCTTTTTCTGACATATTTAGTATAAGTGGACCATTTCTAATAGGAAAAATCTATGTTCAATAAGTTTGAAAAAAAGCCATAAGTAGGACACAATAGGTTGATTACAATACAAAAAATGGGTATTTCTAGCATTTTCAGGTGGGCCCATTTTCGGGGGTGGGTCGGGTACACCAAAATTTTTAAATTGAATCTTTTTTTGATATATTTACGTAGTAAATGTGAGCCATTTCTAACACGAAAAAAGGTATGATCAATGGATCTGAAAAAAAAAGGTCATAAGTGGGACACTCTACCCGACATAGATGCATCCTTTGAAGAGAAATTGCAACGAGAGTGTATAACAGGCTTTGATTTTACCCCAGAAGATGTAGCGAGAGCTATAAGGCAAATGAAATCACATTCAGTTGCAAGTCCGGACAATTGGAACGCATTATTGATTAAAAATTGCAAATATGAAATAGCTACACCTTGGTACTGTATATGGAGAACATCCATAGACACTGGGGAAATATCGAGCATTTTGAAAAGAGTAAACATTGCCCCTATATATATATATATATATATATATATATATATAAAGAACGGGGGTAGATCTCAAGCAAAGTACCAGTGTCATTGGCGACCCACCTCCATCAAAGTAATTGAATGAATAGTTAGAGAAAATCTTCGATTTCTTGGAGACACTGGAAAGATTCACCGAAAATCAGCACGGATTCCGATCACGTAGATCATGCCTTTCACAACTAATAGAGCACTATATCAATATCCTAGATGCACTGGAAGGCAATGATAACTACGATGTCATATACACGGATTTTCCTAAAGCTTTCGACAAATGTGTTCATGGTATAATAGCACATAAAATGAAATATATGGGAATATTAGGCAAAGTGAGAAAATGCATCTACAGCTTCCTCAGAGAACGTCTACGGGTCGAAAAAATTCAAGGTATATCTTCATTAGAAACGGAGTACGTAGCTCAGTACCACAAGGTACAGTACTGGGACCCACTCCTGTTCATTATCATGCTAACAGATATAGACAGTAAAGTAAACACCAGCAGTATAGTAACATCCTTTGCAGACAATACAAGGATCAGCAGGAAAATCAGCGATGTAAATGAAGTGGAGGGCTTGCATGGGGATACGAATAAAATATACAAATGGTCAGAAGACAACATGACATTTAACATCGAGAAATTTCAGCTCTTGAGATATGGTAGAAATGAGGAACTTAGACTGCATATTATATCCCAGATAGACGTAGAAAATCAGAGAAGCAGGAAAGCGCTCAATCTGGGTAATAATGACCAATGATGTGAAATTCGAAACACAAAATCAGATAACGAAAATAAAGTAAAAAACCGACTCGCTCTTCAACCAAGTCAGGCCAAGGGGATGGACCACCAGCTTGACTTTCGTGTGAAGAGAGACCATCACACGGAACATCAACGAGGTTAACGAGGAGGTACATAAAGTATATATATATATATATATATATATATATATATATATATATATATATATACAGCTTTATTTTTAACATTTTAAAATATTTTAGGGCAATTTCGGGTCGTGACCGGCTGCCAGATGTAGAGGATTGATTTTTATAGATTTCTTATCTCGAAGGTTTGAAATCTGGGCAATAATTTTCCTTTGCCAACTGCTAGACGTACGACAGCTACCATCTCTCTGTCTGTGTTTATGCCTTCACACAGTCATTTTAACCTTAGCTCTTCCGCAGGACGGAAATTTTATAACTTTTTTAGATTTTTCCAATTAGTTCATGGCTTTGAAACGGGCTTGGTTGTGACCAGCCGAAATCAATTGGCCGTTTTAAACATTGTTTTACAATTAATTTTATATTTTTGCCTTGCAGGTTGGTGTAATTTTATATTGTTGCGGTTATTGCAATTAAAGTTTATATATATATATATATATATATATATATATATATTTATGTATATATATTAATTGTTCAGGTAACCCAGCGAGGGCAAAAAATCGCTTCCTAATTTGAACATTTCTGGCAGCATTCCGCTACCTTGTGTATGTATTATATTATATTTTATATATATATACACACACACACACACATATATATATATATATATATATTAGGGTGTCATTTATTTGTATGGTAAGAATTGAACCATCAAGAAGTTTCGGTCTGACCATCCAGAAATGTGACATTGCATGTAAAAACGCTGATTATGAAGTTTCATGAGAAAATATTAATAGGTAGAGTTCGCTCAAAGCCATTAATATTTTGATCACGCGTCGTTACTTGTCCTAAATTGAAATACGCTTCCTTTCTGCCTCACCCCAGTATCATTTCAGTCGCCTTAATGGTAGGATGTGTTTGCATTAGTGTGTGTTATTTTAATCTTTTAGTCCGTCCTGATATAAAAAATCGCATAGTCATATATATGACTAGTGTTCATGGATAAGAGAACCCTTCAAGGCGTGTGGTTGTTGACCAGGATACTGTGAAAGAGAAAGCTTGGAAAAGTTCGTAACATAAACACAAAATCATTGTTCACGAAGCTCAACCTCCCAGATGAATTCTTGGAGAAAACTGCGAAAGAGACTGTAAAAACTCTAACTGTAACAAATGACTTCGCTGAACGTGGAGTTGCCCTCGTCCAGGATTTTTATGGATACCTAACCAAAGATGAAGAATAACTCCAGTTTCTTCTCCAGGTTGTTGAATACCATCGCAAGCATTGGACATTTGGACAGAAGCATACTTTGAGTGGAAATAATGATTAATCATAATATCATAATTACGCTACTGTCTGATGTTAATGTACTTCATCTTAATATTATGATAATGTCGTGTGCACTTCCTGCTAATGTAGGAACATAATAAATTGTTTAAATACATTTGGAAATTGTTTATATTCACACCTTTTGAGAATCTCGTATCCAATACTTCGAAGCCGTTGAGCTACCTCTCAATATTAAAATATCTCAATAAAACTTTGTACACAGTATTTTTACATCATATGGCATATTTTGATGGGATCAGAGCACGGAAATTTAAAAGTTGAAAAATAAGTGACACTCTAATATATATATATTTATATATATAAACAAAGTACACAGAACTCACTACGTGGAGGTAGCTGCACATCGAGTTCCAGCCTAGCCCATCCCAACCACCCAACCTTATTATGGACTTTGTCTAAGTCTTATTCCTTTTCCTGCTTATCGAACTATGTTGTGATTTAGTATTGAAAAATGGCATTGTGTTTCTTGATTCCATCTCACTCGAATGAAGCCATCCCTTCGTTCTTTTCCACAAACTGTAGCTGCTGCTTCTGTTACTAGCCTAATACATCTTTCTACGGCCTGTGTGTGTGACATGGCATCCCAAGTATGCCTCCAAAATCTGAATGTTTGGAAGTGAGCTCTCTCAATTCCTTCTCCATTAGTTGCTGCAAAAGCGCAGGATTTAATCGCCCTTCTTCTTTCCAGTTAATAAGATCAATGTATTCGTTTGCTCTAAAGTTCAGCTTTGGTATTGTAAACTTTCGGATTTCCTTTTGTGTTTTGCTTCTTGCAAGCATAATTCTTCGAATTGCCAGCTCTCTAATGTGCTCCTGATCATCGGTGATCATGGAGAGCAATGGGTTCTCTGGGTGAGCAAAATAAGCGTTGCGTTGTATTGAAGAATCCACAAGGTTTCTCAGCTCAAGTGGAAGGTATCTTGATCTTGAAATGGTTTCCCAGACATGTCTTCCTCCTTCTGTGCATAAAGATTTTGACTTAATGGTAAACCACATTGGAGCATAAACTTTCATTACAAATGTTGCTGATGCACGAAGGTTCTCTGATGGTTTATCTTTAGCAATGTGTAAGCGTAGAATTCGATTTGCTGTGGTTATCCACCTCGCATGAGATAAAGTTCCTTGATTTTTTTGCAGACAAATCCTGAGAGCATTTACCTGAGCACACAACTTTACAGATTTCAAGCAAACACTTCTGGTCCGTACTTAAGTCTTCATTTGTTATGTATGGTATATCATCTTAATTTTTATCAAACCCTGCAACTGGAAGTTGTTCACAATTTTTCAGTGCTTTGCCAATTGTTCCAGAAAAGGTATCAGGTCCTGTTGTGCTCCCATCAATGTGATATAACAAGTGGCGAAGTGGAAGTTCGTTATCGTGCAATTGACATATTAGCCACTGCAAAGGTCTACCTAATGCCAATTCTAAGAGGCTAATAATTCCATTATGCCTTTGTGTTTAGAGGAGTTTCATCACATCCAATAGCCACCAGTTCATCAATGTTTTGAACATTTTCTGATAAAAACTGAATTAACGAATCTTTAATACCATGAGCAGTACCAGAGACAGGTGCAATATGACCAACATAGCAAGACCCTGGTTCTCTTACTAAGGTTGTGTTCTTCAATGACCGACTTGTAATAATATTTTTTGCCTTGCTTGATATGACATTTAGTTTTATCTTTTCTTCCATCAAAATATAGAGCTTTTAAGTGTTCCTCATTATCTTGTTGCATTTTACGCCGTATTTTCGTCCTTTCTCTTCTTATTTTACTCCTCTCAATTACGAGGGAGGTATCCTCATTTCCTATTAGACCAACATCTTGCAGGGCAGCAGATGCCAAAGATGCACCTGCCCGATCAGATATGCCGTATCTATCACAAACTTGTGCAACATTTCCTAAATTAACTCTCATTTGTTGGTGCGAGTTAGACGGTCTAGCATCATCAACAGCTCTTGTTTGGGTCGGATTTGATTCTTTCCCTGATCAAGCTGAAATGTCACCTTCCGAATCAGAAGAATCAAGGCCTAGACCTACAGCATCATTATTAGTCGAAATGCTTTTGCTAATTCGAGAAAGTTCCACTTCTTTTCGTTTCATATTCTTTTTAAGTTTTTCAGTTGTTATTTTACCTATGTTCCCAATTACCATTTTTCTATCTCCTCTTTGATCAGTGAGAAATTTTTGCTCAATGCGAGGAACGTTTTTAGTTTTATCACAGTGACATGAATCAAACACATTTGCAGCAAGCAATATCAAATAAATTTTTAGCTTTTTCTCTGAACAACTGTAATTTGTTTTGATAATTTGGGTTTCTTTTTCTCCCTTTGTATGGCTTTATGAACACCATATACAGGGCCGTTTCTAGCCATTAGGGGGCCTTAAGCAGTATACCCATTTCAGGCCCCACCCCTCCATCCACCAACTCACGCCTTACTACATCACCTAAGCACACACATACAAAAAATGGCTGTGTTAATAAAAAACAATTATGAAACAATTTTAATGAAACATTTATGGCCAAAACAACAAATATGTACTTTTAGAAGACAAACAGAAAAAATACGCATGAAATTCCTGAAAATTAGCTTATACATTATTTAGAATAAATGACAGAGCTATGTATAAAAAATAATGCAATTATCAACTACCAAACAATTACTAACTCTACGATACAATCGTGTAATAGCTAACAGTTATACAGAACAGTTTGTGTCTTCAAAAATTTTGCCTCCTAGATTTTTTCTGAACGAAATCATCAATAACATCATCATAAGAAATCTCCTTGCCAACGTCTTGGTTGATGCTTATGATGCCAAGGCCACTGAGGCAATCCTGCCCCATTGATGATCTGAGGTAGTTCTTGATTAGCTTCATCTTAGAGAAGCTCCTCTCGGCTGACGCTACTGTCACAGGTAGAGTGTAGGCAACTGTTAGTGCAACCCAGAGATTGGGGTATAGTTCCTCCAGTTGCTTCTGATGAATGAAGGAGAGAAGCTCCAATGCAGTCATGTTGTGTGAACGTAAAGTCGGCAAGTTCTTAATTTCGAGGGCCAGTTCTCTTCCATCAATGTCAGAGTCAGCTCCAGAGTCCAGTATCTTAGAGAGTTTTTCACACTTGCAGGATAAGTCTTCCTTGTTCATTGTGGTGAAGTTTAGGAGAACCCCAAATACGTCCCTCACATTATCTAATGTTTTGAATCTCTCATTTATTGACCCGATGGCACAATCCACCACCACATTGAAAAATTTGACTTCGAGCCTCTTTAAGGCTTCTGTAAATGGTTCGTCAGGAGCTTCGTAAGCAAAGTGCTTTTTTGTGGATCTGAGCCTCTTCTCCTTCAGCACAGCCTCCACATTCATTTCCCCACATATGTCCCTAGCTACGACTTGTGCTGCAACAAAACCTGTGTGTGTTTCTGTAGCTGGTGAGTGAGTCTTTTGTTTTTGTGAGGAGGTTGACTGCCACATCAAACTGCATTGTAGGAGACTGCAGAAGTTTGCTCACATTGTTAACTGCATGAAGAATGTCATACCATACTACTGTGCAAATCTGAAAGCGATAAGACCCTACCTCCTCTGCAAGTGCTTGTGCTTCAGTCCTGGCTATGGCATCTGTGGCATTGTTTCTGACTTCCAACAGGGCCTCTCTGATGTTGTGGCTCTGGTATCGCACAGCCTCAATGCTCTTAAGCCGGCTCTCCCACCTGGTTTCATTCCAAGACTTGAGTGTTATGTTCACGTGCTTCTTTAGGATTGTCCATCTCTGCGTAGCTGCTGCTAAAAGGTTGTACAATTTTTGTACGTTGCCAAAGAAGCTGATGGCATCTGTGAAAGCTTTAGCTGCATCAGCCACTACAAGATTCAGAGTGTGAGCCCCACATGGAACATAGAGTGCACGACAGTTCTTCTCTAATAACCTTGCCTGAACACCTTTGTTCTTGCCCTTCTTGTTCGCTCCGTTTTCATATGACTGTCCTCTGCAGTCATCAAAGTGAATATTCAGTTCATCTAGTCTCTTCAGAATCAGAACTGATAAACCAAGGCCTGTACTTTCTGAAGCCTCAAGAAAGCCCACGAAGTATTCTTTTATTTCTGGTACTTCACCCATTTTAACAGTTCTGATAATAATCGACATCTGTTATCAGTGGCTTATGTCTGGAGTGCAGTCTAAAATGAGTGAGTAATATTTAGCTTGTTTTATTTCTGCAACAATGGCATCCAAGATCTTCCCACTAATGGACCCAATGAGCTCATTTTGAATGGTGTTTCCTAGGTAACTTGAATGACTATATTGGCCACTTTCGACTCTGCTGATGTGTTGTTTCATCACGGGATCAAATTTGGCAAGCAGCTCAACCTCCTTCAAGAAGTTGCCATTGTCTCGATTATACAATGTACAGGAAG
Source organism: Bathynomus jamesi (assembly GCA_023014485.1). NCBI lineage: Eukaryota > Metazoa > Arthropoda > Malacostraca > Isopoda > Cirolanidae > Bathynomus > Bathynomus jamesi. The sequence goes on along the minus strand of JAJOZX010000120.1, from coordinate 1,825,952 downwards.
ACCCCCTGAAAGCAAGGTTTCTCTCTGCCAGTGATTGGATTATACTTACAAGACGTGTGAGAACATCTCGCCAGCGTCTTCGCTCTACCTCCGTTAATGAAGTTTCAGTTTGGTCAATGGTCCTCCCAGTTTTTAGCCGCAGTTCCAGATCCTTCCATGTTGCCATGTTATCTGCATGTTCTGAACTATTTTCATGGCCTTTCAGAAGCGAACCAACGTTTATCCAGTCTGAAAGTCCATCCGTAATTGGTTTGTACGACTTCCTTGAAAACACCTTGCAGCAGAAGCAATAAAGAGCATCATTCCTTCTAGAGTACATCAGCCACCTTCGCTTTATTTTTTCCCCATTAATTAATGTTCTGTACATGTAATGGTGATGAAAGCTTCTACCGTCCTCTCTTTTAAGAAATGTGAAATCTGGACTGATTTGAAATGGTCCTCGAGACACGAGATCTATCTTCAAGGCATCTGACAGGACAACTGGCCAGTCATACGGATCAAGCGGTGGAGCAGATCTTGGTTCTTGTTGCTCAGTAGAAATGCCTGTGTGTGGTGTTTGAAGCTGAACAGAAGATGGGCCACTTGTTGGTTCATCAGGCTATACTTCTACTGGTGTTTGAGGTTGCATAGAGGATGGTCCTGCTGTTGGCTCATGATGCTCATCAGGCTTTGCTGAGGATGGCTTTTCCAAATATTTCAGTAGTGCTCCTGAGAAGAACATAACATTGCATATTCTGTTAGATTTTGCTATTATACTCTTTCTTATCTTGTTTGATATTTGATGTGTGAACAGAATTTGAGGTGATGTGATCTATGTATTAAATGTCACATTTCGAAATATTATAAATATTACAGAGACTAGCTTACTCTACACGATTCCTGAGCACTTGCCTAGCTTGATGGTCTACCTAACCTATTTGCCTGAACTGTAATCATAAGAATATACAAGTGGCACATCTCACCTGTACTACTGGAAAGCTTCTCCTCCTCTATTTTCTTCTTTTTCCGTTTTTCAGCTCCTGATGGATAATGTCGTTTCATTTCCCAAGATGCATGAAGTCACATCTAGTTAACCACAACTAATCTGCTAAATAATAATAATCATGATAATAATGATGATAATAATAATAATAATAATAATAATAATAATAATAAAGTTTTACAGTACTAGAAAAATTAAGCATTTAGGAAAGTATAAGCATATAGTAAGAATAAAGTTAAATAATATAGAAATAAGATCTCATAATAGTTATTTACACATAACGACCAAAACGTTTCGTTTGTCTCCGTTTTATCACATTTGTCTCATACAAAAACTTTAATTAATACGACAATAATAATAATAATAATAATAATAATAATAAGGATAATAATAATAATAATAATAACGATAAAATTAATAATAGCTTCAGCTATATTCCTATTCTTGCCCACTGAGCTATGACCTGGGAGCCTCTCTATGGGCCCCCTAGTAGCAGCGGGGCCCTAAGCGGACGCTTAGTCTGCTTATGCCAGGAAACGGCCCTGACCATATATTTATTATGATAGGAGGGTATAAGCTGCAAAACCTTTTTGTGAGAAACTGTTGAGATTGAGGCCTTTGCCCAAATATTTTCAATATCTAAAGCGACTCTTTCTGATACGTCAGAGACTGCAGGATCTTTATTATTATTAGTGAACTTTATGTCAGCTCTTACCCATAAATAATGTCTAAACATTTCTTTATAGGTTGGAAGCCTATTGCTATTTAGTTCTTTAGCAGCACCAAAAACTGGGCATATACTACACTGCCTTGTCTTTACTTTTTTATCCATTTTAATATTTTGAAAAAATAGAATTAATGTAATTAAATCAGAGAATTACAAGAAATAAATATTTATGCATGCAAAAACGGTTAAGTAGTTATACTAATAGGCTAAGCTAAACTGTAAAACATCTCGTCACTGCACGCACTTTAGGAAGACTGAGTGACTGAGGCTCAAAATGTGACGGTTTTTCAAGGTCATTGAGGAGCCTCTTACTGAAACAGCAGCTAGTTCAAATTTGGGGGACATTTAAATTAGCGTCATTTACAACTTTTCCTAAGTATTCCAAATTGATATTCTAAAATACATATTTTCGCTCCACCCTAATATATATATATATATATATATATACATACAGGGTGGGCCGAAAGTCTGGATCCATAGGAAAATATTTATTTTAATACATAAATTACAACAAATGGTAAATACTTAAAATGAATATCAACTTTAACTCGTAAATGCGTATCCGTGATACTGTACAGTAGTTCGTACTCCAGTATAATACTCAAATACTTTTTTTATTTCAGCCCAGAAATGGCTTCGAATCTAACAACAGAAGACCGGGTAGAACTTGTGCTCATGTACGCAAGACAGGGCGCTAAACACAGAAAAGTTGCTACCGAATTCAATAGAAATCATCCTGATAAGCATCCAGTAACACATGCGACTGTTGGCAAGTTGTTTAAACGTTTCAAAGAAACAGGAAGTGTACATGATCGACGGCGTTCTGGTCGTCCAAAAACTGCAACTGATGAAAATACCTCTGCAATGGTATGTGAAACTTTAACGAATAGTCCAGTAAAGTCAACAAGAAGATTATCAAATGAAACACGCATCTCGAGAACGTCAATTCGAAGAATTATTAAAAATCATAAATTCCATCCCTAAGTGTCTCGATGTCAGAGGCCGCCAATTTGAGCATTTGTTATAATTTGTTGTTTATACTGGAGTACGAACCACTGTACAGTATCACGGATACGCATTTACGAGTTAAAGTTGATATTCATTTTAAGTATTTACCATTTGTTGTAATTTATGTATTAAAATAAATATTTTAGTATGGATCCAGACTTTCGGCCCACCCTGTATATATGGTGTCCCATAAGTCTGGAACCATTGGGCAAAATGATAAAAACGGCAATAAAAACCGCTTCTATTCACAGAACGTGTTCAATGTGTCCACCATTATTATTGATACACGAATGCAGACGAGATATCCAGTCAGCAAACACGGCGAATGATATCAGGAGTGATGGTGTTACATGCGTCGATGATGTGCTCCCGCAAATGTGCAACACTCTGAATTTTCTCCGCGTAGACCAACGCCTTCAAGTGACCCCAGAGATAAAAATCCAACGGGGTGAGATCGGGGTTCCTCGCCGGCCACTCCACAGGCCATCGACATCCTATCCAATGACCAGGGAATTGTCGGTGCAGTCACTCTCTTACCCAGATGCTGTAATGGGCAGGAGCACCAACCTGCTGGAACCATGTTGGGAAATCCCCAACGCAAGTAGGCGTTTCCTGTGACAGTGTCATCAAAAAAGAAGGGGCCTATGATACGGTCTTTCCAAATGCCACACCATACCATCACACGAGCGACACCTTGTTCCTTTGAAGCAGTAAACCAGTGAGGGTTGTCTTGCGACCAGTAGCGGGTGTTCTGTCGGTTCACCTCACCATTTGCGTAAAAAACAGCCTCATCACTGAACAGAATGGTGGACGGGAAATTGGCATTTTGAGCACATTGTTCCGTAGCCCATTCACAAAATTCCATTCATCGGTCTGGATCATCTTCGCATGATTTCTGCAGGATTTGAAGTTTGTAAGGATGCCACTTGTGTGCTTGAAGAATGCGATGGATGCTGCTTTTCGACACTCCTGTCTCAGCGGACAACCGCCGAAGAGACTTTTGGGGACTGTTTGTGAAATGAGCGAGGATGGTAGCGGCTGTGTCATCGTCGGTGGATGTCCTCGGAGGTCCACTGCGTGGTTTATCTCCTATGGATCCCGTTTCCCTGAAATTTGCTACAAGTTTGCCGACACAGCTGTCTGTTATCGGCGCGTGGTCCGGATGCAATCTGTTAAATTCCTCAGCGACCTCCTCTGACTCCGATTTTCTACGAGCAGAATTACCTGGATGCGTTCTTACTTACTCAAAGACATCATGGGCACTTGCATAAACGGAAAAACATGAATTACTTATTTTGCCCTATGGTTCCAGACTTACGGGACACCCTGTATATATATATATATATATATATATATATATATATATATATATATATATATATATATATATATATCACTCATTTAAAATAATAATGACAATATATATATATATATATGGTAATCATTTAAATGTGTTTTAATTAGTTCAAGCCTTTCACGCCACCTTAGACCTACAGTTAAACGTGGAATTCGAACCACCAGCTGCCCAGCGTCTTAACCACTAGGTCACCCAGGGTAGAAAAATGGGTACCCTGGGTGACTTAGTGGTTAAGACGCTGGGCTGGTGGTGGTTCGGATTCCACGTTTAACTGTAAGTCTAAGGTGGCGTGAAAGGCTTGAACTAATTAAAACACCTTTAAACGAGTACCATATATATACAGCGTGTCCCAAAGAAATGTATACCCACTTTGTTCGATAATACCAGCTATGAGGATAATAAGTATATTACTTTTTATATGTTTTTTAATAAAGAATTTTCTCCTGAATCTAAATATGTAATTATTTTTATTAAAAATTGAAAAACAAAAAAGTTACAGATGTTTAAATTATAATTATTATTTTCGAGACTTCATGTGCGATATTTTCTAATATTTTTGCACGTATACGAGATAAGTTTGAAACCGACGGCACTGTGCAAAACTTACAAAAACAATGTTCTGGAAGACGTCGAACATCTTAGATAAAGTGTCATTTAACCATGGAATTTGTAAATTTTTTGAATTAACTAATAATTACAACATTTATGCTTCAATATCAACACTAAACATAAGTATCTCAAAACAGTCGGTTAAAATATTAGAAAACATCGCACATGAAGTCTCAAAAATAATAATTATAATTTAAACATCTGTAACTTTTTTGTTCTTCAATTTTTAATAAAAATAATTACATATTTAGATTTAGGAGAAAATTCTTTATTAAAAAACATATAAAAAGTAATATATTTATTATCCTCATAGCTGGTATTATCGAACAAAGTGGGTATACATTTCTTTGGGACACGCTGTATATACAGGGCGTCCCAAAAAAATGTATACACACTTTAACAGCTGATAGCTCAATTGATGTTTCTTTCTTTCCAAGTTAAACCCATTAGAATTAATAATGGCAGTCAGACTAAGCTTTGAACAAAGGAAATTCATTCTAAAATGCTACTGGAAGTGTGAAAACGCAGTTGAAGTGCAAAGACAGTTTAGGAGGGAGTTTCAAACAGATCCACCAACGCGACTTACCATCACTCGAATTACAGATAAGTTTGAAGCCGATGGAACTGTTCAGAATGTCCACAAGAAGCGTTCCGGAAGACCACGGACATCGACAAGCCCCACAAAGCAAGAAAGAGTACTGGAAACGTATCACCAAAGTCCAAGAAAATCTGTGCGGCAAGCGAGTCGTGAGGTAGGAATTTCAGAATCGTCTGTCCAACGCATTTTGAAGCGCTGTCAATGGAAAAGTTACATTCCAAGATTAGTCCATGCTATTAATGAAGATGATCCGGACCGAAGAGTGGAGTATTGCGAGTGGTACTTGGCACGATGTGGATGTGGATTGGACGAAGGGGTTTCGTAGAATACCCTCCGCGTTCACCAGACCTCACACCACTAGACTTTTTTTTATGGGGATACTTAAAAGACAAAGTCTACGCTATAAAACCTGCAACAGTCGCTGAATTGAGAGCAGCCATTGAACGAGAATGCACACAAATACCAAACGAAATGTTTCGTGATGTTTGCGATTCCATTGCTTCGCGTTATCAGCAGTGCCTGGACCAGAACGGACGTCAGTTTGAAAACAGGCGTTGACAAAACAATTAAATAATGTCTGTAGATTCTATTACATTTTGAAAATGAAATGTATTTTAATAAACACTGCCTTTATAATTATTTAAAGTGTGTATACATTTTTTGGGACGCCCTCTATATATATATATATATATATATATATATATATATATATACATATATATACACACACATATATATATATATATAATATGATACACACAGACCGTGCATGGAACAAGGAACTCTTCTGGGATAATTAAATTCACTATAGTCCGAATAAGCAATGGTAAATGACAAATACCATAGTTTTTCTTTTTCATGATGCAAGCCCGACGTGGGCAACGGGTCTCTCGCAAAGAGGTCCCATAAATATAGCTTCCCTCACCAGCTATCTGCAAAGCAGACAGGATCCAGCTTTGGGACATGGATCTAGGGTTTAAAGCAGCCTAGCCCCACTACATTTAGAACCTCAATATAAGTAAAAGACTCGTTGCATTCACGTCGGATTGAATAAATCAAAGAAAAAGAGGTAACTTATATTTTTAGCCAAAACCAAAACTTAAACCTCAACTGGCAGAATTGAGCGTCCACTTTTCAAGACACATAACATGTCCATTTCATGATGGGAATGAACTCAGAATGGTTCCCTGAGTTTTTTATGATACACACAGACCGTGCATGGAACAAGGAACTCTTCTGGGTTAATTAAATCCACTATAGTCCGAATAAGTAATGGTAAATGACAAATACCATGTTATGTGCCTTGAAAAGTGGACGCTCAATTTTGCCAGTTGAAGTTTAAGTTTTGGTTTTGGCTAAAAATATAATAGAGGTTTGATATCCCGGTGCAATGAAGGTTTGCCAAAGTAGCCTTTCAGGTATAAAATAAAGGCTACGGTAGACTGTTTTAGAAGCATGTCAGAGATATTTTTCAGGATCATCATTAATTCTCTCTTTCAATTTCAATAAGTTTCACTTCATTTGCAGAATAAGATCTCCCCATTTGCCTATATGTGTTGTCTCTGAAACTTTATACTTGTACAAGCTTGCAACTTTCACCAGTAACTACAAGGAATTCTTACTGTCTGGTTATTTCTCACATATGTGCGGTGGATCCTCATGCCCTCCACACCCCTCCAAGCTGAATTACTGCCAGGCCATTAAACATTGTTTAATCTCTCTCCTCTCTCTTACACACACATATATATACATATATACATATACATATATATATATACATATACATATACATATATATATATAAAAATCAACCAACCCGATCATCCAAGCTATCCATGAGTCCTGCCATTTATCCTCTAAGCTATGGACTTTTTGGTACGAAAACGTCTGTCTGTAGCTCCACTTAACTTCGACAGTGCAGTATTATTTCTAATGAATTGTATATATTTTATCCTTAGTGTATGAACTGTCATTGTATTAATAATATTTGTCATATGGACTATAGTCTGCCAATAAACCTTTTCATTTCATTTTCATTTTATTTTCATATATATATATATATATATATATATATATATATATATATATATATATATATATATATATATATATATATATATATATATATATATGAAAAGAAGGACCAACACAACGGCAAACATTTTCGTTTATTTTTTGTACTTCAGACGTTTCGACAAATCTTTTGTCATCATCAGTGAATTAAGTCTTAAAACCTTAAAACAAAGATAAAAATAATGAAAATTACATCAATACAATATTAAAATCATTAAAATTAAAACCTTAAAACAAAAATAAAAATAATCAAAATTACATCAATACAAAATTAAAATCATTAAAATTACATCACTACAAAAAATTAACATCATTAAAATTAAATTAAATTACCTCAACAGGTAAATACACAATGTTTACATCAACCTCCATACTTGGCAAAAACTAAGAAAACTGTATGGTCAGTAAATTAGAAGGTATGATATGTCTATGAAAACCGGTTGGTTAGTTAAAAGAGCTGTAATTTGTAAGATGAACTATTATTGTTAATGGAGGGTTTGTTTCTATAGATGTACAAAGATTCTAAAATTCGGAGTTCTGTAAGGTTATTGGATCTAGTTAGAATTTCGAACTGAGTTTTGTGAAGGGGATGGTTGTTTTCATTACTATGGTTTTTAATTGCGAATTGTGGTGGGATACTGAAGGGACGGTATATATATATATATATATATATATATGGGATGAATATATATATATATATATATATATATATATATATATATATATATATATATATATATATATATATATATATATATATATATATATTCCTTCCTTTTGAACGTTCTGTGCGATGATTCCACATTTCAAGAAGGGCAAGTTTGTCGGCCGTGTTCCCGAGATGACCCGATAAAGTAGAGAGTTAGTTTTTATACACTCCATCTCGCACAACCCGTTATCCACGGCTCATCTGGGTTTGTTCTGAGCCAGACGTCTAATCTTCTTTTGAAGATGTCTGTCGCAGCACTACTCGTGTTTCATAGCTCCTTGGGTATCTGGCTAAACGGTCTTTGACCGCTCGCAACAAGACTATTTTCCTTCAGGATTGTGGATGTTCCATGACTAACCTTTAATTTGGGGAACGACACAGTCTTCCTTTTCTACTTTCCACTTATGTCTGTCGGGTTATAGGGTTCAGAGTAAGAATAGGGACTAGTTTCTCTATTATTTCCAAATGTAAATAATAATGTGACGTCCTCTTCTTCCTTCCAGCGAATATAGGACTAATTCCTTTCCCAGTAATTTATTTCTTTGCACCCTTTGATCTTGGCTGTGAAGCTTCTCTGAAATCTTCTATCTGTCTTATGTCATCTTTTTTATATGGACATGTTAGGATCGAACAGTATCCCATGTTTATGATCGGCGTTTTCAATAGAGTAGTCGTTACATTCCTATCCCTGCACAGTTATTCTTTTTGCTCTGTTTACTGCTATCTTATCTTATGTTGTAAATTTCGTGTATATATATATATATATATATATATATATATATATATATATATATATATATATATATATATATGTGTGTGTGTTCCACACCAGCTTTGGCTGTCCTCCCATTTCATTGACGACCCTGGTAAACTAGCTTACAACTTTCTATCCTAAATGACTTGGAGCAGATTACCCTACTCGTATCCCCGGTTGCATTAGAGATAGGCCCAACATTCTGGATTTATTTATTACCTCTCATCCTTCATCTTACTCTGTGAAACTTTTCTCTTCGTTGGGGACCTCCGATCACAATCTTATAGCTGTTTCCTTGCCTATTGCTCCAATACGGCTTTTTGATCCTCCAAGAGGAGGCCCCTCTACATGTTCTGGGGTAAAATCAAAGCCTGTTATACACTCTCCTTGCAATTTCTCTTCAAAGAATGCACCTATGTCGGGTATCGCTTTGTCGCTTTTTAGGGTACTGAAAACTGACTCATACAGGGCTCGCATTGTTTCAGATATTTCTTTTAGATCGTCATTTAGTTCATTATTTCTCTTCCTTAAGATTCCGAAGGCTTCGCTTGTTTTTGTTTCCCTTTTCGTATAGAAGTAATTTGGATTTTTCCTTTATTGCTTATATATGAAAATTATCTCACGAAAATAACACGTGAATAATGTTTATGATGAAAAGAACCACGAAGAAAAAGGAAACACCGAATGGTGCTAAAGCGCTTTCGTCTCATGGTTCTTTTCATCATATATATATATATATATATATATATATATATATATATATATATATATATATACACCGCGCAGCCTCGTAACAGCTCGTGTATTGGTCTGTCTTCACACACAGACAAAGTTGGGGGACCTTGCCTGTAGGCCTGGTGAATGAGCGAATTGTTCTGTTGCACTCTCTGCTACGCATATCCAGGTAAACCGGGCTCATCTTTTACCGTACTGGGCCAAGAATCTAGTCTTCTTTTGAGGAATTTAACTTTCTGCCTGCTGTGGCCCTCTTGAGATTGTTTGGAAGCTGGTTAAAAATTCTTGGATCCCTGATAACCAAGCTATTTTCCTTCAGTGTTGAATAGATCTAATGCCTCTCCCTTAATTTGGGGACACTACCCTACACTATATAGAGTATATATATATATATATATATATATATATATATGTATATATATATATGGCTGAGAAGCACAATCCTAAGGAATGGAGTCTTTTTATCGATTCATCAAAGTTGAGTTTGAAAGCTGTACTATCGTACAACGGTAATATTTATCCTTCGGCACCGTCTGCACTTAAAATTCTTATGAATGAAACATGTAACATGAAACATATTGTCTATGATAAACACTCCTGACATATCTGTAGTGATCGAAAAGTGGTTGCACTTCTTCTTTGGCTTAGAGTTTGGATACAAAAAGTTCTCTTGTTTCTTCTACAAATGAGTCAGCAGAGTTAAAGAGTGTCATTATGCACAGAAAGAGTGTCCACTTCGACAAAATTTGGTTCCAAAGTTGAATTTGAAGTCCTACTGATGGAAGTATAGCTTAGTAATGAAAAATTATATTTATCGGCAAGTGCCGTATATATACGTATATATACGTATTAAGGGCTGTTCTGTTGAAAACAAGCTAAAACTCAAATTAAAACCGTGCATGTTCGGCAGTATATATACATACATATATATATAACTGAATATGTCGCACAATCATTCAAAGCACTTTGTAATTCTGTACCATATTTAAAAAGGACGTATATATCTATATTTATTTGGGCACAATTATGACAGAAATATGAAAACTAACATATCGATGTGTAGGAATGAAAAAAACACCTTATTAAAGGTACTAAAAACGCTAGTTTATTTTATAAAATACATAACATGCTTTATAGGATAACTAGTGGGCCAAATTGTCCACCACTATATACATATATGCTATATGCTGCGTACAATATTTATGTATTATTCGAAAGCTTCTGAATAAGATTTATAAAGCTCAGCGTTAAAATACACTGTTCCGTTTTTTTTGTAGCAATATATAACGAAGAAGAGGCATACCGAATTAAGGGTGACGGTATGAATTCAAATTTGACGGTAAAGTGGGATCCAATATTATTATTATCAAGGAACTATCTTGTATTAATTGGTGCATCTAGCTTGCTTCGCCCCTTTATATTTTGAATAATATCATTTATTAAAAATGACTTTTCCTTATTCGTTATTACCGCGAATTGCTGTCCGCATATATTACTGCATAAAGGGAGTTTTGGACCTTTTCCAGTTTGCGTACCGTTTTTCATATAATTTATTTTTGAGAATATTTTTGTTAAAACTAACGAAAATATCACGACTTAACCTAACCAATTACACTGGTCAACAAAGATTTTTCATCAGAGTAAAATTTGTGGTGTCTGGATAGCATGTTTCACGCTGATTCCAAAACTGCATTCAGATTTTTTCTAGCACGTATAGTTTTCAAGATGAAGGCATATATATAACTACACAGATTTAACCATTTTAAATAGGCAAAATACTAATATTTCAACATTTGATTGTTTATTTTATTGTGTTTTTTTAGTTTATTCATCTTATTTATTTCAATTATCTTAATTATACATCTTATGTATTTCAGGTGTGAGCTTTTACGTCTAGCAGCATTGTGATTCAGGCAACAACGCCGTGCTTTGTTTGTCAAAAGATCAGTCCAGTCCAAGAACTTGTTGTGTCAAGTTGGTGTACATTTTTTTTGAATTTATAGTTTGCTCAGGTCAGTCAACATGCCTCGACAATGTAAGAATGACCCCGACAAGTTCTGTTTCGTATGCGGCCAGTTGACAACTAAAACACAGCGACGAAGTATTACAACCGACATTAAGAAAATATACAAGCTATACTTTGGTTGCCATCTAGGACTCAGTGTTTCCCAACCGGGGGCCATATGGCTCCCTGGGGGCCATGGCACATTTGAAGGGGGCCACAGGAAAATGTTATTTTGTAAAATAGAGTTAAATCTGCATATTACCTACTGAAAATAATGCTTATGGGGGGCCACGGGAAAAAATAAGGTTCCTAAGGGGGGCCATAAGCCAAAACCGGTTGGGAACCACTGATTCTAGGTGACCAAGATAAACCATGGGCGCCACATCAAATCTGTTCTGGCTGTTCAAATGGATTACGTGATTGGCTTAACAAAAAGAAAGCTTCAATGCCATTTGCCATACCCATGATATGGAGGGAGCCGAGAGATCATCATGAAGACTGTTATTTTTGTAGTGTGAATTTAATGGGGTTTTCTGCCAAAAACAAACACCAGATTGTATATCCAAACTTGGATTCAGCACGTAGACCAGTAAAACATGATGAAACATTGCCCATTCCAATTCCCCCAAGTGATAGGCTAGATTCTATCATAGATGACATGGAAAGTGATGAAGGTGCAACTGGCGTTTCCGGACCATCTACAGAACCAGAGTACACTTTTGAAGGTAGACATTTAGAGCCTAAAAAGTTAACCCAAGGACAGTTGAATGATCTTGTTAGAGACTTATCGCTGTCTAAAGAGAAATCAGAGCTTCTCGCCTCAAAACTAAAGGAGAACAATTTACTTGAGAACAATGTTCGTATTAGTTACTACCGAAAGCGGAATTTTGAATTAACAGCATTCTTTTCAGTAGACGGTCCTCTCTGTTATTGCCATGACATCAATGGACTATTTACAGCCATATCTCAGACGTATGTGGCATCTGAGTGGCGCCTCTTTATTGATTCGTCGCAGAGAAGCCTGAAAGCAGTTCTTTTGCATAATGGTAATATAATGCCATCCATCCCCATTGCCCATTCCGTCCATCTAAAAGAGACATATGACAATATGGATATACTACTTAAGGCAATCAAATACGACAGTCATCAATGGAATGTTTGTGGAGATCTAAAAGTTATAGGAATGCTTATGGGTATGCAGTCAGGATTCACAAAATTTTGTTGTTTCCTTTGCCTGTGGGACAGTCGCGCCGCTATAGAACATTACACCAAAAGTGACTGGCCACTTAGGTGTACATATGTCCCAGGGATAAGCAATGTCCAGTCTGTCCCTTTAGTGGATCCCCAAAAGATCTATCTGCCACCTCTTCACATTAAACTTGGTTTAATGAAGAATTTTGTTAAAGCAATGGGTAAAGTCAATTCTGAAGGGTTCCAATACCTTTCAAGGAAATTTCCGAAGGTTACTGCAGCAAAATTGAAGGAAGGAATTTTTGTTGGGCCACAAATAAGGGAGGTTTTGAATGACACTGAATTTGAAAAAGTCCTAAGTCCGCTGGAATTGAAGGCTTGGCTGGCGTTCAAATGGATATGTGAAAACTTTCTTGGAAGCAACAAGTCACCTGCGTATAAGGATGGAGTCAAGAACCTCCTTGATGCCTTCAAAGAAATGGAGTGTCGAATGTCGTTAAAAATTCACTTCCTGCATTCCCACTTAGATTTCTTTCCTGAAAACCTTGGTGCAGTGAGTGACGAGCAAGGAGAGCGCTTCCATCAAGATATTCAGATGATGGAGAAGCGCTACCAAGGATATTGGAATGAAAGCATGATGGCGGACCATTGTTGGATGCTGTATCGTGACAATCCAGGCCAAATTTACAAAAGGGAATCACACTCACAGCGCTTTTAATAAAATAATGTATATATTCTTTATTTATAAGTACATTGAATAAGGTATATGATGTATTTGTTGTTTAGCATTCCTAAGTGTGATCTATACATCCATAAATTTTCTTATAGCAATATCAAAAACTTAAAAATATCAAAACCAGTGTATCTATATAACTATACGTGCTAGAAAAAACATAAAACCAGATTCGGAATCAGCGCGAAAGATGCATTAAGAAAAGTGTGATCATGTTTGTGATGAGAAAAAAAGTTTCATTTTGTTGGCCAGTGTTATCAAGAGCGTACAGTTGATCTATTAGTAAATAGTAAATACTATTCCAGAAACAAACAATGTTATAATTAATAATAGATCAACTGTACGCCCTTGATAATTGGTTAGGTTAAGTCGTGATATTTTCGTTAGTTTTAACAAAAATATTCTCAAAAATAAATTATATGAAAAACGGTACACAAACTGGAAAAGGTCCGGAGTTTTTTTAGCTTCATTTGTACAGAACCGGAAGCTCCTTATAGTCATATTCGCTTTAACATAAAGGCTTCGAGATCTTCTTATATCTGAATCTTCAGTCAAGGAGATGGTCCGAACCCAATACTAAAATTCTTGTACTTCATCATGGTATATGATGTTGTTATAAATTTAATATGGGAACTTCCCTGCCTTCTAGTTTTGTAAATAAAATATTGTGTTTCATTCTATCATACCCCTTACTTATATATAGAAAACAGCTATAAATAGTTGAATTACTATCATTGTATTTAATTATAATTTCCTTAAGTATATAGATATTCAGATCAGTTGAATGGGATCTTTTAATACCAAACTCAATTAGTTCATAAGTTATCATTTAATTGGTGTAGTAAACAGAGCTTTTCTACTATTTTCCAGAAACAAGAGGCGTTAGCAATAGGCCTTTAATTATTGCTGCATAGAATACCCCTATACTTATTACATATATATATATATATATATATATATATATATATATATATATATATATATATATATATATATATATATATACATATATATATATATATACAATTAAACAATAGAGAGAGGGGATGGCTATATTATCTCGGCTTTTTACTTGTGTTGATTCACGAAATGTATAGCCTAAATATCAGTACATACAAACAAATAGCAGATCATCAACATTTTTAAATTACGTTGCTTTTAACGTATCAAGAGAAATTTCTTTAAGCACACACAGTTTTATAATAATATTTGATGTGCAGCAGAAAACTACACATTTAAATGTAAATAAGCAATTTAAACATGTGTTATGAATGTATAAAAAGTTCTTGTATTTGAGCTTCAGAGTGGATGAAAATAAATCAAGTTCCCTTAAAAAAAGTGAGAAATTAACTTAATAAAATAATAAATCTTCATTCTATTTTTCATAATACAGATATTAAACAAAGAAATTGTTTTTGATTTAAAATGTGTTTAACCTGATTTTGTTTTTTGTGATGTTCGCATTAGATAACATAGGAAAACGTTGCGGTAGAACTACTCTTGACGAGGTAATGTGGTATTAAATTATAATAACACGCTTTGAGGTATTTTAGTTTTAATTTCTATTGTTTAAGGGTATAAAGGGTATAAGGTTCAAAATTGAGTGTCAAACCCTGTTTTTGTCTGCTTTTGTCTTATGAAGGAGGGCGAGGATGAATCCTTTTTTAATTTTTTTTCCAAGGAGGAAGAGGGCCCACGCGAGGGGCCCTCAAGGGGTAAGTGCCCTTCAATAAGGACGGTGAGACCCCATAAATGGGTGATGAACTTAAGGAAGGGGGGGCCACTCATAACGGTGGCGAAGGCCTCCACGGGCCCCCTCCAGGGGCAGGATTCAAGGCACCCCAAATTCCTCTACCTAAATGCCATCATACTAATTACAGTCACTGAAAAAGCTCACGGAGGAAAAATTCTTGGGAAAAGTACCGAAAATTAATTAATAATAGTAATAATAAGATTAATAATTTAAAATTTGTTTGGAAAGCTTTTTGTTTTTTAGGATTTACTACCGAATAAATAAATAAATAAAAATAAAACAACCACTTTTTCTTTCCTTACTTTCCAATTCCATTGATTCGTGATAGAAGGGGAGTGAATAATATGTATGCCCGGGTAGGGTGGATCGATTTTACATTTTTTCGATTTCCATATTCTAATAGAGACAAAAACTTGCGCATGCATGAGAAAATAGCCTCTGCAAAATCTTAGCTTAATAGGTAATCATCTTCTGCCCCCGGCAGAGCGATGACAATCATATTTTAGTAGTCAAAAACGTATTTTTCTTATAATTTTTAAAATATTTCAATATGCATCAAAATTATTCCTAATAACTATAAAGTCGATAAAAAAGACCTCATATGATCGTTTTTCCAAGCGCGTTGTCCTACGTTAATATCTTTTGCCCCCGGCAACAACGTCAAATGTTGAAAAAATAGGTAATTTATATACATATTTTCAGGTCGGCTCTTTGTCTTAAATAATGCATTTATATAAGCACACCGGACAAAAAATTAGTCACCCCTCTCAGAATGTACCTAATAACGTGTGACGGCGCCTCTGGCCTTGATAACCGCACGAATCCGGCGAGGCAGAGACTCTACGAGGTTGTGCATGTACTGAACATCGATTTGCTACCACTCGTTCATCAGCCGGTCCCGAAGTTCCGCCAGAGTCCGTGGGTGTCTATTCCTGCGCTTCACTTTCTGTTTCCAGCCTGAACAACACCTTCGACGCATTCAGGATTAAAGGCTTCATTGGACCTGCGATGTACTCGTCGCCTCCCATCATTGGAGAACAAACAAAAACGGGACTCATTGGACCAAATTACACGTTTCCAATCTGCCGCAGTCCAGTTTTTGTGCCTCTGAGCCCATTTATAACGTGCCAATTTGTGACTTGCTGATAACAGCGGCCTCTTCCGTGGTACCCTGCTCCAGATGTCCATCGCATGCAGTTCTCGTCGCAATGTCCGTTCGGAAATTGGTCGCTGGAGAACCTCATTGGTTTCTTGGAGCAATTGTTCTCTGGTTTGAAAACGATTTGCAGTTACTAGACGAGAAACATGGCGGCGGCCCCTATTGTCGAGAATTGTTTTCCGGCCACAGTTACGCCGTCGATTGTCAGTTGATTGCGAACTACACCACTTTTTGTAAACTCGCTGGACAGTACGCGTTGACACACCAACAAATTGGGCTACTTCAGACATTTTGTGTCCGTGGGCTCTGCCAAACACGATGGCTCCTTTTTGCCACTGAGTAACGTCTGCCTCACGACCCATTTTGCAGACTATATCCAACACACACTTTGTTCTTCACCACCTCACGAAACAGATCTGATCCTGTGTGCTACGTCACCGCTACTTGTCACTTACCAATGCTACATCAGCGCCCTCTGTGTGACCTTGAACTTCCTACTATCGGTGCTATTAGGGGTGACTAATTTTTTGTCCGGTGTGCTTATTTCCCATAGCATTTATATCGTTGCTTAGGCATGAAATAACACACACGCAAAATTTTATGACTCTAGGCTAGGGTTGAAAGGTCATCTCTGGTGAGTGCTGCCAGCAGCAGCTGCCACTGACGCGCCAGTACGCACTGCGCAGTTCCCTCAGTTGCCTTTTGACAGCGTCGAAGGCAGGTGTGTATTTTGCAGCTGGCTCCTCGAGTCCTCAGTGTGTGTGTGTGTGTATGTGTGGCTCCTCACTCAGAGTCCTCAGTGTGCTCAATCTCTCTGCTCATATCCTTGTTTGTTTTTCTCATAACTCTGTTTTTTTCGATTTTATTGCGTAACAGAACAATACATTATTCTTTAATCTTTACAGGATGGCTACCGCTACAACTAGAAGATCGGTTACGTGTCCAATATTTGGTGCTGGGAAAGATTTGAATTTGCGATGTTTTCCCACATGTGAAGATGTGATGCAATACTACCATCATGTGAGAACAGAGTTGAGATCATCAAAGAAGGAACCTCCATTCAAAGACATCGCCACTGTGGTCACGGAGAGACTGGAATACTTGTGGAAATTAGCTTCCATTCCAACAGTTTCGACAGCACGGATAAATCAAATGTTGAAAAGTTATCGTGATAAAATGGCTAACATCATCAAATCACTGAACGCGAAAAAGAAGAACAAATCGTTACAGAAAAATCTTGAGGCCTTCAAGAAATCAACTAAGACCACCTTATTTGACATATCGGCTTGTAAATGCCCTGATTTGACAAAATGCAGCTGCCCTCGTGAACGACGAGTACCACTGAAAGAGCAACAGTTTTTACTCGACCAAAGAAGTGATCGCAAAATGGCAATAGGAACTTTGGATGTTGAAACAACAAATAAAAACGAGATGACTCTTGCAAGAAGATTGGCGATATTGAAACAAGAAGGAATAGCAGAACATCAAGAGCCGTCGACTAGTAAACGACAAGAAACTTCTCAAGAACAACCTTCTTCGTCAGCCTCTAGTGAAACCGAGGATACATCTATAGAATCATCGTCATCGTATGAACTAACACCGAGAGATAAACATGACATGAAGGAAAAAACACGAATGAAACTCCAGGTACTTGCTGAAGCTTGTGATCGTACGGGCGTCTCAGACAGAGCTGCTTCATTTATTGCTTCTTCGTTGTTAGAGGATGTTGGCTGGATACGAGAAGATGATGTCAGTTCAGTGATTGATCGAAATAAGATAAGAAGAGCCAGAAAAAGAGTTCGTTCTGAGCATCAGCAAGATGACAAGATCACGCTACCATTACAGGGCATTTTCTTTGACGGACGTAAAGATAAAACAATGACACAAGAAGAAATAGACAATGTGAAGCATAGAAGGACTGTGGTAGAAGAGCATATAGTTTTAGTTCAAGAACCAGAATCCCAGTACATGGGGCATTTCACTCCTGCATCAGGTTCTGCCACTGCAATAACATCAGGTATCATCAACTTTCTAGAGACTAACAATATTAGCACGGACGACATTGTGGCTATCGGCTGTGATGGTACCGCAGTGAACACGGGTCGAAAGGGTGGAGCCATTCGTATGATTGAAATGAAACTACAAAGGCCAGTTCAGTGGATCATATGCCTATTACACGGTAATGAATTATCACTGCGACACCTCATTCAAGACTTGGACGGAAAAACAACTGGGCCAATGGGCTTTACTGGACCAGTTGGAAAACAACTGAACGACTGCGAAAAACTTCCAATTACAGAATTCGATGCCATTCCATCTCCCGACATTGACATAGATGATGCCGAGTTGAGCACTGACCAAAAATATTTGTTAGGCATCTACAGAGCAGTCTCGAGCGGTAGCTGCTCTTCAGCTCTCGCGGCTCGAAATCCAGGTAAGATGGCGCATTCCAGGTGGCTGACAACAGCAAATAGATTTCTGCGCCTCTATGTTTCAACCAGTGAACCCTCCAGCACCTTCAACGAAATTGTGCGATTCATTATGACAGTTTACGCACCAATTTGGTTTAAGATAAAGAAAAACTCCAGTTTCACTGAGGGCGCAAAACATTTTTTCGAAATGATGCGTCTCTCTCAGACCATGCCTCAAAGATCTAAGACAATCGCCAACAAAGTCCTCCGTAGAAATTCTTTCTTTGCTCACCCAGAAAATCTTTTGATCTCCATGCTACATGCCGATGAGCAACACATAAGAGAATTGGGATGGAGAAGAATATTAAAAGCACGATCAAAACAATCACCAGCGGGGGAAATTCGAGCCTTCGCCATGCCTGAGCTGCTCTACGATAGTCAAAACTATTACGAAATGATCAACTGGCAAACGGCTGAGGTGACCGAACCCCCCGTTACAAAAACAATACCTGATCCCGAATAAAAGAGTTTGTTGAGACGGGAGACCAGCCTGATGGACTGATCCCACTATTCCCTTGTCATACTCAAGCGGTCGAGAGACTCATCAAATTAGTAACCTAAGCCTCTGCCAGTGTAAGTGGAATAGAAGAGAGGGACGGATTCATCCGCTCCCGTCTTCACTCCCGAACAAAAATTCCACGATTTGATTCTAAGAAAGATTACCGTATGTAAATCGACATGCAGCCAAAGGAAGGGTGGTTGGGGCTGGATAGGGTGGAACTCGACGTACAGCCACCTCCTCGTGGTGAGTTCTGGGTTGCTAATTTTATAAAATTAGCAAGCGAGGAGCTGTACTTAGTACTTATCGTACTTATAACATCGCATTAACGTAATTAATTATAATCCACATTTAGACTTTTCTCGGGGACAGAAGATATTTTGCGTGTGTTATTTCATGCCTAAGCAACGATATAAATGCTATGGGAAATATATAAATGCATTATTTAAGACAAAGAGCCGATCTGAAAATATGTATATAAATTACCTATTTTTTCAACATTTGACGTTGTTGCCGGGGACAAAAGATATTAACGTAGGACAACGCGCTTGGAAAAACGATCATATGAGGTCTTTTTCATCGACTTTATAGTTATTAGGAATAATTTTGATGCATATTGAAATATTTTAAAAATTATAAGAAAAATACGTTTTTGACTACTAAAATATGATTTTCATCGCTCTACCGCGGGCAGAAGATGATTACCTATTAAGCTAAGATTTTGCAGAGGCTATTTTCTCATGCATGCGCAAGTTTTTGTCTCTATTGGAATATGGAAATCGAAAAAAATGTAAAATCGATCCACCCTAAATTGTATGGTATGTTATAAATGATTACATATATGTTTTTCGGCATAATTAAAATGCAAATATGTTTTATCCTTCAAAATAAACGTATATTTGCAAATGTTCTTTTAAGAACAAAAGTTAATAAGTTTTACACTAATCTCAATGTCGACTTTCTTTCCCTAATTTTCAAAGTATGAATCTTAATCGTTACACGAATTATTTCAGCACTTGATTAATGACAAACATACTACAGTGACTAATCATCGTAATATAAACCTGTGCTGTTCATTTTTTTTGTTTATCATTAATATTCTGTATAATTAATTGCTATCACTGAAGGAAGTCCTTTTTGGACGTTCTTGTTCACTCCCTTATCTTCCGAAACATTTCCTTCGACTGAAAGAGACGTCTTTGGGAAGGCCAGTGTATTCGGTCCCAAATCATTAAAATAAGGCGGCGTCGCATAGAACTATTTCCCAACCAATTAAAAATTATTTGTATTTTTTTTTTTTAATTTTTCAATATACTTTTCTGATATTTTCTTCAGCGATTATTTCCCGTAATTATACATGTTAATTTGTGCGTGTTACCTCTATTCTTGCAGTTCGATTGATGGTTTATAATGATAATTTACTTCATTACTATCTCCATTCTCCATTCTGTAGGAAGGTATAACCGTCGGTAAGCAATGGTGCCCGAGTAATCTAAATACACTGGCCAACAAGTATTTTTCATCAAATCTAATTATGGGTGGGCTCTTAGATAGCTGTTGGGACGCTGATTCCAAATCTGTTTTCGGTTTTCCTCTAGCACGTCTAGTTTTCAAGATGAGACCGATCATAATATATATAATAAATATAATATACTGAATATACAGTATAATATAATACTGTATATAATATATATAATATGCATATGACTATATATGATATAATATATAATACTATATATACAATATATAATATGCGTCCTTTATACATGTAGCGGAGTATTTTGTCGTTGCAGCTTAGGTGTAGATTTTTGCTTTACCATTTCTGTACCCTCATGTATGGCATTTTGTCGTTTCAACTTAGGCTTTCCGCAGGTTGTTTTGTGGTATTTTAGGTGAAAGCATTTGCTGCCACAAATTTGCAAACGTTGCACATGTACACCCTTTTATTCTTTGGCATAACAGTCACATGTCTAGTTGTGTGTTGTGTTTTGTTTTGTTTGTGTGTCCCACTTACACATTTTATTTTTTTAGGTGATTCACATCAACCCACTCATCGATCATCATGTCTCGAAAGTGTAAAAATCACCACGACAATTTCTGTTACGTGTGACGCTCATTCGCGACTAAATCACAACGGCGTACAATCACGATAAGGCGTGGGCGCCACTTGTTATCTGTACCGCTTGAAAAGGTCGATGCCGTTCGCTATACCCATGATATGGAGGAAGCCGGGAGACCATCATGGCGATTGTTACTTTTGCAATGTTAACATAACTGGATTCTCCGTGAAGAACAAGCATAACATCGTTTATCCGAACGTAGACTCCGCGATTAGACCGATCCCTCACGATTACACGATGTCGATTCCGGTACCTCCACAGAATCTACTCGGTTCTTTTTAGAAGACGAAAGGGAATCTGACGAAGGTGCGATTGGCAGAGATGCGGGACCTTCGGCCAGTCTTGACTACACACCTGACGAAGAGCAAGCGGAACCGGAGAGGCTTACCCAAAACGAGTTGAATGACCTTATTAGAGACCTAGCCTTCTCCAAAGAGAAATCAGAACTTCTCTCCTCGAGACTCAAGTAGAAACACTTACTTCAGAAGTAGACGGTCCGCTCTGTTATTGCTATGATATCAATGGACTTTTCGAGAACTTGTCACAGGTACACACCCCATGTGAGTGGCGCCTCTTCATTGATTCTTCACAGCGAAGCTTGAAAGTGGTTCTCCTGCATAAAGGGAACTTAAAGCTGTCCATACCGATCGCCCACTCCGTTCATCTAAAGGAGACGTACGATAACATGAATATACTACTCGAAGCAATCTAATAAAGCACTCATCAATAGAATATCTGTGGTAATCTCAAAGTCATTGGTATGTTAATGATCATTAGGGTGTTCCAAAAAATGAAAGCCAGCAAAATATAACGACCAACCCGCTATCAGGTGCCATTAGGTATAGAAACGTTACAGTAAAAGTATTTTTGAGATCAAACTATATTTAGGACTTGCACATGCCAATCAAAGTTTGGGATTTTCCGGTAAATATATAATATATAGTATTATAAAATATGTCCAAACAAAATGAATCACAAACATCTATTATTATGTTGAACGAGACCGAAAATGATTCACAAACATCTATTATTATGTTGAACGAGACCGAAAATGAATCACAAACATCTATTATTATGTTGAACGAGACCGAAAATGAATCACAAACATCTATTATTATGTTGAACGAGACCTCTTGATGGCTCCACTCTTCGTTGGTGCAGAGAACATATTCCGATGACCCTCAACGACCTGTAGAAGGAACTGTTTTTGTTCCTCGTTGCGTGTGATTGAAGCATTGAATTCATCTATCAGTGCAACGCCACGTTCTGCAAGGTCATTTACTACCTTCACTGAGTGGGCAACCTCACGACACTTCCGATACGACTTCTGGTTTCCCCATTCGCCGGGGTCGTGCTCCAAGAACTTCTGAGACACACCGAGAATTTTGAAGAAATTCATCGTTGATTTCGTGATGAAGTCATGCAACTCCATTGATGCTGGCTCAAGGAATGGCGCAATGCGTTTCCGAGGATTCGCAGATCCGTCCTTCTCTTTGATGGCTGACACCATCACTCGTTTCTCCTCTGCTGACACTTCTTCATCAAAGAAACTAAAGCCCACCAGTAGTTGGGAAAGATACCACAGATGGTTGCCAAATGCTTTACTCGCTGCCATTCCAAAGACTTTGTTTAGATATACAGACAGCGCACGTAGCAGGGCGAGATCATTCTTTGGAGCTTCTGTTGACGATGTAGTCTGGAACCAGTATCTAACGTAAATCAAAGTAACAAAGAGACACATCTCCTTTAGATGATGCCAAATTTTCTCGTTGTAAGATGGTCCACGGGACTTTCATGACCAAGTTGTCCCCGGCTGTTGTGGGCTGTACTGGTTGCGGAAGAGCCACATCTTGATAGAGTAGATAGCCATGGCCATCCAGCGAGCACGATGAATAGATCCAGGATACCGAAAATGTATTCCGCGTGGAGGAACAGCTCCCAAGAAAATGATTGCGAGCTCCAGCAGCTCACGGTAATCATCTCTGGGTTGTGATTTCTTCAACTGATCAACCGCAAATTCAATGACTTTATCTTTCGATGGGGCGATCACAGATGCTGTGCTCTCGTCACTTACCGCTATAGAGAAGGATGTTTTATCCAGTTTAGGCCAAATGTCTCGGAAATACCCGAAGATCTCCATGTTGGGAGACTTTGAAACATCGTGAAGGCTGAAAACTTTTTCCAACATGATTTCGGCGACGTGATGGCGACAAGCCACATTCAACAGTTCACGGCCAATCTCAGACTCTGACCTGATACATACTCCACCTTTCATTCCAGTGTTTGAGGCTGTGGTATCAAAACATACACCTTTGATGCTGTTCCGCAATCCCCACTCATCTATAGTCTCAACAATTGCCTGCGACATAGCAACTGCACGTGCGTCTTGAAGTTTTGGGACTGAGAGCAGCTTTACCACATTATGTCCAGACACCAAAATCGGGAGCCTGTCAGTTTGCTCTCGAACGGGTCCAGTGAGGTCATCCATGATCTTCCCATCCCAGTGCAGGATCAGTGGCACATTAGGGTCAAAAGCGGCTTTGATTTCGGCAGTGAAAGCCTCTCTGTGTTTCATTCTTGCTCGTCGAATAGCGCTAGTGCTGATGACGAGCTGTTCCACGTGCGGACGGAATTGACTCGTAGAAGCCATTGCCGAAAAAATATGAGCAGCATTTCGATTGCTAGTTTTAGTCCGGTCGAGTGCTGCATCTACCTCAGGAGTCACCACTGGTATCGTGCTTCGCAGTCGTGGAGTTTTGGGCATGGGCGGTACGGTGAATTCAGCCTCTGGGTCAGATGGGTCAGAAGGCGAGTCATCTAATACAGCGACTTCAATTGCCACTGCCGCTTCTGACTTGGCTTTCAATGTTCGATTTTCCGCAGAAGCCTTCCTCTTCATCACACGTTTTTCATGGAGAGCTAATGTTTGATCGAGTCCTCCTATCGTACCTTTGCGACCCTTCTCCCGTTGGGCTTTCAAGAACTGCCGGTCCTCCTCAAATGTTATGATAGACATTGCCTCACGGTGGGCAATGTCGAACAAATCATCCAGCCTTTCTCTGAACATCTGTTGGTTCACCAGGTTCTTCGCCGACGTGCGATTTATTAGTTTCTTTAGCCCTTGCCATTCAGCATGGAGCTTTCTGATATGTTCTACCACGTGATTGGGAGCCTTCGTTGGAATTTTAGCTCTTTCCCAGATTGGAAGTAGAAGTTCAGAAGTCTTTGCAATGCTCACTTTTAGGCTCATTTGTCCGCAGTTATGGTAATGGAAAAGCACCCTCAGCACTTCTCCACGAGATGGAACTTTGGAGCACTTGAAAGCCGTTTCCGTCCATCCAACAAGCCAGATTGCAGTTTTAGAGCGCGTTACTTTAGCAAGTGCCATTGTCGCAATGATCTGAAGAAAGAGAAATAAAGATAACATTAGAATAACATATAGATTAGAGACTATAAACACTGTTAAACAGTACATATGAATGCCCATCATTACATAGAAAAACATTTTAAAGAGATTTATTAAAATTGGAAAATTGATGAAAATCACCTGAAAATCATAAAACACCAAAATTTATATCGGCTTGTGCAACCCCTAAATATTGTCTGATTCAAAAAATACTTTAGATATGGAGTTTCTATCGCAATTGGCACCAAATGACGGGTTGGAGAAGAAAAATAATAAAAATGAAAATTCTCCATTATAGATGGAACCACCCTAATGGTCATGCAAGGAGGATTCACGAAATACTGTTGTTTCCTATACCTATGGGACAGCCGTGCGACCATGGATCATTACATCAGACGTGATTGGCATCAAAAAGCACATACGAGCCAGGAACGGGCAGTGTCCAGTGTGTTCCTTTAGTTGATCCAAGGAAGATTTTCCTGCCACCTCTCCACATTAAGCTCGGCTTAATGAAAAATTTTGTGAAAGCGATGGGTAAGGCGAATTCGAGAGGGTTTCGATACCTTGTTGAGAAATTTGCAAACATCAGTGCCGCGAAATTGAAGGAGGGAATCTTTGTGTGGCCCCAAATTAGGGAGGTTCTGCAGGATGAAGGCTTTGAAGAAAGCCTCAATGCCTTAGAACTAAAACCATGGCAGGCTTTCAAATGGATTTGTGGAAATTTCTTGGGTAACCACAAGTCTCCCGCATACAAAGATGGAGTTCAGAAACTGCTCGATGCATATCAAGAAATAGGCTGTCGCATGTCCTTGAAAATACATTTTTTACATTCCCATCTAAATTTCTTTCCCGAAAACCTTGGCGCGGTGAGTGACGAACAAGGGGAACGCTTCCATCAAGACATCCAGTCATTGGAAAATCGCTACCAAGGTTTCTGGAACGAAAGTATGCTGGTAGACTACTACTGGATGTTGTACCGACGATCCGGTCAAGGTTTACAGAAGAAAATCGTACTCGCAACGTTTTTAGGTTTGTGTACATTTCTTTTTATAAATAAAGTTGTACTTTTACGATAAATTGTGCTGAAATTAACACCAGTCATATTTCGATAATTAGATGTGCTAGATGAAAACCGAAAACAGATTTGGAATCAACGTACAAAACTGCTCTAGAAAAGTGTGTATACATCTTTGATGAGAGAAAAATGTTCGATTTAAGTTCGATTTTGTCGATTACTGACACAATTCAAGTAAATATTTTAGGCAGTGACATTTTAATAGTAATTTTTTCTAATTTTGTGTCATACAAGTAACGACTCAAGATAAAGCATTCAGGATTTATGTAACATAACTAATGATATACTTAGTTCATGTCTTTGACGGTTATGCTCCCATGAAAATTAAAAACAATGACTTGTACAAAGACCTGCCGTTATTATGAAATTAGTCTATATACTGCAGAACAACAGAACTACAAACTAAAAAAAACCTTAAGAGCCACTCTAAGTTATCCAGAGAAAACAGAAATTTCGCGAGAAAAAAAATATGCCAAGGAAAAGTGGCTCAGGATGAATACCATCTTTCATACCGCGCTTACACTTATTAAAGTTTTAACATTCCAGGGCACAGAAGCTTCCATATATGTAGGGCTAAAATAGGAGAGGAGGTGTAAGCATATTTGTAAACTCAAACTACAAAAGTAAAAGTAGTGAAGAACTGACAAGCATAAACAGTACCTCAGAAACACTTGCAATTGAAATGTTTATTCATAACACCTAGTATTCAATTTTAGGCATGTACCGACCATCACTTGGTAATTTTATTAGAAATATCGATAAAATTCTAACTTCCAATTATTTTGGTAAAAATTACGTTACTGCAGAAGATTTAAATGTTGATCTCACAAAAAAAACATTCAAATATTAATGCAAACTTCCTTCACATCATGACTGCAAGTGGTTTTAAATTAGCTATTACAAAGCCAACTAGACTTCGCAATGACAATAGAAATTCGACTCTGCTAGATCAGATCTGGGTGCAGTCCCCACTTGACTGCATCTCGGGTATAATTATTGTATTAAATATTACAGAACACTTGCCTACGTACAGCATGCTAATCACCCATTTCTCTATAAAGGAAACCATAAAAATTGACTGTAGCTCTTACAGCTATAATAAGAAATTAAAGTTCCTGAGAGAATAACAGCTTTTGACTGAACAAGAATAACTGAAAGTAACCATGATAGTGGAATAAAATTTCAAGCATTCTCAGACACACTAATGGAATATATTCAACAGAAACTTAAATCAAAAGTAATATCTAAAACTAAATACAACAGCGAATGGATCACGCCAACACTCATTGTGAGTACTAAACGCAAATATACACTCTTTAAAATATGGAAAATTGATATTATTACCGAACAGACATAAAAAAATTAGTGCAACAGACTTAATGCAGTCATTAAAAAAGTAAAAGCAGATCATTATTGTCCAAGAATTGGTGAACAAGAATCGAATCCAAAAAGGTTATGGAACACTTTGAAAGAGTTAATTAACACAAAGAAGGTTAAAACAAATCCCTTGTCCTCCCTCACAAGAAGACGGAAATTCTTACAGTCAAAGACAACCAATTTATTAAACAACTTCTTTGCAATTATCGGCTCCAATATTCAGCCTCGATCCCAATTACAGACGTTCACTACCGACAATACATGCCACAACCAAATCCAAACTAATTTTTTTTTATCCAATCCTACCAAACGGTATTTCTCTAGCAATAAAAAATCTTAAAAAAATAAAGATTCTGATATCATTACGATCGCGGTAAAAATATACAAATCAGTATCAGATGAATTGCAATCCCACTCAGTAAACTAATGAATGAATCAGCAACACTAGGTTTATTCCATGACAGTCTAAAGGAAGCCAGATTATGCCCTATATTTAAGTCGGGAAACCCAAACACTCCATCCAATTATCGCCCCCATTGCTGTATTGCCAACTTTAAGTAAAGTATTTGGAAAAATCGTGTACTGTACAATAAACTTACTAAATTCTTAATCAAATACGATATTTCAACAAATATACAATTTGGGTCAAAAGGTGGACATACAACGGCAAATGTCATAAACATGCTATTAGAAAGTGTCTATCAAAACTTAAACCGCAAAAAACACTGCCTTGATCTTCCTCGACTTGTCTAAAGCGTTCGATACACTTTCGCATGAAATCTTATTGAATAAACTTGGAATAAGACCAAATATCCTCGTTTGGTTTGAATCATATCTGTCAAATCGCCATCAGTACATCAGATTAAAAGACAATTCATCCGGACAAGGCGATACTAACTGGTGGAGCACCACAAGAATCTATTTTTGGGTCATTATTATTTCTAATTCACGTCAACGATTTTCATCTTTCTGCCACATTAAATTTCGTACAATACGCAGATGATACCAAACTTACTTCTTCCTATTATAACGCACACTTTCTGATTAATGAAACGAAAAGGCAATTAGAAAATGTGTATACATGGTTGTGTGCAAATAAACTTTTATTGAACCTGACTAAGTCATCTTATATGATTATTACCACAAAACATATTAATACAAAGTGTCAAATAAAATTGGGAATACTACTCTTGCAAGAGTGAATTAAGTTAAAGTACTTGGCATTAATTTAGATGAAAAAATAAATTTCAAGTCATGCACAACATACTGTATCAGTTCCAAAATATCAAAATTTCTATTCATATTATTTAAACTGTAAAAGACCCTTCCTCAAAACGCACTCCTTACCCTATATTATTCCTTCATCGATCCATATTTATTATATTGCATTACAGCATGTGGTAGCTCTAAGAAATACTGTATATAAAACATTCTTTGGGAGTAATTCATAAAAAATATCTGCGAACTCTCTCGCATTATGGCAACAAACAAAATCACACTTCCCCAATGTTTAAAGAGCTAACTATTTTAAAACTAAATGACTTATATAAATTTAATGTTGCTGTCAATATGTTCAAAGTTATCAACAAAAATCGACATACATCATCCATTCAAAAAGCAATCACCATCCCATCAAATACACCATCGTTATAACACCAGACTGCCCAGTGATTTTATACACAAATCTAACTATACAATAGAAACTGCTATTTCAAAGGAGCAGATATGGAATGGATATATGGAATGCAATTCCCATACATATGAGGAGGCTGCATCACTAAATATATTTCGCAAATCATTAAAAAAGTACTTCATTAACTCAGTAGGATGGGCGCAAAAGGAGAGAATGCAATGCAATTGCAAATGTTGATCAATGTTGCATAATTTATGCAACAAAGGGGTAATGTTGCAAGCTGTTAAGCAACAAAGGGGGAGGGGGATGTTACAAGCTTTTATACAACAAAGGGGTATGGGGGATGTTGCAAGCTGTTATGCAACGAAGGGGGGAATAGCTGTTATGCAAAAGGGGGGAGGGGAATGTTGCAAGAGC
Source organism: Bathynomus jamesi (assembly GCA_023014485.1). NCBI lineage: Eukaryota > Metazoa > Arthropoda > Malacostraca > Isopoda > Cirolanidae > Bathynomus > Bathynomus jamesi. The sequence continues at coordinate 1,796,561 of JAJOZX010000120.1, read as the reverse complement.
AACAAAGGGTTATGCAACTTGGAGGCGGAGTTATCCCCCAAGAGAAAAAGAGGAGAAGGAGAGAGACGAGGAGAGGTGTTCGCCTGGCAGGAGCCAAGCGCATATTAAGCTTTCAGCCGAGCGGCCGTTGTCTTATAGAGCCCCTAATCACCCAGCTGGCTTAATCAGCCAGTTGGCTTATCTGGCTGAGTTTCCAGATTGCGCTATTTATTTAATTAAAGCGTATATTCTGGCTTAATCCGCCAGTTGGCTTATCTGGCTGAGTTGCCAGATTGCGTTTATTTATTTAATTAAAGCATATATTCTGGCTTAATCTGCCAATTGGCTTAGAAGGCTTCTTAGAAGGCATAAATGGCCTGTATATATTAATAACCTTCGAACGAATTAAAAGCGCACACAAACGCACATACACTCACCGACTGTACGCCCATAAAGCCCCTATTATCACACATACACACAGACACACACACACACATATATATATATATATATATAAATAAACTGATTGATGCATGAAAAGCCCCAATAGCAAAATATATACGAGCACAACCACCACACAGGAAAAGCATCACATCACCAATAATCGTCTAAGGATATACTTTTAGGAGCTCATCCCATCAACAGCACATGGTGAGATGAGGGCTACGATTTTTAGAAGCTCATCCCATCAACACCACGTAACCGATATGAGGGCAACAACCAAGCGTCGAAACTTAGACGATTGATGGTGAAGCACCACAACCACCGCTTTACTTACCAGTTCCTGGTAGACCGACAAGGTCTCAAAATACACAAATGCACACCCCGACTATACGCCCATAAACCCTGTATTATCACATACACACACAAACTGATGCATGCTAAGCCCCAATAGCAAAATATATACGAGTACAATCACCACACAAAAAAGCATCACATCACCAACAATCATCTAAGTATAGACTTTTAGGAGCTCATCCCATCAACAGCACATGGTGAGATGGGGGCTACGACTTTTAGTTGCTCATCCCATCAACACGTAACCGATATGAGGGCTACAACCAAGCGACCAAACTTAGACGGTTGGTGAATTAACAGTATTACACAACCACCATTAACAAACCACCAACCACCTCCACAGCGACACCACCACCGCTCTACTTACCAACTCCTGGTAGATCGACAAGGTCTTTAAATACGACCCAATAGACAGAGCTATTAAAAATAAACAAATATATTTATGGGGTTAAGTAAAAAAAAAGCAACGTCAATAGTTTTTACTGAGTTTCTCATGGTGAAACAAGGCCAATTTGACAGTTGGGAAGGGAGGGGGGGGGGCGATCTTTTAAACAAAAAATCGAATAAGATAAACTAAGTTTAATACAAATACAAATTTTCATCATAATACGCAATTTTATCCTTAAACTATAACATGAAAAGCATTACTATGATTTTTAAAACAAAATAGAAATTAAATTGGGGGTAACTTATTCATTTTTCCTCTTTTAGCCAATTATTGTGCTTCAATATAAATTTATCTTTAAGACACAATTTTATCCTTAAACTATAACATAAAAAGCATTAATATGTTTTCAAAACAAAATAGAAATTAAATTAGGGGTAACTTATTAATTTTTACTTTTGTATCCAATTATTGTGTTTCAATATAAATTTATCTTTAAGACACCAATATATATTTAAGCCTTATTACAAAAAATATTAATATGATTTTTAAAACAAAATAGATTCTATTTCGGGGTAACTTATTCATTTTTCCTCTTTTGGTCAATTATTTTGTTTCAATATAAATTTATCTTTAAGACACCAATATATCTTTAAGTCCTATTACAAAAAATATTAATATGATTTAAAAAACAAAATAGATTCTGTCTAGGGGTAACTTATTCATTTTTCATCATTTACTTGCAGCCCTGCCGCGACACTGCTGCATTATTTTTTAACATAATTAAAACCAGCATTCACGATCATATTAAATCTTACTGTTGAAGATATCCTGAAATAATGGTGCAATATTATTTTAAAAGGTACAGACTGTTCGAAGTATCTTAAACTTTGATGAAAAAAAACATTAATATAACTAGATTTAAAGTTTTAGCTGACTTACCCAAATAAATATCGTTTTCTAAACGTATTTATAAAAAAATGGAATCTATGGCATAACCCATATAATTGCACTTTCTACAATTCAATAATTGGATTTAACATGATTTACTGCTTTATATTTATTGTAATTTTAAACCAGCTTTTAGGACATTAAATTAAATTTTTTTGCAGCGCAATTCATGAATTAAACACGGCCTTGAGGATTCGAATTCTAATACAGCGTATTGTTACAAAAACATTTAAAAACATGTGTTGTGGGTTGATCACAAGCCCCCTTTATAAAAGGGAGCCCTTTCATCTCAGAGCCTCAGTTCATTGATTTCTTTTGCTTAGTGTTTTTGAAATACCAACCATGAGCCAGCTGTACGACTCCCCCGAACTGTTTGAAGATCAAGATTTTTATGCTCAGGCAACACGTCTAATTTTCAACGCTGCAGATCGGAATGAACTTTTATCTACGCAGATTGTTTAGAAAAATTGTGACGAAATGCAAGAACCGTTCAATGAAGACTATATTAAAATGTAAGTAATTAATTTGTGATTATATTCTGCGGTTCATTCAATGTTAACTTATAAGTGCCTCACCTAGCTTTATTCTGAGTTTTCCCAAAAATTAATCCTAGGACTCTTTCTTGTTTATAACAATATAACCTAACCGGGACATAATATATATAGATATATATATATATATATATATATATATATATATATATATATATATATATATATATATATATATATATATATCGGCCAGGACTCTTTCTCGTTTATAACAATATAACCTAACCGAGACATCATATATCCTACTATCGTTTATAATAATATATCCTAAACGGAACATAATATATAATATATATATATATATCGGCCAGGGCTCTTTCTCGTTTATAATATAACCTAACCGGGACAGAATATATCCTACTATCGTTTCATTCAGTGTTAATTAACTTATAAGTGCCATAATAATTGTTTTGAAAAATAGTTTGTTTATTCTCGGTATATATATATATATATATATATATATATATATATATATATATATATATAATATATATATATTATATATATATATATATATATATATATATATATATATACACTAGTGGCCAAAATTCTGGACACTCATTTTTCGTGATTTTTTTTATTAAAGTCGAGTATGGTTAATTGAATTCTAATTTTAATTATTTTGTTTGTAGAAAAAGTGTTTATTAGGCATTCCTTATACGATTAAGCATAATTTTATAAAAAAATAAGCTGGAATATACGTACAAACAATAAAAAAGTACACGTCATTGGAAATATTGTCTCAGTCCCTGTGTCAACTGTAATGATCAATCGACGATAAGTCACGCTATTTCACGTAGCCAATCAGCATCAAATCACGCCACGGATGATGAACAATCAGCATTAAATCATGCCTGCCACTTATGATGAACAATCAGAAAACAGTAATTTGGCAGCTGCATTTCATTGTGTTATTGTTAAGTTGCCGCGCGAATAACAAAGTCTCCTTCTCCTCTTTATCCCTTCATATTACTGTCACTGTTGGCCATGTTCCCTCATATTAGGAAAGACTGAACACCATCTAAGCGAAGAAAAGCTGTAACCCTTCGAGAAAAAGGTTACACATTCGAACAAATAGCCAAAAGACTCAGAGATGGGGCAACAAAATCTGGAGTAAGAAAGGTTTGCCAACGCTTTCAAGATCTTCGTACAGTCAAAACTGGCAAAAGAACTGGAAGAAGAAGTAAGACAAGTGAACAGGACAACCGGCGTATTGTTAGATTATCCCAAACTGATCGTCGGAGGACATCAAAGGAAATAATGTATACATTAGAAACAAGTTGTCAGCATAAGTGACAGAATTGTAAGGTGTAGGCGTTTTGACAGTGGACTTAAAACAAGAACACCTAGAAAGAAACCATAACTGAATGCAGTTCAGAGAAGAAAACGCCTTCTGTGGGCATGAGAACACAAAGGATGGACATTAGAGACTGATACAATGTAATATGGAGTGATGAGACAAAGATTTCAATTTTTGGAAGTGAAAGATTGAAATGTGTGCGACGCAGACTAAAAAAGATATGTTGCCTGAATGCATTACAGCAACTATGAAGCATTCTATCAGCGTTATGGTGTGGGGATGCATATATGGATGGGGTGTTGGACTCATTCAAATTATAAATGGAACTTTGAATGTAAAAAATACCAAGAAGACACTTTGGAAAAAAAGTTACTCCCCTCAATTCAGGATATGTTCCCACACAATTCAGATGAAGCAATCTTTCAGCAAGACAGTGCTCCTTGTCACAGCAAAATCAAGTATGAAATGACTTAAAGACCATAAAACCAAAGTGTTACAATGGCCTGGCAATAGTCCAGACCTTAATCCCATCGAAAATTTGTGATCAAAACTCAAGAAACTGGTAGCAAAGTCTAATCCAAGCAACAAAATGGAGTTCATTGAATCTATCAAGGCCTGGTTCAGAGTCATCAATCCAGTTGATTTAAAGCATCTAATTGATTCAATGCCAAGAAGAATCAATGCAGTCATCAAAGCAAAAGGTTATCCAACTAAATACTAGCATAAAATATGTTTTTATATATCTGTACTTTCTGAATAAAAATATGATTTTAGCTTGTTTTTTATATACCTATGTGTTTTAGTTCAAGAAAATGTCATAGTAAGTGTTTGATTGAAACAAAAATATTTATCTTAGAATAAAATATATTAAAGAACATTAAAATATGCCTAAAAATTCAATACTAAATAGTTTATACGCAGCAAAGATCAGGAAAGTGAAATGGTCTGTCTCTCTATAAAAAGAAAAGTGTCCAGAATTTTGGCCACTAGTGTATATATACAGGGTGTTTGAAAACTTTCTGTACAAATTGTAATGGGGGATAGGCAACACCAAGACAAACCCTTTTCGTCTATAAGTGTATGTCCGCTGACGTCACCATTCGGCGCGAGAGGGCGGCGCCGCTGCAATTGGCTAAAAGGTGAAGTGGGCTAGACTCGCGCTTGCCGCGGGCATTCTTAAATCGGAAGTAGTACGCGTAACATGGAGCGCTTCACGACTGCTGAGATGGCTGACATGCATATGGTGTATGGGGCTGCCAATGGAAACGGAAGAGCTGCTGTGAGGTTGTACCGACAGCGCTTCCCAAACAGATGTGTGCCAAACCACCAAACGTTTGCGCATTTGCATCGGCGACTGCGAGAAACTGGAACATTCCATGCAAACATGCATGACACTGGTCGGGAGAGAAACGTGCGCACTCCTGACATGGAAGAAGAAATCCTACGGCGATTTGAGGACAATCCAAGCGCAAGCACGCGAGGTGTTGCACGTATCCTCGGTGTGAACCACGACCTGGTCTGGAGAGTGTTGCACGAGCAGCAGTTACATCCGTTTCATCGTCAGAGAGTCCAGGCATTACAACCTCGGGATTACCCTCTTCGTGTGGAATTCGCACGCTGGTTTCTGCAGCAGACAGCGGTGCAGCCTAATTTTCCGGCTTATGTGCTGTTCTCAGACGAGGCCTGTTTCACACGTGAGGGTGTGTTTAACATGCACAATTCTCACGTGTGGGCGCACGCAAATCCACATGCTACACGGGTTTGTAATGCCTGGACTCTCTGACGATGAAACGGATGTAACTGCTGCTCGTGCAACACTCTCCAGACCAGGTCGTGGTTCACACCGAGGATACGTGCAACACCTCGCGTGCTTGCGCTTGGATTGTCCTCAAATCGCCGTAGGATTCTTCTTCCATGTCAGGAGTGCGCACGTTTCTCTCCCGACCAGTGTCATGCATGTTTGCATGGAATATTCCAGTTTCTCGCAGTCGCCGATGCAAATGCGCAAACGTTTGGTGGTTTGGCACACATCTGTTTGGGAAGCGCTGTCGGTACAACCTCACAGCAGCTCTTCCGTTTCCATTGGCAGCCCCATACACCATATGCATGTCAGCCATCTCAGCAGTCGTGAAGTGCTCCATGTTACGCGTACTACTTCTGATTTAAGAATGCCCGCGGCAAGCGCGAGTCTAGACCACTTCACCTTTTAGCCAATTGCAGCGGCGCCCTCTCGCGCCGAATGGTGACGTCAGCGGACATACACTTATAGACGAAAAGGGTTTGTCTTGGTGTTGCCTATCCCCCATTACAATTTGTACAGAAAGTTTTCAAACACCCTGTATATATATATATGGTGTTTTTATTTGTATATTACTCGATAATTTAAAAATTTATAGAAAATTCTACAGATAGAATTTTATAAATATTAAAACTATTAAGAATTGCATGTGGGCTCGAGTCCCGTTGCAGGCAGACAATGTCTTAGCACTCGAAAACTGTCAGGATATCTCCTTATGTTTACAATTTGTATTAGTCTAACTTAGTTTTATTCTGAATTTTTCTACAACGTAAAAATTAATCCCATTATGTTTTTAATTATTTATTGTCTGTTTCCATCGTGATTATTTCGGCATATATATATATATATATATATATATATGTATATATATATATATATATATATATATGGTGGAGCTTTAATAATATTTTTCTCGATAATTTAAAGACAGCACCGCAGCAGTAGGATTTTTTAATTACCAAAACTTTTAAGAATTATCTGCTTTTGATTATAATTTTTTAAATTCCTGGCATTTTCTCTTATTTTAGCTGTCTATTTTTACTTAACTTTATAGGACCGATGCGGAACTTGATCGTGTTATAGCTACTTTTCGTTTTGATGAAAGGGGAATAAATGATATGGATGCTTTACCCCACAACCAACCCAGCGATCTGAACACAGAAGTCGAGGTATTGGCTCACATCCGGTCCAGCGAGTGTCAGGTCATCGAGGAACTAATGTAAGTATTTTTGAGGTTAAGAACAAAACACATTGTATTTTCATTTAATTTATTAAATGGAAGAAAACATGTACAAAGCGGAACCAGTGTCCATTAAATAAGTCTTAATGGCTACAAATAGGCCTTTACACACGTTTACACAATACAGCGGGTGCTAACATATGGGAACCTTTTTTTATCTGTCTGCATCCATTTTTATCGTTCATTTCAGTGTTGCACAAATCGAATAATTTAAAAAAAATTATAAACACCTTCCCACGTGACATGTGCATGAGAAATGAGAGGGCGTACATCCCGCACGTGTTGATATAATATCTTTGAAAGCGATACGGGTTCCGCAATCTCAGGTACATGTAATGGCGCGATAAACTGCACAACCACAGAATCATTCCAGGGCTGAGCGACGAGTGAGTCAAAATAGTACATTATTTCCCTATTTTTAAAATAGATTGCAAACCAATGAATCCCCTCACCCCCCACAATGTCGGTGTTAACGATAATCCCGTACCAGTTTCTCGTACTTGGCAACTTCAGTATTTCATTCTTCGCAAACACAGATAAATTTTGAGCGTGTGAAACAGTCACTTAACATTACTCACTGGAGTGTATTCGCGTCCATTTTAAAAGTCTGTGACTACGTTCCTGAAACGATCAACTTCTATTAGTGCCTGTGATTAGAGGTAAACTAGCACACTTATAGGCGCGTCTATAGGCTTGGCAAATTCCAACTTGACTGAGATATTTCCACTCTGTTGTGGATTTAAATGCGTATTTAAGCCAGAAGGCAAGTCAGGCGTAATATCAAATGAATAAATGTTAAATTCTTCGACAAATTCTTTCTGCGTTACACCAAACCCAAGCTCATCACAGCCACCTGTATTATGAGCCAGATTACTATAAGCTCTCGCGCAGAGCGGGAACACGCGTCTGATGAGTAACCCGTAATCATAGTCCCTCCCAAAGCGATGCCATTTACGTATAGAGTAATATTTTTAAGGCCGAAATTCTCGAATTTAAAGGCACTCTTTTTATATTTTCCATTCGTCGAGGCGTGGTCCTGCATTCCAATTAATATCCTTTTAGGTAGGACTCCAAGGGCCACGTTTTCTAGTTGCTTCGAGGCCAACCCGGGGCACCGTGTATAGTTTGATCTGTACCCTGTTAATTGGGTATTTTACTGTGGCATGTATTAAGTCTTTCTCAATTTCTATTTGTTTTGGCGAACTTAATTTCACTCGGCGTATACGCAAATACGTCTCCATGATGTGAATCACAGCGGGTTTCGCGCCCTCTTCTTGATCAGACCCCAGATTTATGCAGATCTCAGGAACCGTGTGGGTAAGCTTCAACTTCATATCCACCCAGTTCATAAGCAGTTTCTCTTGGAATGTGAAATCTGTATGAAGACGTCCAAAACATTCGTATATCTTTTTTTTAGAATTTTTAAATTTATCCTTTATACCATTTTCATCTTTAGTATGGTAATATCCCTCGGCGGTTAAAAAGGTGTCCTTCGCTTCTTTTGAAAAGTTGAGGACATTTTCCAGATAGGCTCGTAGGTGGTAGTACCCCGTTCCTGCCGAGATGTTAACCTGGTTTAAATACACCTCACACTGGCTGAATATGGAGTGTAAAAAGTTGGTTTCAGGGTACGCAGAGTAACTATCATCGCAGTCCGTTCCATCAGAATGGGCTATACGCAGTTTAGCGTACATGTGCATGCAGCTCGGGTAAAAAAGTAAGGGCCTGAGCTGGGTATCACGAATTCTATAGGGGCACTCGGCGAACTAATTGTGTTTAATGGGTTAATTGTAATAAAGTCGCTATGCTCAATAGAGACCTGAGTGGGGCATATCAAAGAGGGACAGTTCCGATTTACAGCATTGTGAACTACACGGATGGATGAAACGCGCCATGACGAGTCAGAAATAGTGCCACCTCTCTCGACAAGTATTAATCAGCCTATGATTCGTGAGAGTAGTGTCCTCAGCTTATATCAGTTAAAAAAATGATCAGCCATAGGTTTCATACGCTTAGAGCACTTTTTTTTATTTCCTTTTACGTTTAGCGCCACGTGATGGTAACCCCTTCTTCCTGGCAGATCTCTTCTTTCCGCCACCACGCATTTTTCTCTTTGCATCTTTGATGATTTCGTCCCGTGTACGTTTTAAATGTTTTTTAGAGCTTCTTTAGGCTTAGTTCCCCATTATGTCTTCTGCCGCGTTAAAACCTGTTTGTAACGCCTTCCGCCCTAGGTACCTGGCACCCCTCTTCAACAGTGGGACAGCGGTGCGTAGTATGGATGAAAAAATGGATCCAATCCACTACGCTGGTATCTCACTCCTCGATAGACTGTGAATGGCCTTCGGGTCATTATAAACGGCGAAAGTGTAGTTTCACTGTTAAGCTCCCATCACCGAATGGGAAATTTTTTCCCTAAATCATTCTTATATATATCGAGATGTTGGTTAATAGATTAGTCGCAACATTCACATTATGGGGCTTGTCATATGTAATGCTCAAACTTTTCCCTCTATGGTCGGGGATGTGTGCAATGCGCAGCAGGCGCGCCTGGGTGTCCCCAACAAATTTGGTGCTCTACGATATTGCTGTAAATATAGCATATGTCTGGGGCGGAGAGCTTTCACCCAATTTCTCCATCTTCAATTGATACATTAAGCTGGCCAAGTCATGCTGTGCCTCGTTAAAGGTATCTCTTTGGAGAGCTGCGCTATATCGGCCCTCAGCCACAATTGTGAACAGCTCTTTATTTAATATTTCTACTAAGCGTTGACTTTAACTTCAACGTGCATGTAGGCGTGTCTATGTTTACGACTTCAAAAAGTAAATCGATTGTCAGGTACAACTTTTCAAGACTCTTGTTTAACCCCGTCACAATGTCCATGGCTGTATCATAAGGCCCGATTCCTAGTGATACATTTGTGCTATAGTACTGTTCCTCACCGAACAGGACTGAAAGCATAGTATTGTCTAAGGTTATGCCTAATTTTTCACACTCATCGATTCTTCTAAGGATCAGAAATATGATTTGCTCATTTTCAAGAGTTAAAAATTTGGAAACTACCTGCAGTTCACATAAACCCACCTCATACGAATCACGCTCCAATTCAATGGGTCCGTGGAGTTCTGTCACAAAGTTGGCGAGGGTGTTGTTAGGATGTACAAACAGAGAAGAAGAGAGGACGGGAGTGTGACATAGAAGTGGCCAGGCGGCATGTTGCTACTAATTAAGCTTCTTTATTGCAGCAGCTTTTATATAGGTGTTGAAGCTTTCTGGGTAACCCAGCCATTTCACCAGGTACATTTTTCTCTTTCCTGAACCTTTGCTGCCTAAAGTTTTTCAATTTTAAACACACTTTTTCCTAAATTAAATGTCACTTTCTGCAACTCCTCGCGGTAAAAGCCTCCAGCGATTTCTTCCCCATTCAAATCTTCAACGTAATACATCATTATCTCGCGTTTAGGTCTCATAGCACTAACTTAAAAATCTCACGTGTCCATTCTTGCTCAAAACCCTTATTTCCCGAACGTGATAGCCTTACATAATCATTGATTTTGAAATGTGTCGAGTGTGGTGGCGGTGCTCCATCTCTTCTCACATCTGGCAGCGTACCTCTTTCTAAAACTTCGTTAGGCGTTGTGGCAAGCGTAAGGTGGTGTGATCGGTTGTATGATGATGTCAATGACCCGAGAACGTTTATATATATATATATATCTGTATGTGTAAAACAGCGATGCATGCGCTCTTTTCTGGTACGTTGAACTCTTTCAGCTAAAGAGAACTTATGTATAGAACAGCTAGTGTAGTAATTGATATTAAACTCTGTTTGCATGTTCTGAAAAGCGCGATCTATAAATTCTTTCCCCATATCCGTACAAAAATAGCCAGGAATCCTTTCTTCTTTTAACATCAACGTTTTGGTCGCTTTAGCAACTGTTTCAGGCGATTTATTTTTCAGGGAATTAGCCACAGATATCTAGAGGATACATCTATTATGAATAGGATGTAACAGTATCCGTCATTATACACTGAATATCTTTGCATGTCTGTTAAATTCCCTTGCCAAATAGGGTCAATCGAATCCGCGGTTGTCTTGGCCGTTTTGAACCTTTTTCTCACCGGTTTATGCAGTGTATAAGCATCGTGTTCCAGCAAAAAACGCTCAACATCTTTTTTCCTTACTCCTTAAACACCTCTGTACAGTCTATTAACGCCACCATAGGAGGCGGGGTTAGAAATGTCATAATAACGTTTACTTAATATGTTAGCCATTTGCGTATTTTAGAGACACGTGGGTAAGGTTGGCCGTTTGTTCTCTTCTTTCTCTTCTTCAGGGACGCTGCTGCTGGGGGCGATGGCGTACTCAGTTGTGACACATGCAAAACTTGATCCAGGTCCTTTAACCTTTTCAGATTACCTATCAATGTTTTGGGGACATTTATTTGTTGTAATCTTGCTTTAATATGCTTCCATCCTGTTGGGGAGGGTCTGTCCCACTTTCTCACCAGATCATGAACAATATCAACGATATTGGATCCTTGTACCCTTCTTCCTTCAACAATAACCTCGCCTATCGGCCCACTGAATGATGGGGTCCTCACTCAATAGATTTTAAAGACTTAATCCTTTATTCCTCAATGTATGTGGGAGACTGTTTTTAGCACATGTTCGATGTGTTGTGTTCCGTTGTTCTTTGGTTGGTCATCTCTAACGTCGGGGCCAGGTCCTGTGTCGCCATGCTCAGCGCTACTCGCGCTGTGCCTAATAACCACGGGGAGCTCTGTAGGATTCTTATAATCTTCGTACTCATGAAGAAATTTCTGCAAAGCCTCTTGGTACAAGAGCCTTTTCTCATCAGGTGACTTTTCACTGTTTAATAGGGCTAGCAACTCGCTTTCCATTCTTTTAAGCCTACTTTTACGGGGTTCTAGAGCCGTGTCTGGAATCTTTGAACTTTGCAATGAAGCATACACCTCGTGCGGAATCACAACCACCTTCTTCATTATATTAATCTAGTCAGTAAAGGACCCAAAACTGAAAATAAGATGGGTAGGAATGATCCTCCTCTTTGTACAATAATTCGCTTTTTCTTACCCACAGTTTGACTTTTATGAGCGAGCGCTCGTATTATGTTCTTGTAACGACGTAAGCGAGCCTTCTGAGAGGGTTTCATTGGCACATTACATTTTATAACATTAAGACAGATTTCACAGATGCATTTTAAAAAGTCAGAGTCGATATTTTTAACAAACATCTGTTGCAGTGCCCGGGGCAATCGTTGATAGATTTTTATTAATTCACGATATTTCTTGAACCTATTTGTCATTCTGGAATATACACCGTTTCAGGTTCGCTTGGGAATATATTCGTTCTTAGAAGCACCCTAAACGTGTTTCGCGGGTGAAGGTCATGAAGCAAATATCCATAACGCTGGTTGTGGTTTCTTTATAAACCTCCAAAAACTCCTTACGCTGATTGGGAACATTTGATTGGTTAATACCCCAATTTGTGACACATCTCTACGTTGTGCGAAGAAGACTAGATATTGTGTATTTAGCGACACATCGCGCATGTATCTATTTTTGAAAAATAAATTCTCGTTGATGAAGAATACGCTTATGTTAAGATGGGAGAACACTGTAAATGTCTCGGCAAACGTTTTATCCATTTCCAACATGAGATCGTCAATTACAATAACTGTATGCTCATTACCTTTTAACGAATTAACGTCATAGACACCCTTGTGGAACAAAATTTCATCTTGGTACTCGTTGAACACTGACTGATACGTCGAATAGCACCATATTACTTTATGCACAAATTTTGAGAACATCTCCCCTTATCTTTAATGATTTTAAGCATAAATACAGTTTTTCCACATCCTGTAGGGCCAGATATAATACATGTGGAGGGGCTTGTGAACCTGAATTTTTCTACAGATTCCATCTCTAACACGTCACACCCCTAAGTGGGTCATTTACAAAATATTACAAATTTTGAGTGCTGTTCCTTATATTTTGTTTTCTTCTTCCACAGAACCGTGAATGACGACGATGTACAGCACCCCATCATCGATATCACAGACGAACCCGATGACCGTGCAGCTACAGAACCCTTCCCCGCTGACGAACCCTCACCAGCGACACCTGTAGCATGCGACAGTTCAAAGCGGAAGCATGATGAAGAACCCTCCACGTCAGGTATAAAGCGTGCCAGGATTGCTCCGTTGTTAGACCCCCAGTAATAGATCCCCAACCCTCAACGTCTTACGACACAACCCCCACAATAGTACCTTCCTCAAATATGCCCCATTGTTCAGTTTCGGGTACTTCCTCCACAACAGCTTCTCATACTGTGGAGGATGGTATAACATTCGAGTTGGTGCGCACCGCTACCCCCACCCCTACCCTGACTAGAAATCGGTACGTGGTCAGGGTTGACCCTGGATCCCTGTATACCAACGGACTGCGGCGCGTAGTTGAACGTATTGTGGAGTTTGCCCTTCAGAACCGCGACGAACGTGAAGTCTGGACGAGGTTATCCTTCAGGTTCGGGTCAGATGAGGGGGACGATTTTTGGGTGGTAATACCGTTCAGACGTTTGGCGGCTGTAGATATAGAATATATCTTGGGGCGTATAATGCACGCCTCTCAAAGTGGTACATCCTTCAATATGGACAACTTCATGGTAGATATTGACAGAGTATTCCGGGTTGCGGGTCACAGTGCCACACCTTATACTCTTAATTTCAATTCTCCGATTATTTACAGAAAGCATTTAAATGTCGATCGTGGTTGTGGTTTTATAACAATAACACTGCCCAACACCAATTTTGCTGATTTAATTCTAACACCTGTTTTTAGGTAACTTTGGTGTTAGGTAACTTTGGTGTGCTGATTTAAAAAATCACCTTAGTTTTTGCCTATCACGTCAGGTTTTCGAGCAATCAAATACGGATATTTTGGAGATATCGCATTTTAGCAGGGTTATGCCCATTTTTTTTTCTTTTCAAAAAATAAGTTTTTACATACTCAGAATCACCATGGAAAAGTAAACAATTGTGGAGGGAGTGAACTTTAATATGCAATGGTAATATTGACACAAAGTTATTAAAAGTGTTTAAATAAGCAAAAAATGAATCCATATTAAAGCAAGGACGGGACCAGTTTTCTTAACATTGTCTTTTTCTTGTTTTCTTACTTTTCAGTGCTGATAAATTTTCTCTTATAGGACTTCCTAGAATGAGAGATGTCAAGACAATCTCTTTGCAGGCTCCAGCAGTAGTCAGCCATCATATGGGTAGCCCATCTTCCTTGGTATCGTTCTTCCATCACTTTGATATCTTGGTGGAACCTTTCACCTTGCTCTTCACTAACATCATCAAGATTTTCTGGAAATTTATCCAGATGACTGTTGAGATAGTGAACTTTAATGCTCATGTTGCAACCCAACTGCTGAAAGTTTACAAGTAACGTCACTAGCGGAACCGGCTGCTCTCACTCCGCCAATGGGAAAACTCTCTCAGATCATGACGTCACCCTCACACCTGGGGAAATCACAGATACCCAAGATTTTAATATGTTGTACATGACCTTTAGATTTAATGCACAGATTTGCGTATTCCACAGATAAAATTTTAACAGCAAAACAGCTGTTAACAGGTCTCAAAAATCATCAATTTTGATAAGCGCTCTTCATGGATCACCCAAAATAGGCATATTGCATTGCACGAAAACCTGATGTGATGGACAAAATCTAAGGTGATTTTTGAAATCAGCACGTCAATATTATCCAGAAACCGGTCTTAGAATTAAATCAGCAGGAAAAATTTGTTTTTTGCTGGGCAGTGTAATTTTAGCTCATATGTTCACTGTGCTAAATACTTGGACGCAAAAAATTTGGTTGCCCACGGTTGTGCAGCGTGCCCGTAAACTGCCTTCAGTTTGTAAGCTTGAGTTTGAGTGTAATATGGGTCCTGAAGAACTGAGAAGGGCCGAGCAGGAAATGAATGCACGTATAGTCGTGTTTGGAATGGATGATCGTCGTAGGACTGTGTATGTTTTTAAAAGCAGCGTGAGAGATCGTACGAGACCTCTACTTATTTCAGGATTGTCAGGAACATCGTATCTCCCCATCCGTAACATAATGGTTCTCTACGCCAGTTATGATAAAAGTCGAAAATATGGAAGGCATCATGATTTGTGTAAAGGTTGTCTCGAGTTTGCTGATGATATAGTGAAACAGTGTAAGGATTGCTACATGGTATGTGAGCAGTGTAAAAGCCCCAAATGTGAAAGTCAGGTAGTTGAACCAGAGAAGATGAAATGTAATGTGTATAGACGTACATTTTTCCATAATAAATGCTTTGAACTCCATAAATCAAATGGCACTTGCAGGAAAATGAGGATTTGTAAGTGCGGTATGTTTCACATGATGGATAATTGGGGGAATTTCAAAACATAAATGCGATGAAATTCACTGTTCTACATGTCATGAAAAATATAAGGCGGATGGAGTGAAGCATGTATGTTATATGAAAGATGCTAAACCTAAAAATAGTCCTTGTATAACGGTGTACTACGATAAAGAAACTTATACGAACGCTGAAACCAAAGAGGTCATTCCACATTTAACCTAAGTCAGACTATCTGTGATGAGTGCATGGAGTTCGAGTGTGATGAGTGCCACAAATGTGGAAAACGGACAAACTTTTTTAAAACGAACGCACACGACAGCCCTGTGAAACTCTTTGTATCCTATATTATCAAATTAGCGGATAAGTTCAAAAAATGACTATGTACCTTCTTGCCCATAACGGGGCGAAATTTGACACATAGGTCCTATATAAGGAGCTGCTTGAACACGAGTCGTCTGCAATATTTACAGGTGATCCCTTGAAAAGAGGCAACAAACTAATACAGATGCAGATAAGAGGTAATGTACAGTTTAAAGACACCCTGCTGTTCACACCTTGTAAATTAGCAAGGCTATCCAAGGTCATGGGTGTAGCCGCTGAAGTTTCAAAAGGGTATTTCCCTTACACATTCCTCACTAACGAAATTTGAATTACGTAGGGCTACCTCCACCCAAACAACACTTAAACTACACCAACATGAGTGATAGTGAGCGTGAAGATTTTGACCGCCACTACAACAGTTTTAATGAAGCTAATCCATACAATATAGCCGATGAATGTGAACGTTATTGCGTGAATGACGTACGTGTACTTAGAGTATGCTTTCAAGTCTTTAGAAGGCGACCACGATCGCATCATTATATTTTAATGTTCAAGAATAACTTCATGCCTAAAGACACCTTAGCAATCATTCACAGAAACAACCCCCGCAGTTATGGGCACAAGGCTATTTACTGGTTCATACATCTACAGCAACAGACCGGGGTATATATAAAACATGCCCGCAATACAGATGAAGTACCCGTTAAGGTCAATGGTCGTGTTTGTTGGGTTGACGCCCAAAGTGAGGATCCAGCCACTGGTGAGAAGACTGTGTATTCCTTTAACGGCTGCTGGTGGCATGGATGCCCGCGCGCTGAATGTGCCGTCACAGGGTATCTTTATGGAAGATCCCCCGCTGAGAGCCTCGCATGGACCCGTAACCGTGATCAACTTATAGGTTCCCAGTTCACTCACAAAATCGTGTTGGAGCATGAGTATGATGCACGGATGGAAACAGATGCCCAGTACCGTGAAAAAATAAGGACCATCAAACGTTCAATGGTGTTGGAACCCCTCAAATGCGGTGACAGCTTGTTTGGAGGGCGCACAAACCCATTCAAGCTATACTTTCCGCCTACGGAGGGCGTGAAACTCTACAACTACGACTTCTGCTCTTTATACCCCTACGTGATGAAGAACAATCCGTACCCCGTAGGTGCACCTAAAAAATGGTGGGTCCCACCATACCAACCATCGAGGAGTTTTCAGCTAACTTAAATGAGCACTACTTTGGACTCTCTTTCGTAGACGTGCTCCCCCTTCGCGATTTATGGATGCCGATCTTACCCGTCGTTATAGATCACAAGCTCATGTTTCCCCTGTGCGTGAAGTGCGCAGAATAAAACAACGGTGATTGTGACCATACAACCCACCAGCGTAAGATCAGAGGTGTATATACAAGTCCTGAGCTGGCCCTAGCCGTTCGCCATGGGTATAGAATATTGAAGATACATGAGGTGTGGAGGTTTCAGAAGCTACCCAACCTTTTCGCACCATATATAAACGCTTTTTTGAAGGATAAGGTCGAAGCATCAGGATATCCGCGAGGGTTTGATACCGAAGAGGAAAAAACGGCTCATATTCAGCGTTACCGTGCCCATGAAGGTATACAGCTTGACCGATCCCAAATTGTTAAGAATCCTGGCAAGCGCTTTAGTGCAAATTTGTGCCCTAAACAGTCTTTGGGGGAAATTTGCAAAGAATACCGGCAAAGGGAACGTCTATTTGGCACAAAGTTATAGTGAAGTCTGGGATTATGCCAACGCTCCCGATAAAGAGGTTATGGAGATCGTGAATGTAGGTAATACTTACATAATAATGTACAATATCACCGAACTGGCCACAGATACCTCACGGGTTACAAACATACCTGCAGCCAGTTTCACAACGGCCTACGCCCGCATCAAACTTTGGGGCCTATTGCACTCTCTTGGACGGAGGGTGCTGTACGCTAACACAGATAGCGTGATATTCACAGCGAGGGAAGGTGAATACATGCTCGCTATTGGGAAATTCCTCAGAGAGTTTACTGACGAGATCAAGGATGAGTATGGTGATGGTGCATAGGCAGACTCGTTTGTGTCAACAGGGCCAAAAACCTATGGGTACGGGTGAGGATAAGGGATGATACGAATTATATCGTGAAGGCTAAGGGCATCACGGTTAACCATGCGAACCTTCGAGTCGTTAACTTTGACTCGTTGAAGGATCTAGCGTGCTTGGAAGATGAGTGTGACCAGCTACTCCAACTGACTGTGGGGACGCACAATTTTCGGGCGCAGAAACTGGGGTGTATGAAGGAACTTAGGGGCACGAATGTATGCCGTAACACCTATAGGAAGCGTTACCAAGTGTTTGGTACCTATGATACCGTGCCATTTGGTTACCTTAATCCTTGATTTTGTTTATATATATGTGTGTATTAATATGTTTATTTATCACGTATATTTGTTTCAATTCAGGTTTCATTTTCTCCTTTGCGTGCGTGCGTGTGTGCGTACAGTAAAAAGCTAAGCTCCGCCCAATGTAAGATCGGCAACGTGACTCCTGCCACTACCTGAGCAATGAGCATATCTCTATCCCTGCGTGCTCTGTTGACCTCTGCATACCCTTGAGCTCAGACGTGTATTCTCCCGCGTAGAAGAAAAATAGTAATGGCTACCTTTAATATTGCGTGGTCAACGTTTATGAAGTGGTATTCGTCAAAGTGCCAAGATGTGGTGGATACTGAAAAACTCCCTATTCCCCTCTCCTTTAATACTTTTAAAACTACATTCGGCCGTGCGAAGGACCAAGATGTTCAGATACTCAACGGGTATTCTGGCGAGGGCATTGTAGGATTTCGTAGTACAAACGATGTATTGAAATATGTTGTAGACCTAACCTTTATAAAAGCTCACATATACCGCGAAGTAGAAGAAGCAACACGTTCAGAAGATAAGCAACGGTTATGGATAGGAGTCTTGTTGATGAGTGGTATGACAAACGATATTATGTCATGTTACATCATACCGACTACTCGTACCCTAAGGTAGTGAGGTTGTGGCGAATGGGTTGTGCGAGTTTTTAACAGACTTTAGAGACGAGTATCGCTTGTTAAACAAAAAGGATAAATATGGACATATGTTTATCTCAAATAATGCACAGGATTGTGAAGATGTTTAGTTTGTGGAAATGAACGTCTTGTGAGTGATAAAACATTAAAGCCGGTATTGCTTCATGTAGCGGAACATTCTGTTTGTCCAAGGGCAAAAGTGTTCGAACAAGCCTGTACACGCTTCAGCAGTTTATGGTGTGACTCGCTCACCCCAAGCGTGCCGCCCACCCGTGTACCTCACGAAACACACGAGTTCGAACAAACCCGTACAAGTTTCATCAACGTGACTCACTCCGCCTGTCGAGCCGATCCGTCCACCTGTGGCTCATAGTCATCTCAGAGCTTCAACCGAGTGAACGAATACGATGGAACTTCCTTTGAGACGCATTCTCAACGCCTAGTACGATGTCTCCGTGACGAAGTCATTGCGCGTGTTCAGGCGTGAAACCGGCACCATTAACTATGTACTTGAAACGATTTGCAGGCAAGCAAGCAAACGTAATGTTATTTATTTAAGTGTTGAGGAGATGAACAGAGTCTTCGTGATAGTTGAAAAGTGGGGAAAGGACCGTTATAAAATACCTGCAGGTGTAGGTAGAAGAAAAGAGCAGATTAGTGACGCCCCCTCATATGCCGTTGTTTGCACGTTGTGTATAAGTAACGAACAGCCATGCATTGATATACGACTGATGTGGAAGAATGTATCTGATAATAACGTTCTTGTCCCTACGCGAAACCGTTTCATCCTCGACAGAATGTTTGAAATCGTCGGATTCCGCAAGCTGAAGCCTACATTAGACGCTCGTGTTACCGATATGATTTATTTTCACACAGTTCTTGAATACGCGTACACCGCTCTGCTCGACGGATTTATCGAATGTAGGAATGAACAAGGCGAGAATGGTCTAGAGCTGGATGCATATTTAAAAGGTTTAGATTCTTCGAAATATCCTGAACTTTGGTACAAAGCACTTGAACGGTACAGGGCAAAGCTTGCCTACACTGTTCACCCTGAAGAGCTGTACCTCTATATAATGAATAGCTGTCGTTACGAGTTGGAAGATTATTTCAATTGCCGCTATGCAGAGTGAAGAAGA
This sequence comes from Bathynomus jamesi, assembly GCA_023014485.1. Taxonomy (NCBI): domain Eukaryota; kingdom Metazoa; phylum Arthropoda; class Malacostraca; order Isopoda; family Cirolanidae; genus Bathynomus; species Bathynomus jamesi. The sequence continues at coordinate 1,776,624 of JAJOZX010000120.1, read as the reverse complement.
GTTCACGATTGAAAAGCTCTGAACGGTAAGAAAAAAACCCTCGATTGGAAAGGCATGTTTATAAACTTGTATTTAATAATGATGTTGTGGCTAATGATGACCTCTTTGTGCGTGCTTTTGATTGTATTCTAGCCGTGTTTAAAGATAACTTGCCAACTGACTGTAAAGTGGGCACAAAAATAGTATTGAACGATATGGAAGCCATTTATGTCGGGTATAGGCATCCGTATAACTTGAACGGTGAAGTGCTGCTTGGACGGTTTTACCGTGTAGTACAAAGTAATAACGATGTGAATGTAGACTCGATTACTGTGAGTTTAGCGTTTTGCACCGTAGAACATAGAGTATTTTGATGTATATTTATTTATTTAATTGTGTGTATATATATATGTATATATATATATATATATATATATTCTGTACTAATGTGCAATTGATTATACGTTTCGTATATTATTATTTTCAATATATTTAATAATTTAATATAACCCGTAGAACATAAAGTATTTTGTTGTATATTATTTATTTAATTGTGTGTATATATATTTCCTGTACTAATATGCAGTTGATTATACGTTTCGTATATTATTATTTTCAATATATTTAAATATTTAATATAACTGTATATATTTTTTTTTTCCTGTACTAATATATTGATGGTTATACGTTTTGTATATTATTGATTATATATTTCTCGTTCGTATTTCTTATGCTTTTATTATCTTTGATCACATATATTCCATTGTATATTTATTATATAGTCATCGTCCGTATTTCTCATATTATTTTTTATCATATATATTACATCCATTGTATATTTATTTTGATATATTCATCGTTCGCATGTCTTATGCTATTATTATTTTTGTTCATATATATTCCATTGTATATTTATTTTATATATATTTTTTATTCCATTAATTCGTCTAAATAAACAGAATGATGTAATGGTGTTTTATTTAATTATTTTGGTTTATATAAACGTTATTATTTAATTATCATATATCAATTGGCTGGCTTCTAAAACGGATTTGTAAACCAACTGTAAAGAATATATGCATTAACTAAATAGCGCTATCTGGCATCTCAACTTGTACACCTGAACAAGCCATTTACGTCTTCTAAGTCAACTGGATGTTTAAGTCAGAAGATGTGCTTTAGTTAAATAAATAGTGCAATCTGGCAACTCAGCAACAACGCCCGCTTGGCTGAAGTCTTAATAAGCGCTTGGCTCCTGCCAGGAAAACACCTTTCCTCCTCTCTCTCCTTCTCCTATCTTTTTCTCTTGGAGGATAACTCCGCCTCCAAGATGCATAACCCCTTGTTGCTCTTGCAACATTCCCATCTCCCCTTTGTTGCATAACATCTTTCAACATTCTCCCTCCCCCTTTGTTGCATAACATCTTGCAACAGTCCCCCTCCCCATTTGTTGCATAACATCTTGCGACATTCCCCTTCCCCCTTTGTTGCATAACATCTTGCGACATTCCCCCTCCCCTTTTGTTGCTTAACATCTTTCAACATTCCCCCCTCCCCCTTTGCTACATAACCTTATTCAACATTTCATTTGCAACATTTGCAATTGCATTGCACTCTTTCCTTTCGCGCCCATACTACTAGCTCCTACTGATGTATAAGTTCACTACTAGCATTTTTAACAAAGTAATCAATTTTGTAATCAGTTATATTTCATTAAGCACCTTTAATTTCATAATCTATTCTTTTTCTACATTTTTTTATTAAGCAGCCTTTTTTTTCTACTAAATATACAGTAAATCAGTTAATTTAAAATTATGTAACAGTTTTTAAATTTTGGAAACTTTAAATAAAATAAATAGTCCAGTTTCACAATTATTTGTCATTGTAAATTGTAAAAGTACTGCATTTATTTTATCAAATAACTTTTATTGAACCTGACAAAGTCATCTTATATGATTATTACCACAAAACATATTAATACAAAGTGTCAAATAAAAATTGGGAATACTACTCTTGCAAGAGTAGTATTGTATATTTTCTACTAAATATACAATAAATCATTTACTTTAAAATCATGTGACATTTTAAAATCTTGCAACATTCCCATCTCCCCTTTGTTGCATAACATCTTTCAACATTCTCCCTCCCCCTTTGTTGCATAACATCTTGCAACAGTCCCCCTCCCCATTTGTTGCATAACATCTTGCGACATTCCCCTTCCCCCTTTGTTGCATAACATCTTGCGACATTCCCCCTCCCCTTTTGTTGCTTAACATCTTTCAACATTCCCCCCTCCCCCTTTGCTACATAACCTTATTCAACATTTCATTTGCAACATTTGCAATTGCATTGCACTCTTTCCTTTCGCGCCCATACTACTAGCTCCTACTGATGTATAAGTTCACTACTAGCATTTTTAACAAAGTAATCAATTTTGTAATCAGTTATATTTCATTAAGCACCTTTAATTTCATAATCTATTTTTTTCTACATTTTTTATTAAGCAGCCTTTTTTTTCTACTAAATATACAGTAAATCAGTTAATTTAAAATTATGTAACAGTTTTTAAATTTTGGAAACTTTAAATAAAATAAATAGTCCAGTTTCACAATTATTTGTCATTGTAAATTGTAAAAGTACTGCATTTATTTTATCAAATAACTTTTATTGAACCTGACAAAGTCATCTTATATGATTATTACCACAAAACATATTAATACAAAGTGTCAAATAAAAATTGGGAATACTACTCTTGCAAGAGTAGTATTGTATATTTTCTACTAAATATACAATAAATCATTTACTTTAAAATCATGTGACATTTTGTCAGCTTTATATTGTATTTATTATTATTACTGCTATTATTACTATTTTTTGTTGGCTCTATTATTGTTACTTGCCACTTTCACTATTTTTATGTAATAAATAGACTAAATGCCATTAATTTTGTCCAAAAAGCCTCCATGCTTCCAAGGACATATTCAGATGAGAGTACTGTGAATATATTGTCATAAAAAATATCTAAATTTATAAAACTCTGTCATCTGTATTCTTTTCGGAATAAAGATTTTTGAATTTGAGTTTGAAAGTGTAAAACATTCATACCAAAATTGTAGTGATGGTAAAGTAGAGAAGGTGCGAGATTATTCTCCTCCCACCATCCAGTTTTGGTAAAAAACAGTTTTAAAGAAGTATAAGACAGCTGGAAAACATATACACTAATCTTCTCTAAGGATAACGTGAAATTACGAAAACTAATCTAGAAAAAATGTAATGATGGGGTTTGTTTAACTTCTTTCGTATCATCTAAGGTCATATGACAGAGGGAACCTACTAAAGCTTTACGTGGGATCCGAACCATGGGTCACTATAATCTGGACTCAGAGGATGGTCCCCCATCCAACTACCACCCAGGTCCAATGTCGCTTAAATTCGCTGATTGACGAGAAACGGTGTTACAATATCGGCCACAACGTAGCCCTCCCTTAACTTTTCTCAGTAAGCAAATCCCATTTGTAGTTTTGAACGTATTGAAAAAGTTATCCTACATTATAAGAACACTATCCACGGCTAATAACTCTTCCCAATCTAGCTGGATTAAACGATTTCTAAACTCTTCGAAATTATCTATTTAGAAGTCTGGGACTTTAACTTTTAATCCCTACCCATTTATAAAAGTTCCGCTAGCAATACCTCTTAAGGATTAAGAACGTTCGTAAATTTTTCGCTTTAAACGTTGAAAACAAATTGAATCATATTGTGGTTGCTGTTGTCCAGGTGTTCGCCAGTGTTTATCGTTATTTGTTGTCATAATTAGGTCTAATCTTATGTATTATTAAAAGGTCGTCGGTTATGTTGTTTTTTGAAAAGGTATTTCTTCGAGTTACTAGTTCACTTAAGGAATTATACAAGTTACTATCCAACGCTTCTCTCTGAACAGGTGTTCTATACACTACTGCGGAGTGAAATGTAAACTCTTCAGCTCTAATTTCTGAAATAACTTTCTCGATTTCATCCATCATGTTAACTCCAATTTCAACGGGTTACAGAATCATTTTACAAAACAACATAACTTCTCTCACCCATCTCCAAAAACTTTTTTTTGTGAAAAAATTTATAACCATCGATCTAAAATTTAGCAATGATATCTCTTTCTCTGGTGTCAACTCATGTCTCCGCTACAGCTATAATATTACAATTCCTTTATAAATTACAGATTTAAATTATTTTAAGTTATTACGAATGCTAAACGCATTTAGAAATAATACTCTTAAATTATGCCTTAAGGCACTCCGCTTACATTCCGCGTCTCTCTCGTTTCCTTTCGACGTATATACTGTAGTTCCATTTATCACTCGTTTATTATATATGCTATCCACTTCTTTATCGAATAAATTCCCACGCTATCGTTTCCGATTTGGTTGAGATGAATTCCATCATTCGTGATTTATTCGGGTTTATTAAAGTGATTCCAAACATTTGCAAATTCAACCTCTCCCAAATTACGTAAGCTTTTCCATTTCATTTTTAAATACATCGCATCACTGAGCAATCTCTTTTTTAAAAAGTGAGGTACTAACACGCCTACAAATGAGAGACTTCTAAAATCTTATTTACCATCAAAACTTAATTATTTTTATTTCTCAAGTAACTCCTAAACATTAGTTTCACGGTTAAACACGTCATTATCACCGGTTTACTCCCACTCAACGTCATTCCCATTCTCATGCACGACCTTCCCCACTTTGGTCCGGGTTAGGTTAACTTAGGTTAGGTTAAGATAGTTTAGGATAATGTTAAGTTAGGTTAGGAAATATTAGGCATTTGGGCCTTTTCCGCGAGTAAAAATTTTTTGTTTCCAAAATCAAGAAACTCTTTTTGTCAAATATGTACTAGGGCCACTCAATATATTTTGTCCCACCTTTTTTTTTTCTTTCCATGTTTCCTTGTAAGTTCCAGAAATTTTATACACAAGTAGTTACATACCTTTTTTACAAGTTTTTATTTTCCCACATAGTCTCCATCCTTTTCTATGGCTTTCCTCCACCTCGAAACAAGGGCCTTTATTCGTTGCTGGTAAAAGTCCGCTAGGTTCCGCTGGAGCCACCTCTTAACCTCCTCAACAACCTCATCATCACTCTGAAACTTTCTTTCACGAATAGCATCCTTCATTGGCCCAAACAAATGGAAGTCTGAAGGTGCCAGATCCGGGCTGTATGGAGGGTGGGGTAACTCATTCAAGCGCATTTTTGTGATGGCCTCTCTTGTTTGCAAACTGTTGTGTGGTCTTGCGTTATCGTGCAAAAGAAGGACGTCTTCCAGTTTTCTCTCCGGTCGAACTCGCTTTATAACGGCTCGGGAGTCTCCGTAGGGTAGCAATATACGCCTCTGAGTTGATTGTTTGTCTTTGCTTCATAATGTCCACTAGAATCACCCCTTTCATGTCCCTGAAGATGGTGGCCATAAACTTTCCTGCAGAGGGAGCCATTTTGAACTTTCTTGTGTGGGGAGTCTGCGTGATGCCACTCCATGGATTGGCGTTTTGTTTCAGGTTCGAAGTGGTGTACCCACTACCTAAGTCTCATCCCCAGTCACAATTCGTGAAAGGAAGTCATCCCCTTCTGTCTCGTATCGAACCAACGACTCGGAAGCAATTTCTTTTCTTTGGGCTTTGCGATCTTCAGTCAGTTCGCGAGGAACAAACCGTGAACGCTCTTTTCAGTATCCCAGTTCCTTCACTAATTCCTAGCTCCAGTGATAGCTCCTTGTATGTGACACGCCGATTTGATCGAATGATGCTGTTAGCACGTTGCACAGTGTGAGATGTCACAGCCGATGCCGGGCGACCGCTGCGTGGTTCATCATCGAGGCTGGTTCTCCCTCTCTCCGATGATCTTACACGTTTAGACCAGCGTCCAACTGTGCTTCGATTAACAACAGCATTTCCGTAAACATTTTGTAGACGTTTGTGAATATTTTCAACTGTTTCCGTCTCTGAGGTTAAGAACTCGATAACAGCGCTCTGTTTACGATGCACATCACTGTCAGACGCCATTTTCGAAACTGCGTTAACCATCTGTTTTATACAAGGGCGTTTAAAAGCGGTTTCATACAAGGAGGGGACGTTCAAACTGGAAAAATCCGGTTATCCGAAAGTTCAACCTTACGACCCAAAAGATATTTCAGCCCCATGGCTTATTATTTAGGTAAGAAAAAAGGGTGGGGCGAAATATATTGAGTGCCCCTAGTTTTTTTACTTTTGTTATTTTCATTTGCAATGGGAATGACATTAAGTATGAAGCCATCAGTTTGCTAACTCCATTATACAGTAAACGTTCGTCCAACGAGGGGGTTAGGTTCCTCGAGAACGGCGCGTTAGGTAAATCCGCGTTGGACAAACTTAATACCTTATGGCTTATGGGATAAATGGGGATACATGAACGCTGCCGCGTAAAGTCTCCCATTAATACTTAGATATGTAGATTTTTTATTCACACACAAATGAATTTCCTTACCTACATTGTATATGAAATAAGAACATAATAAAATCTTAATCATAACGATATTTACATATAATAAATAAAAATATATTAAATGAAAGTAGCACGCATCTTTTCTTCAATTTTTCGGATGGTGCGTATGGTAGACTCATTCACGTGATACTCGAGGCCAAGTGATGTTATGCTCATACCACCACGCAACTTTTCTTCTCTTCATTATCACTTGCAGATGCTTTTCGTTTTGGTGCCATACTGCTGTCTCAGGCTAATAACAAAACAACGGCAAAATACGACAAAAACAATCCAACACAACTTCACTGAACTTAAAGCGGTAGCGGGACTGAGACAAAGGGTGATGGGAGGGGTGACGTGAGAGGGAGGGACATGCGGGAGTGTTGGAGAGTGTAGTAGAAAACACTAGAGCGCACATGGGCACACGTACAGTACTACTGTATCAGAGCGCGTTTGGCAGACCGTGTATAATCAAATTTTCCGCTTTCGGCAAATAATCGTTCGCATTTATTTTTCCGTGTATAAGCAAATTCGCGTTGGACGAGGGTTTATTGTATATATATATATGTATATATAGTGTAGCAAAGTTCCGTCACCATTGATTATTTTTTACGTGTTATGAAGTCAATAAATGTTCAAATTGTATGCCATTCATGTATTGACACATGTTAATCCGTTCACGTAAGCTACATTGAACGTTACGTAGGATATCCTTACTAATGTTATTACATTCTTATTATATGTTGTATTAGAGGTAGCCAGTGGTAATTTTACATACATTAGCGATATGAGTGGTACCACCAGGTGGATTGATCATTTTCTCACAAGTAATAATCTAAAGGATCGAATTGTTAGAGTTCATATTTTGCATGATTTCCTTCTTTCTGATCATAGACCATTAGAAATATTAATTAACGTTACCAATTTATGCGCAACACGACTTAACAAGAACTCAATAGGTAAGAATAATCGCGTCGATTGGTCCAATGTTAATATGCAGCAGAGAATAGAATACAAAGACAGAACATGTCACCTCTTTAATAATTTAGAAATTTTGCACCTTGCCTGTAATAATCCTTGCTCAAATGATTCTAACTGTAAACTCATAGATAGGTATTATAGTAAGATAATATCCCTGTTAAGAGAAGCAGGAAGCCCCTTGATTAAATCTTACAACTATCATACTAAGGTTATTCCTGGATGGAATGATTTTATTGCCCCCCCCCCTGAATAGGGAATCGAAAGACGCCTATGATTTGTGGTGCTTTCATGGTAGACCCAGATTAGGACCAGTATACATAAATATGTGTAGAAGTCGGGGTCAGTATAAGGCGATGTAAACAGGAAGAATAGTCTATTCGAGCATCAAAAGCCTGTGAAGCTCGCATAAATAACGATAATAACAAATTTTGGAAATTTGTTAAGAATCAAACGGGTGTCAAAAATGTCCTCCCTCCGACAATCGATGGGGTGTCGGGGGAGGATGAAATTGCAAAGCTGTGGAAAAACCACTACTCTAACATTCTTAATAGTGTGAGTAGGGATAATCTTAAGATAGATTGCAGCGAAACGATTGTGGGAGGGACAAGGGAAAATATTTTGATATCATTTTCTGAAGTAAAGAGGTTAAGAGTTAAAGACTGGTTCTGCGTCAGGGGTAGATGACTTATCGAATGAGCACTTAAAATATGCAAATGACGTAGTATGTCTGCATATATCATTGCTCCTATCAGCCATGCTTGCTCATAGCTATATCCCTGCAGAGTTCATGAGGGTATATATCTTGCCCCTGGTCAAAAATAAGTACGGAGACATTCTGTCCAGCAATAATTACAGGCCTATTGCTGTCGCTTCCTGCTTCTCGAAACTACTAGAAAAACTCTTGTTACTCCGATTAAATGATTTCCTATGGACATCTAATCAGTTTGGCTTTAAAAGGTCCCACTCAACTGACCTGTGTATCTATGTACTTAAAGAAACACTATCTAAATACATTGACAGTAATTCAACCATTTATAGCTGTTTCCTTGATATAAGTAAGGCATATGATAGGGTGAACCACAATATTTTATTTGCAAAACTAGAAGACAGGAAGGTTCCCATGTACATATTAAATTTATTGAAATTTTGGTATTCCCACCAATCTTTCACTGTTAGGTGGGGCAATGTACTATCCGAGTGTTTTGGCTCCTCTTGCCGGGTGAGACAAGGCTCCTTGCTCTCCCCTATGCTGTTTAATGTGTATATTGACGGATTAATTACTTCACTTAATGAGGCAACAGTAGGATGTTGTATAGATAACACAAGGATAAATAACTTAGTTTATGCCGATGATATGATGTTAATAAGTCCCTCTGTTAAAGGTCTGGATCGGCTACTAAATGTCTGCGAAGTGTATTCGCAGAAACATGATATTCTTTTTAATGTTACAAAAACTAAGGTTATGCAATTTCATCCTAAAAGCTGTAATCAGCCAGCTGATATAAGGTTTAAAATGAATGGTGAAGTAATTGAGGAAGTACAAGAGTTTAAGTATTTGGGTCAAACTATTACCAGCTCCTTGAGTGATGACTCGGATATAAGAAAACAATCTCGAAGCCTGTGTGCTAAAGCGAATATGACCATAAGGAACTTTCGTTTCTGTACAAGTGAAGCTAAAGACACACTCTTTCGTACTTTCTGCAGTAATATATACGGTCAGCAACTCTGGGTGAATTATAAAAAAGGTTCTGGCAGAACCCTAAATTTGCTGTACAACAGGTCTTTTAGACTCTTACATAAATTACCCCCGAGATGCTCAGCTTCGCAAATGTTTGCTACCCGCAACGTCCCGAGCTTCACGGAGGTAACAAGACATGCTCAACACAGTCTAATGCAAAGAATTAAAAAATCAACCAACCCGATCATCCAAGCTATCCATGAGTCCTGCCATTTATCCTCTAAGCTATGGACTTCTTGGTACGAAAACGTCTGTCTGTAGCTCCACTTAACTTCGACAGTGCAGTATTATTTCTAATCAATTGTATATATTTCTATCCTTAGTATATGAACTGTCATTGTATTAACAATATTTGTCATATGGACTATAGTCTGCCAATAAACCTTTTCATTTTCATTTTCATTAACTGCTGAAGAGTTCGTGGTCTCGTTTGTAAACAACTGACTTCAAAAGCCCCCAGAGGAAACTGAACTTTACTTTATCTTGTGGGATGTAATCAACCATAATGTTCATCAGTTAGAATCTTGAAACAAAAAGAGAAAACACTCATTTCCTATGGTAATGAACTCCTCAAATAACGTCCCAAGATTTAAATAACGTCCCAAGATTTAAATAACGTCCCAAGATTTAAAGTGCACAATACACTGTACAATCACACTGTACAATAACAAATTTGAAATCCGTATAAATTCAGCCTATTGACAAGCTGCCATAAAATTTTCAGAATTCTACATGCAATACTTTTTCCTAAATGAAAGTACAATCAAATAAACAAATATCATGAGACAAAAAATTTATTATTCACATCTTATTTATTGACAGAGATGGTCAATATGCCCGCCGTCTTGCTCACAAACAGATCTTACTTAACCTTTTCTTCCACGACATGATACATTTTCTGACTTCAGTTAAGTTATTTTGTTCCAACAATTAAGTATCTTTTCTTTTAATTGCAACTCAGTAAATTTTTCTATTTGACCTTCAACCTTTTCTGAGAGAGAGTTCCAATAGGCCATTAGATTGCAGTCCGGTGACTGAGGTGGCCAGCTATTTTTCCCAATAAAATTGGCCACATTCTGTTGGAGATAGTGCTGGGTGTACTTGCCCGTAGCGGTAGCTCCATCTAGCTGGAATATGAAATCATTATCAGGATACAGACGCCGGCAATCTGGCAAAGGATTTTGTTCCAAAAGATTAACATATGTTAAAGTTTCTGAGTTCACTTTTTTGTTATTTTCATCAATGAAATGAATATTAGTCTTTCCGTTCAACGATACACCAGCTAATACCATGATTTTTATTTTGAAAACCGACATGTCTGGTGGTAAAGCCTCGACGGAGGAATATTTCTTTTACGCATACCGTAAGCAACATCTTTTTGGTGGTTTCGCGTAATTTCAATAATAAAATCCTTCTCATCTGTGAAAACAATTTTTTTAACATTTGTCTAGCAATTTTCTACAGCGAAGTGTCCTTTTTTTCTAACATTGCTGTCACTTCTTAAGACACGAATTCTTTTATATGCCTTAAGTTCTAGAGCTCTCTGCATTCCTTGGACAGAACTGCGACTAGTCTTAAAACTTCCTGCGATTTTTCGCTGAGACAAGTGTGAGCCCGGTCGATCTTCTTAAGACAAACTAACAGCTTGGACATAGTCAATATTTTTCTTGTGTGGAAACACATTTAGGTCTGCACTCCTAGATTTCCTTTCAGTTGACCCAGTTTTTTTTAAGTTTCTTTGTTAATCTATTCACCGATCTCTTATTCCAATTTGTTCCAGGAAATTCCTTCACAATTCTTGTCCCAGTCCATCCTTTCTCAATAAAACATCTTTCAGTTATCGCCTTGTCACCTTTGCTTAAAACCATAATTAGAGGGGTTGAAAACTATTCAAGATTAACAGTAGCCTAAGCGCACCATTTAACATTTCTGCAGAAACTAACTTGGCTTAGCTTAACTCCTCCCCAACTTTCGCGATAAGAATAGTTACCAACTACGAGTACTACTATATAAATTTTTTGTTTCATGATACTTGTTTATTTGAGTGTACCTAATTTTTTCTTTCATTTTTGAAAAAAGTATTGCATGTAGAATTCTGAAAATTTTATGGCAGCTTGTCACTAAACTCAACTTATACGGATTTCAAATTTGTGATTGTACAATGCATATTTTGGAAGTTATTGCACTTAAATCTCGGGACGTTTTTTGGGGGGCACCAGATATATATTGTATATGAAGTAGTTTTATATATTACATTTACTGTATGATTTATATTTTTTATTTAAGCCTGTTTCCTTTAAACCACCTTATATAAATTTAACCCAAGGTTATATAGTCTTATTTCTCTGTCAATCCGTGTAGGGAATAATTGAAAAGCCTTTTACAAAAATAATGTATTCGTCAAAGATTTACTAAACAACTTACACTGCCAAAATGAAATTGTTGACAGTGATAAATATTTGTTTATTTTGGGAAGACACTTAATAATAATACAATTAAGTAAACTGTACAAGGCTTTAAATTTGACTGTTAGATAAGTTTAATCTACAGTTGGTAGTTATTTCGGATCACCTGAAGATCAGGGCCTCCAGCCTCAATTACCAAATGATATCTTCGTGAAAACTAACGAAAATATCACGACTCAACCTACCCAATCGTCAAGGGTGTACAGTTGACCTAACATGGCATTCAATTTAATTTATTATTATATTTGGTATATTTGAAAATAAAAAAACAAAAATACATAGGGGCCCCTGATCTTCAGGCGATCTGTTATTTAACTGAATACAGCCATATTGTTATAATGTTATAATATTATGCTATAATGTTTCAGACCAACAAAGACCCTAGGATCCACTCATGGCTGGTCTACCTAACCATACGCAAGACCATTTAAAATGAATGAACCCATACTTACTACAATTTTTCTATCTTTGTCCTGCCTTGTTAATTGACCATTTCAATTATAATGTTTACTACCATATTATAATGTCTAATGCATACCTTAATTACATTGTTTACCTACTTCCTTTTTGACAGTGGTACATATTCACTTCTTGTGAAATTTTGCAGAATAACACCGTATGTATTTTTACTATATTTCAACAGAATGTACGAAACTCAGTCCGTTTTGTAAACGGAGAATGTAGGATATACTATTTTTTAGTATTTACAGACACGGACAGAACCACGGAGTGTCTCCGTTTTCTTCCGTTAAAATTTAAGGGAAGACTATTTTGCGTGTGAATTATTTTTAGTTAACTCATTCGCTTTAAGAGTGATTTACTCAACTTAGGGGAAAACTTATTTGAGCTTATTCAGTTTTGTGAACCACACACTTTCTTTCTGTTAAATTGGAGGATGAACTAATTTGTGACTTTTACTTCAAACTTTCACACGGAGTCTTTTTATGGCTTTATAGTTTCACCTTCGGAAAAACATTGACTTTCTCCGTTTTTCTTATTTGGCTCCTTTCGCTTCGAGTTTTACATTTTAATAAAGACATTAATCCCAGCTTTTAACTAACATAATTTTATGTTACGTTATTCAGCAATAGGTAAACAGTAATTTGATATAAATTTTATTCTCGTTTACTGCTTCAATCCGATTTAATTTTTGTATGATAACGTCTCTTTTCTAGGCGTATTGTATTCACGCGCTGCCAGGCGCAAGATAAAAGTATAATTTATGTTCGGCGTCTCATTTTTTGAACGCCTCCTTGGAGAGAGTCAAATTCTCATGGCTATGGTTTTGTTTTAAATGTTATTTTTACATTAGTTATTTTCGTAGCTTTTTAGTAACCTGTATATGGTAGTTTTATCCAAACTTATTCAGAATTAAATAGCCAATTGAATTCATCTCTTTTTCCCTAAATTACATGGGTATTTAACATGCAAGTGTTTTTTAAGAATTTGTAAATCGTCCTTCCACAAACGAAAATGACGGAGCCGCCAGTTCGAGTCGTTCACTTTGTTTTCATGAACTATTTATTTATAGGCTAAATTAGCCTTTGATTAAGTAATAAATTTCCTTATCATATTCCCAATATGTCACAGTATATATATATATATATATATATATATATATATATATATATATAATATATATATATACAGTATATATATAATATATATCATATATATCTATATAATTATATATATATAATATTATATATATATATGGTTGTAACATATATTCTGCTCGAATTTTTAGTTTATTCACAACAAAAATTAAATGACATAATGACAAATTAATCATCAATTTAATTCCCCTCTATTTCTATAACCTCCTCCCACCTGTAGAAAAGTTTTTTAAGCCACGTTCGAAGAAATCCCTTGGTTTCGAGTTAAAAAAAGCGATCACTTCGTTTTCGATACCTTCCCTGGATTGCAACTTTTGTCCATCTAGGTGGTGTTGCAGACTTCTGAATAAATGGTAGTCTGAAGGTGCGATGTCCGGAGAATAAGGTGGATGAGGCATTTTTTCCCGACCAAATGCCTCCAATTTGGCAGTAGTGATTGGAGCAGTGTGAGGGCGCGCGTTATCCTCGTGGAAAAGAACACCTCTGCGATTAATTAATGCAGGACGTTTTTCTTGTAATGCCATCTTCAATCGTTGGAGTTGTTGGCAGTAGACTTCAGCTGTGATTCTTTGGTTATCTGGCAGAAGCCCAAAATGAATAATTCCTTGCATATCCCACTAAACGCATAGCAAAATTTTCTTTGGATGGGGTCCATTCCTTGGCTGAGGTTCAGGCTTTGTTTCACGACTAAGCTACTGATGTCGACGCTTAATATTGTTATAGAGGACCCATTTTTCATCTCCAGTGACGATCCGATTCAAAAACGGTGCCTGCAGTTGCCGAGAATGCAGTGATGTGCAAATATTGATTCGATGTTGAAGATTCGCTTGTGACAAATCATGCGGAACCCATTTTCCAACCTTCACTACTTTTCCTAACAGCTTCAAATGAAGATGAATGGTCATATGGCTAACGCGGAGTTGCAGGCCAAGTTCTCTTACAGTTACCGTTGGGTTTTCCTCCACTGTTGCTTTCAGCAACTCTTCATCTAACTCATTTGGTTGATTTCTCAATGGTCTCTGGATTGTTTCCTAATCGCTTTTTTCATTCGTTTTTCGGTTTATAAGTTCTGTATAATAAACAACAATGTAATAACCAATGTAATAATAAATTTATAATTTCTGTAATAAATAATTATGCAATATTAATTGTAATAAATTTAATAATAAATGTAATAATTATGTAAAAAAAAAAAAATAATAATATAATCTGTATGTTTAGAACAGGAAGATAGTTTTAAATTTGTGCGAATGTACTTAATGAAAATGCCCTTCGGTGTCGGGAGAATGGGATCTAACCTAGTTGCGAATTTCTTAACGGTCGGTCCCTGGACTGTTTTTCCCTCTTGTTTTGGTTCATTCGTTTTTCTGTATCGACCCGAGGAGGATGCCAGTGGGCGTCGAAACTGTTGTGGAAATAAACTCTGTCTATTAGAGTGGATTTTTATTTTCATATTTTGACCTTCATGTAGAAAAGTGAAGTTTTTTGCATTTATTTAATGTGAATTATATATTTTATTGTTGTAATAAAAAAACGGTTTCTGCAAAGTATATGGTCAATTTAATTTTTTTTTAAATAGGTATTTAAATTTTTGTTTTAATTTGAATTGTCTCGCATTGTTATAACAGAAAACGGAATTTTGGATTGATTTTCATTTCACTATATATATAATTTAGGGAGGAGCGAAAAATACTTTTTTTCTAGTATGAAGTTCTAATAGTGATTAAAAGTTGCATTTAGTGGACGAAGTATGCCTGCCAAAATATGAGTTCATTTGTTTAAAGTTTTCAGCTGCCACCAGGGGGCTAAATTTAACACAATTTTGTGTAAAAAGGAAAAAATGCTTCTATTTTAGGTTTGTCAAACTATTATAATATTTTATCGTAGAATTATCTAATAGTTTGATTAAGATTCTTAAATGATAGGAATTCGTTTTGTAAAAATGCCTTTTCATATGCTTAATATCTTCAGCTGCCACAAGAGAGCTGAATTTAACACAATTTAGAGTAACTGAGTCATGTTGAGACTACACTGAATGTTGTGGGGGAGGGTTTTGGTGTGAAGGAATTTCTTTCTGTGAGTCATTAGAACAGTGTGTTAACACTTGTCTTCTTAGGTAGTAGGCCTAGTCGCTCAGTTGATCGGAAAGTTTTTTAATATGATCGGAATATTATAAAACTTTATTTTAAAGTGATTTATATAGAGATAATATTGATTTTATCATAAAATGCTTGTTATAATGTATTATATAATTTAGTTTATTTATATAATATATTATATATTTATATAATATATTATATATACTTATAAAATATATTATATATATTAATTATATAATGTTTTGATGTTACAGGATATTTTGTGATTGTGAATTTTTCTTAAAAATATTATGGCATCAAATACTAAATATAAACATTTCACTAGAGAACATATGAAGTGTGCCATATTTGAAGTACCTTGTGAGATGAGTGATATGCAACTACCAACTTATAACTGCATTATGAAAGATTACCTGTTCACAAAACATTTAGTGAAGGAGCAGATGAATAACAAGGAGCCTTCATTTTCTGAAATAGCAGAGGCAGTTTCCAAAAAGGTAGAAAATATTTGGAAGAAGGCCTCTTTGCCAATAGTTTCACATACACGCGTTTTACAGATGATGCGAGTGTACCATGATAAATACAGGTCCTTATTAAAGCCATACAAGTCACGCAAGGATCAGCCTAAGTACAAAAATCAGCTTGAAGAATTTGAAAACTCTTCAAAATGCACTTTGTTTGACATCTGCACCTGCAAATGTAAGGAGTTTAGGAGATGCTCATGTGAAAAGAGTAAGAAAGTCCCTCCAAAAGAGTAGGATTTTTTAAATGACCAACGAACACGCAGAATAATGGTGATAGGAAGCATTGACATAGCACACACAAGACGATTACAAGCAAGAGAACATCGAAAGGAAATGGAAAAAGCACGTCTGGAATCCTCACAAACAGCTAGTGCTGCTATAACCAATACGTCCAACTTACAAATCGAAACAGAGACAAGTGAACTTCAACAACTAGAAGAGATATCTGAAGATAATGAGGAAGATACAACCTCGACTCAATATGTAATATCAGAACAACAGATGCGTGAGCCACTGCCTTCATTAGCAATTACTTGTGATAGATTTAAAATGTCGGACAGAGCTGGGGCTGCTATTGCTTCTGCAGTATTGGCAGATCTTAAAATTGTTACTCCCGAAGACAAAGGGAATATTATAGACAGAAGTAAGCTAAGACATGAAAGACAAAAACAGAGAAAGGAACTACAACAGATAGGAGAGCCAAAAACCATGCGGGGATTATACTTTGATGGCAGAAAGGATAAAACAATGATTCAAGTCCAGGAGAGTGATGGCTCTAACCACCAAAGAACCAAACGCGAAGAGCATATCAGCATAATATCTGAACCACACTCTCTGTACTTTGCACATGTGACACCTTCCAGTGGCAAAGCTAAATACATTTGCACAGCGCTAGTGAATTGCTTGAAAGAAAGGAATGTTGATATAGGGAACATCGTTGCAGTTGGCTGTGATTCGACAGTGGTTAACACTGGTAGTATTGGAGGCACAATAAGATTCCTGGAAGAAGCCTTTAATAAGCCATTGCAGTGGCTGATATGCCTTTTACACCTTAATGAACTTCCATTGCGCCATCTGTTTCATCACTTGGATGGTACCACTACTGGACCAAGAGCATTTTCAGGAGAAATTGGCCGAGCACTTTCAGACTGTGAAAAGCTTCCCATAGTTAACTTCAAACCCATTGAAATTCAAGAGGACATGTGTGAAGTTGATGTAGATGACATAAGTACTGACCAGAAATACCTTCTTGAAATTCACAAGGCTATATCAAGTGGAACATTCTCAAAGAGTCTTAGTCATAAGAGTCCAGGCAATATATCACATTCAAGGTGGCTCACCACAGCAAACAGGACTCTGCGGTTATATGCAAGCACAGAGAATCCTTCAGGCAATTTACAAGAATTAGCTACTTTCATTGATAGGGTATACGCACCAATGTGGTTTCAGATAAAGCGTAAACCATTATGCCAATATGGTGCTAAACATATGTGGGATATGATTGCAAGAAGCCGGTATCTCCGTGAAGAGCTTAGGAGAGTACATGACTCAGTCATTCAGCGAAATGCATATTACGCAAATCAAGAAAACGTTCTCATTGCAATGATAGCTGATGAAAGGGAGCATGTGCGTCAGTTGGGATTTAGGCGTATCATAAAAGCAAGGGCATGCATTCAAGAAACAGATGTTATCAGGTATTTTAAGGTGCCAGAAATAAATTTTTATGCCAAAGACTATACAGATCTCATTATGTGGCAAGATTTTCAGATAGCAGAACCACCGATAACCAAAGGAGTTTATCTTGATGATATTGAATCATGCATCAAACATGGTACTACTCTCATTCAGAATTATTTCAGTTTCCATGTCATACACAAGCCGTAGAGAGATGCGTCAAGCTCGTTACAAACGCTGCTGGATCAGTCTGCGGACCTACAAACAGAGACGGTTGGATTCGTGCTACATTAGAATCAAGGAAAAAACAGCCAAAATTTGACACAAAAGCAAATTACTAAATAGTCTTCAGCAAGAACCCTTTCTAGAGGGAGGTTGGTTGGGGGAAGGGTGGTAACTCCGCTAAGGCACGAAATAACGTTTTTTAACTGTCTCAAGCCAGTATAAACGAGAACAGACATACTAATTTATTACTGTTCCCTTTTTCAAGTAAACAGAATCATACTTAATTGTCATTTTTAAGTTAATTTCAGCCCTCTTGTGGCAGCTGAAGATATTAAGCATATGAAAAGGCATTTTTACAAAACGAATTCTTATCATTTAAGAATCTTAATCAAACTATTAGATAATTCTAAGATAAAATTTTATAATAGTTTGATAAACCTAAAATAGAAGCATTTTTTTCCTTTTTACCCAAAATTGTGTTAAATTTAGCCCCCTGGTGGCAGCTGAAAATATTAAACAAATGAACTCATATTTTGGCAGGTGTATATCGTCCACTAAATGCAACTTTTAATCACTATTAGAACTTCATACTAGAAAAAAAGTATTTTTCGCTCCACCCTAATATATATATATATATATAGTTCGTGCGTGTCTGTTTGTTGACTCGTGAAAAGGATTTTTTTCCCTTTTTCTCTCGCTCTGTCGCGTCGGAACGCAAATTTTTTTTTCATTCTTGGTTTTCATTGGTAAAGCGTTGATGCGCAAGGTTTCGACTTTTCTTCTTTTTTTTTGCGGTTACTCTGTTCGTACGCAAATAGTTTTGTCTGTTTCTTTTTTGTGCTTTTTTAGTTTAAATTAAAATGAGTTTGTACAATTCGAGTAATATGTCGAAATCGACAGGCAAGTTTTGCATCTTCGTTGGGATGACTTTATTAAGTCGTTATTTTAAACCCAAATAGGTAATGTTACCCTTAATTTTTCGTTTAAATTCTGTTGTATATACGGTATTAGGGATAAGTTTTCTTTCTTGCTTTTCTTTGTTTCACTTCGTCTTCCTCATTTGTAAGTCCATTTTTCTGTCCTTTGTCGTTTTTTTTTAAGAAAATGGATAGATATAATTATCTGACGAGTAATATCCCTAAAGTTCCAATTTTTAAGGGGGGAGAATACAGTGAAGTAGTACCTCCGTACGTGGACGAATGGTTTGACGCATTAGAGGGATATTATATTCATTATAGCGTTCGCGATGATATCGCGAAGATTCGGATGGTTACGCACCTCTTAGACGATGAAGAGGGTTGCGCAAGGAACGTCTTGCACCATTCTTGTTGGAAAATTTCACTATGTGGAACGTTTTACGGAATTATGCTACTCAAATTTTCCAACCGGTAGGCTACAGCGACGAAATAAATGCGATTGCATTAAGGAAGACGGGATGGTCGGAAGCTTTCTGGACCCTACGCGAAACCATCGATGACGCAGACGATGAAGTATGTTCGTTAGGGTTATGACATTTTTATAACCTCATGTTCCTGTATCATAAATCGATGAACTTTTGCCCCTTGACAATGAAAATACAGTTTTTTCGATATATTTTGAAAAAAAACACCCCAAAATAAAAAATAAAAAATTAATAAAATAATAAATATTGGTTGCTCCTTGGTATAGCTATTGAAGATGGGTCTCTGTTCCAGTGATTTTCCAGAGTATTTAGTGCTTTTCGGTATTGTTGCAAGATATTGGACAATTTATGATAATCATCAGGTAAACCAATCTAGAATGGTGCAATGCAGCTGTCTCGAAATACTAATATACTATATTTGCTTTCGGGGTGACATTGTTTTTTAATTCTGAAGAATTAGGCCCTTTTTTATTGTTTTCAAGCAAAGGTTCATCGATTGATGATACAGGAAACAATATTTATGACAAAAAATTAAAAAGTCATAACCCTAAATTGTTCGTATGTTTCGAAACGCCTTCTTGGGCTCACTACATGATGCTTTTTGACGAGAGCTCACAAATTTTCATGAAAACTTCTGTCAACAACCAAGCGGTTGTAGTTCTTGTTGACGACTCCTGTCAGGCGAATTACATTAAACAAAACGTATACAAGAAGTTACTTAAGACGGCTACGGGTAATTTCGATTTGCGTTCTCGCTTGACCTGCATTGATGATGGTTGGGAAGAATACAGTACCGGAGAAATTATTCTTCCTATTGAGTTTGATTCGGTCCCTTATCTGACCCCATTTGTGGTCCCATCTGAAGGAGACTGGGACGGAGATTCAATCCTGGGGATGAATTTCTTTATTACGCACGATTTCTGTGTGGCCGACAGAGAAGCAGGCCTAATTCGAGGAAAGAACCCACCTTTCGAGTATGTGTGTCACCCCTACTCTTCGCTCTTTTCGACTCAGGGTGAGAGAATTGTTTCAGAGAGCCCGAATGACTCCCTGGAACCAGTTCAAAATAAAAAGGAGATGCTATTAGATGGGGAAGATTCTTCATCAATCGTCAATTGTTCCGTTCCAATTCCGGCGAACGAGGAACTAGAAAGCCAACATAGGTTTGGTAAATTTGAGCACGAAGACTCGAATGTCTTCACAGTAGACCCCTGTGACTCCATCGAGAGTGAGTCACTCCCTTCGGTTACAGTTAGGCAGGAACTTGAAGTTCCCAGAGTTTCGGTTATTCCAAATAAATCTGAAGACGCATCTCCTTTGAATCCATTCCGGTTTTGCTTGAATCCCTATTTAAGAAAGATGAAGTGATTCTGTTTTCAAAGGTAGAGGATTTTCCACCCAATTCCGAGACTAAGCCTACAGGTGCCGGGAGCGAACCCGAACCTACTCCGCCGTCGGAAGTTGTTCGTACGGAAAGGCAAGCGCGGAATACACTTGTCCATCCAGTTAGTTTGTGTAGCATGCACGATACGCTGGATGTCCTCAGTACGACGAGGGAAGTGCTCTATGAACAGGTTGTCTCAAACCCTACGACGGAAGCGCTCTATGAAGAAACTGTCCCAGACATCACGAGGGAAGTTCTCGATAAGGGGAATTTTCCGAGGGATCCCCCTTCTTCGCCTAATTTACGTGAGGGCACGGAGAACTTGCCTATGTCCCTCGGACATGATGCAAGATCGGATTATGACCTCGAGTCTCATGGTCTCAATGAGGTTCAAGTCTTGCCACGCGCCAACAACGCGTCTTTGACGAATTCGGAAGACAATTGCCACTCTTCTTTTCCCACCAAATGGAATAATGAATCTTTGCATCGCTCTACAGGACAACGTTTATTCGATCCTGTACTTTCTAATCAGAAGGTTTGGAAATCGAAATTTGGCAGTACCATTTCAGACATCTGCCGAAAGTTTTCTCTTCTCTTATCTTCCTCCTGTTTCCCGTCCGATGAAACAGAATACTGATTTTTCTCCTGTCTCCTTGTTGTCCCTTCCCCAATCAAACCACGGGTCAAGAACCTCGGCATTGACCATAACCTTCCTTCTCCTCTAAACGTTCCTTTCTACCACCATAAAACAGCTTCTGGGAATACTTATGTTCAGAATTCATCGGCTTTCTTCGTTCTTGTCATCTTAATCTGTGTTTCAAGTCCTTTTTTACCCTTCTCTATCCCTATTACCTCGCAGCCCGATAGGCCACCGCCCTTCAAGGCTATCCCCAAGATTGGCCCCACTCGTTCAGATTCCTGCCTGTTCCTGAATATTCGATTGGTTACAATTTTCTGGAGCGATCTGCCACTTTGATTTCAGAAGCGGAACTTCCATCACTAAGGTCACTCGCGTAGCTCCAAAAGGACCGAATACAAGAAACGAAGAACAGTAATCATAACGTCGGTTTACCCCAATTACAAATTGTTTCTTTAACCGTACTTCCAGTTCCAGAGCAATGTCCACACGTAAACCTTTCACTGCACAGTACCTTGAAATTTTATACCTTCCACGCTATAGAGTTTAGTCAATTCCAAAGTTCTAAAAAAGTTCTCAAACGACCCATATCCGTTTTACATTACATCCAACTACTTCTTTAACTATTCTTTGTCTCCATATAACACTACATCCAACTGCTGTTGTTTGAGTGGATATTCAAACTAACCCCCTAGTTCCAACTCCAACTTTTTAATATTTTATAACTCGCCTCGATGCCCCAGTAGATCATCTGGCCTCTTTCTTAACCCTTACGACTCCAGTGTGCCATATCTATAATCTTAAACAGAGATTCCTAAATTCTAAATGTTCTTTCGGCTAATATAAATCACATAAAAGAGTTAAGTGTAGAACCAAAATTATATAAATTCCTTTCCTAATATCAGTGTTAGACAACATTTGCAACCTTAAGAATCTTTTGTAAAAGTGGCACCATGGGAGTTTCTCCAGGGCAAAGTGCAAACTCTTTGAGAGGGAAGTCGAAGCCTCAGGTCCTTGGTTCGTTAATAACTCTCTAAGCAAATGTCGTGTTGAGGATTTGATTTTCTAATTACTGTGCATTGTAACTTAACCACCCAGACTTATGTTGTGTATATAAATCTATATTATAAAAAACCATTGGTTATCATCTAGTTACAATTAGTTACGATGTTATATTATTGTATTAATATCATTCTAGAGGGAAGAGCCCTGTAAAAATGAACAATGAATAATCCCTTCATTCATATAATTCTGATGTTCATGCGTATACTTCGTATATTTATATAAGCCTTATATTCTTATTCATATATTCATTTTGACATATCAAGTCCAAAATCGTATGACACGAGTTTGGATAAAATTTTTATTTGCTTTCTATTTTATAATTGGTTAACTATTTCTGCTTAAACAACTTAATCATTTTCGTAGACTTAGCTTAATAATGTAATCTTGTTCATTTTCTGTATACATTCTCTCTTCGTTGCAAAAGATGAAGTCATGTCCTGCTAAACGTTTAATTTTTAATATTAAGCCTTGAATTTTTGCCATGTGCCTGTTTGTTGTAATTCGTGATGGGGAAGGCATATTTCAATTCCATTTTTAGTTAATTCGGCAGATCATGATAACATCAGATCTGTCAATATACGGTTTAAATAAATTATGGCTTCCTCTTGCTTAGCAGTTTACACATTGCTTCAGCAAAAATATTTCTTGTCTTTAAAAACAAAAAACAAAAATAACAGATCAGCATTAAATAATAATGACGTCAGTAGGAGGTTTAGTATAAAAGCCCATAAAATTTCTCCAATGTTCATTCTGACTAGATTGATCTAACTTAGAGGCTAAGCATTACCTGTAACATTTTAGCAGGAAATTACCGTAAGAAAAAGTCTTTATCTTCTCCTACGAGTCTTGCTTGCTCTCTTCAGAGGACTTAGTCTTAAATAGAGAAAAATAATTTCCAGATACGTTATAAGAAGAAATCGGAGAGTAGTATAGAAGAAAACTACTGCGATTCCCTATACGGTATCAGCTACTCCAGAGTAACAAATCCGCTGCTGCCACCTAACCAGAGCCCCCGTCAACTTCGAACCGACCAAGGCCATAGACGGAGGGGTTAACATATATATAATTTAATCTCCATGATGTTCTCTTGAATATGTAATTTATTTTATTCACATAATTTTATATGATTTTATATGATTTTATATGATTAGAATTACCTCATCTAATCAACACATTGACGCGTTAATTTACAGGTATCAGTTATCGAATACTAATTTCGGATTTATTTACATAAAAGGAGAAAGTTGTTTTAAATTTAGTATAAAATTACATATAATTTTCTCGTTAATGTTGTATCAGTTTTATATTAATGATATTTCAAAGTTATAAAACTTAAGAAGTTAGTTAAAAGTTTTAATTTACATTATTTCAATAAGATATGTGTCTTCTTCGCTTTTGGTCTAAAAGGAACTAAAAACAAAGATTTTCCATCATGGAATTGTTGTAGAATTTGAAAATAATGGGAAAGTATACATTTATAAAATTGAGGTTTTACTCTATTTTATTGCCAATTTTATGATTCTCTTCAAATAATATTGCTGAAAGTGGTAATATACAACATTTTTCGGTCAAACATTTGGATTTACTTTGAAACGTTATGCGAAAGATTACCATATTTCCCAAATTATTTTTAAGCCATTTTAAACTCATGTCAAACATCTTCGAATAAAAATTCGTCAAACAAAAATTTTTTATGAGAAAACTTAATTTTCTCTTCACTTATAACAAATAAATGTGGGACTTCTTTTCGATTTTACATTATTTTATGAATATATTCAATATTTAAGCTGATTACACTGGTATGCATCAATTTTGCTGTCAAGGGTTTTGTAAGTGATTCTTATAGAGGTTTTCCTGCTGATTTCGGATCTGCGAATCCGTTTTTCTCAATCAGCTCAGGTTATCCGGCTATGGCCTCATAAGTAAAATAGAATTTTTCGTGATTTTGTCAAAGCGGAATTGGAACAGTAACATCTATCATCACTTGTTTCACTTGTATAATATCTTTTTTTACTTTTCAGGCATACAGATAAAATATTTCATAATGAATAGAGCGTGTAAAAATGATCCCAATAGATTCTGCTACATATGTGGGACGGTTACCATGCCAAATAACCAGTCCCAAATCACTACATTTGTGAAGACAATGTATAGAGCATACTTTGGAATTAAGCTAGGGGACCAGGACAAAAATTTCGCCCCTCATATGTGCTGCAAGACGTGCATTGAAAATTTGAGAAGATGGAGCAAAGGCAGAGCGAAATCTTTGCCTTTTCGAATTCCCATGATTTGGAGAGAAGGAAAGGATCACGTGACAGATTGCTATTTCTGCATGACAAACCTCCAAGGTGGGCTTATAAATTTATTTTTCTTAAATATTTTGAAATCCTCGTATGAAACTTGACATAATATTCACCATAATGTAATATTCACCATATATAGCATAATATTCACCATAATGGTAATCATACATTTACATATACATATTGTTATAGAAAATACATTTACACATACATATTGTTATACAAGTTACATTTACATATACAATGATTGTATATTTTCTTTCTTTTTCATTCATATTGTCCCCGAAGGGACAATATGAATGAAAAAGAAAGAAAATATACAGACTCCATCGACCTATTTCATATCTTACAGACCGCAGCCTTCCCTCACGAGCCGCCACTGTCTGAATGCTTCTTCTATTTCATATGCAAGTTTTATATCCATGTTTCTGTGTTTCTATTTTCAGGAGTTAACAAGAAGAATAAACACATTGTTGTATACCCTGACATTCCTTCTGCTATGAGACCTGTACCCATGGTCCTGGAATTCCAATACCCGACCCACCTCAAACCCTGGACTTCGATGATTCTGATGATGAATCAATGACCAATGCCAATGACCAGTCCCAGTCGTATATACCTCAAAATACCGCTTCAAATGAGCCGAAGCCTCTCAACCAGGCCAAACTTAATCATCTTACCAGGGATTTAGGACTTTCCAAATTAGCTGCCGAGATCTTGGGCTCACGACTTCGAGAGGACAACTTGCTGGCTCCGGGAACAACATTCTCCTGGTATAGGAAACGAGAGGAAGAATTCCGCAAGTTTTTTGCAGTGCACGAAAATACCTCTTCCTTAGTGTACTGCTGCAATGTTGAGGGGCTAATCGAATCCTTGGGCCTGCCATATAACGCATCAGAATGGAGGCTATTTATAGACTCGTCTAAACGAAGTTTGAAAGCAGTACTTCTCAACATTGGGAATAGGGTTGCATCAGTCCCTGTAGCACATTCCGTACAACTTACTGAGAGCTACGATAACATGAAAATTTTACTGGATGCTCTCGTATACGACCAACATAACTGGAGGATCTGTGGAGATTTGAAGGTAATACTAATATCATAAGTAAACTATTGCTATTGACTATGTTGTTTTTCCAAAGGTTATTTGAGAGCGTATAAGAACACTTAACTTCCCCACAGAAGTGATACAGTCCAATGCATAGATTTTTTTTATCTGATAGAACAAATTCTCTAAATTCTTTAAATATTTTCATTTTTTTCAGATTGTGGCATTTGTATTGGGAATGCAAGGGGGATACACGAAATACCCATGTTTCCTCTGCAAATGGGATAGCCGAGCGGATGAGAAGCACTATGCACAGCGTGAATGGGCATCCATAGAGAATTTTGAACCTGGGTCGCATAATGTCGTTTCAGTGCCCCTTGTACCACCAACAAAAATTTTGCTCCCACCACTTCATATTAAGCTGGGCTTGATGAAAAATTTCATCAAATCAATGAATAAGGAGGGTTCAGCATTCCGATATCTCGAGAGTAAATTTCCTCATATATCTGATGCTAAACTAAATGCTTGGGTTTTTGATGGTCCTCAAATTCGAACTTTGATCAAGGATACTCAGTTCGAAAACGCAATGACTCCAACTGAGAAGAATGCCTGGCAGGCATTCAAGTCAGTTGTCACTGATTTTCTTGGCAAGCGTAGAAGTCCAGAATACGAGTCCGTTGTCGAAAACTTGATGGAAGCTTTCAAAGCTCATGGGTCGCGCATGTCCATAAAAATGCACTTTTTGTGGTCCCACTTGGACTATTTTCCTGAAAATTGCGGGGATTATAGTGAGGAACAGGGTGAACGATTTCACCAAGATATCAAAATAATGGAAGAGAGGTACCAGGGAAACTGGGATATCAATATGCTGGCGGACTATTGCTGGTGTTTGAAGCGAGACGTGCCCGAAGAAAAACAGACGGAAAGCCAAAAAACTTCATTCCTTCCTCAATAACTTTTTTCCATATTCATTGTATGAATAAAAGTATTTATTCACACAATGTTTTCATTTTTCACGAGTGTTCTTATAATATTACTCGTATCTACAGTGTTTAAGCTAAAAAAATCAATAAATTTGGGGATAAAATTGGACTTATAATAAATGGCCAATAGAGAAAAAACCTGACCTGATTGAGGAAAACCAATGTCATTTTCGAATTCAGCATGGTCGAATTATATAATATGAGTTGAAAAAACCCTCTCAGCAGACAAAACAATTTCATATGCATACCAGTGTTATTTCTACAGGGTGTCCCGTAAGTCTGGACCCATAGGGAAAAATAATAAAATTACAAAATAGTCCAAAAATTTATTTATAATATATTTTTTTATTATTTTTATTATTATTTTTATTATTTTTTATTATGATCTTACTCCGCTGGAGTTTTATTTGTGGGGCCACTTGAAAGCCAAAGTGTACGAGGTCAAACTTCAGAACATTTTCCACCTTAAAGCACGCATTGTGGAGGCGTGTCAAGAAATTTCTGCGACTGTGATTCAGAAAGTGCTGTCGCAGTGGAGATTGCGTCTTCAACTATGTGTGCGACACAACGGCGGACACTTTGAACAGATTATGTAATAAATTTTGGACTATTTTGTAATTTTATTATTTTTCCCTATGGGTCCAGACTTACGGGACACCCTGTACTACGTTTGCCTATCTTTATACGTGCCATTATTTTCTTAGTGTATACAGCATATCATTAGAATGACATATCAGTGTATAAATTCAAAGCATATAGACTTTTCTACTGTTCATTCTTACATGACAGTCAATAATTAGGAGTACAATTTGTAGGCTGGGTATCGAATATCGTCCTATGTAAGTACAGTTTAAATAAAGGTTTACGTCATTACAGTATTATTAATATTTTTATATTAAGGTTTTTAATTCATTTTGGAACTTTCCATACTTAAACCACCTTTCATATAAACAAGCTTTTTATAATTATTTTTCAGTTCGAGTATTTTCATTAAACATTGAATATTAGCTCATGCTCAGAACACCTTCATTTTGTTTAAGTATAATTCAAGGGATTAAAACGTAATCCTTTTGTTTGAACGTAATTTAGAAATAATTATTTTATACTAAATCGTAAATCTAAAAGTTTAATCTGACAAATTCTAGTTATAATAAATATTAATAAATAATCATTCAGGAGGGTCAGAAGCTGACACAGCGCTCAGGCCAACTAAAGCGACCTATTGCGATAACTCTCGGATTATTATTATTACCAGCATCATCGAGATTGGACACTAAGGTGGAGTGAAAATATCATTTTTGGATTTTTAATTTACTTGAGTGTGGAAAAGTTGCCAATGGGCTTTAGAAACAAGCATGTGAAATTATAATACAATTGAAGCATTGCTTGATTGACCACCAGCGATTTTAATATATGGCATATTTCATGTTTTAACGATCGCTTTGCCCATCAGGAGTCATCCAAGATGCTGGTCTTTCATCCATGTTTATGCAAATAATTAACAGCTTAGTTTGCTGTAGACTGTGTTATTGCATACTTGAGGTTGACATTTAAGATTACAACATGTGTGGAATGTAAATTAATGGCAATTACAGAGGGTGGCCAAATTATTAGAGCTGATGTGAGTAAGTGAGATAAGAAAGAGTTTAGTTAACCATACATTGATTTAATGCTAGTTTCAGTGATGGTAGTGATTTGGTGCGATAACATATGCAGTCCGTGAGTCAGAGGGGATGGGAGATTGGGAGTGGGGGGAGAGTGAGTAATATGCAAAGCGCGGCTGCTCCGCCAAGCTCAGTGCACATGTGGCAGTGAGAATTGAAGGTTATTTGTGCTGTTATTATCATTTTTTCGTGAAACTTGATATTAAAAGTAAGTTAATTACATATTGATATCTGTTTATAGGTGTTTGACAAGTGAGTGTGACAGTATTAATTTGATATTTCTTTTTCTTGCAGAAATTCTTTAATAGTCTTACATTACTTACAATTTATAATAATTGTTTTTTTTTTCAGAATGGAAATTATTACGAGGGAGAAGGCGGCATGTGTGATTTTTGGCGTGCCACGCGAGATACCCACAAATGTTCTTCCCACCTACGCTGATGTTATGAAGGCTTACATCCATACAAGACAACAGCTGACAACGAAGAATAACAAATATCCACCGTTCGCCGAAGTATCAAAAAAAGTTTGCGTTGATGTTGAACTTGTTTGGGAGAAAGCGTCTCTTCCGACCGTGACGCACGGACGAGTGATTGAAACGCTCAGACCGTACAACGAGAAATACAAGAAAATCTTGAAACCATACAAGGCTCGGAAGGACAACGACAACTACAAGCAACAACTTGAACAGTTCAGAGAAGACGCAGATAAACTCTTCGACATTAGCAAATGCAAATGTGTAGATTTCGTCATGAGCTGTAAGTGCGAAAGAGCGGACAAAGTACCACTCAAAGAAAGAAAGTTTCTAGAGGACCAGAGAGGAGCCAGAAAGATGATTATAGGAGGCATCGATTTGGTGGAAACAACAAAGCTACAGAAGAAAATATCCAGGAAAGTCTGTGAATCGAGAAGACACAGCATTCACCAAGAACAATCGAAGCAGCAATGCAATTCTGGAAGCTACAACGAGGAAGACAAGGACGACGACACCGACAACAGCGACGAAGAATACACCCTATCTAAGTCACACTGTAAACCTGATCTATCGACACTGGAGAGTAAACGTCAAAGAATGACGATGACTGTACGATTACCATGTTTGGCTAAAGCGTGCGATAGAACGGGCGTCTCAGATCGAGCAGCAGCCGTTATTGCCTCATCCGTGCTACAAGACATTGGAATTGTGTCTACAAATGACACCTCCAAAGTCATTGATCGTAGTAAAATTCGCCGAGAAAGAAGTAGAACTCGTCAAGAACTGACAAAACTAGACAGCAGTATGACAGACTTACCTGGATTGTACTTCGACGGTCGAAAGGATAGAACGATGAAAAATGTACGAGACGCCGCAGGATATGGCCACCGGGACAGAGATACAGAAGAGCACGTCAGCATTATTTGTGAACCAGGTTCATCGTACTTTGGCCACGTGACGCCGTCAAGTGGATCAAGCAAGGCGATTTCCAAAGTAATCTTTGAATGCTTGGCTGCGCGAAGTGTGGATCTCGACAGTGTGAAAGTCGTCGGATGCGACGGAACCGCTGTCAACACTGGACATAATGGCGGAGTTATTCGGCAGCTTGAGGAATTACTACAAAAACCGCTGCAATGGCTCGTGTGCTTATTACATGCTAACGAGCTCCCCCTGCGACACCTGTTTCAGCATTTAGATGGAGCAACTACAGGACCTAAGTGCTTCTCAGGACCAATAGGGAAATCTCTCACAGCATGCACGGAACTCCATATAACATCGTATGAACCTATATCTCCATTACAGCCACTGCCGCATGTTGACGTGAAGGACCTGAGCACTGACCAGCAGTACCTGTGGCAGATGTGTCAAGCTGTCAGTGAAGGACACTGTCCCTGTGATCTAGCATTGCGAAAACCGGGACCATTGAACCACTCGCGATGGTTGACAACTGCCAACAGAATCCTCCGCCTCTATGTTGGCCTCGATGCACCATCCAACAACATCAAAACTCTTGTCACATTCATCATCCGGGTCTACGCCCCACCATGGTTCGCCATCAAGACGCAGCCATCATGCAAAGATGGAGCCAAACATCTGCACGGGATGATGGTGAGAACACGGTACCTCAGCTCCTCTCTAAAGAAAGTCGTCGACCCGGTGATTCGGCGAAACGGCTTCTGCGGACACCCCGAGAACGTGCTATTAGCCATGATCACAGATGAGCGACCACATATAAGGGAACTCGGACTCAGAAGAATCATGAAGGCAAGATCACATGTGTCTGCAAACAAAATCCGCAGGTTTCGAGTGCCACCGCTCAACCTCGACGCGACCGAATACCAGGACATGGTCAATTGGCAGACTTTGACCGTGACGGAGCCTCCTGTTACGATGGATATGACGGACAACGAATTGAACGACATGATCTCTGCTCAAATTTCACCAAGTGTCCTCTTCCCTCGCTTCCCTTGTCACACACAGGCGGTGGAAAGATGCGTGAACCTAGTTACCGAAGCTTCAGCCGCTGTGTGTGGCGAGACGTCCCGCCATGGATTTATTCGGGCTCGCGTCGCTTCTCGGCAGCTTATGCCAAAACTTGAGTCTAAACGTGACTATCAATTCTGAATTAACCATGCATGCATAACTCAGACTCTATCGTTAGCATAATAGTGTGCCAAAATAACTAAAAATATATAGTCTGATGTTTACTCGTATTTTAGGTATTTTTGTGTAAAATTGTATATTATTGTAAACTTATAACTTCTGGTGGTCGATCAAAAGATTGTCTGATTTTAATAAACTTTTTGCATATTGTTCTATTAGTCCATTGGCAACTTTTAAAACCTCAAGTAAGTTAAAATTCACAAAAAAAAATTTTAGGGCCATTTTCACTCCACCCTATTGGACACCCCAATCTCAGTGTCTTCACTTTACTTATAGAGAAAGAGCGGTGCTACTATAGCGTGATTCCTACCTCGATTCGGCGGTCTACCTTTTAATTATAGCTTCTTACCTTGTTTACTAATTGCTTGTTTACATTCCAATGTCCATCGCCCTTGACGATTGGTTAGGTTTAGTCATGATATTTTCGTTAGTTTTAACGAAAATATCGTGACTAAACCTAACCAATCGTAGGTAGACCACATACTATAGTAGCACCGAAACTATTTTTAAAATAAATAAAATTGAATAATAAATAGCATTTTATATTTATTATATTTTCATTTATACCTTGGATAGGAATCACACTCTACAGTACTGTAGTTTCGAACCAAAACGGGTAGGAATCACCCTATAGTATCGAAGTCACCGGTAAGAATCACGCTATAGTAGCACCGAAAGAGCGTTACCCACTGAGCTATATACTGCCGCTTGTTTAAAATAAATATTAATTTTTATTTTTATTATTATTATTATTATTGTTATTGTTATTATTATTATTATTATTATTGTTATTGTTATTATTATTATTATTATTGTTATTGTTATTATTATTATTATTGTTATTGTTATTATTATTATTATTTTTGCAATAATAGTCTTTGATATTTTAAAGTGCTTAACTGCATTTTTTTCATCACGAAATTTTCCCATATAGTCTTTTGGTTATTTTTTTACTGATTTTAATGTAGATTCATTGCGCAGTATACGGCTTTTTCTCCATATAAACTCGAGTTACTTAATAGCGTAAACTTTTCAAAAGTTGGCAAAGGTTAATTAACTTCTTCGGGTAGAACGAGGTTCCAAGTAAAGAAATCAACATTTTTAACACCCGATGAAAGGCTGATAAATGATCATCACTATGAAAAACAAATTTTGAAAGTTTTCCCGTTCGTCCAATAAGCAATAACAGTATATTATATAAACTTTATACCAATCAGATATACTGTAAATTTCTTTTTACGTTTCTCTTTCCTTTTTGACTCCACATTCTGTATAGTAAACCATTTGTAACATGTTCAAAGCAGACTGAATGTGTATTAATGGTCTGGGTATAACATGAATAAACATTCGTTTCTCGTGATGAATGGGAAAGAAATCCTAGAAAATGTCTTTTGCAGATAAAAGCGAATACCTTTAATTTAGGTTAAAGGTAAATTTTTTCAAATTTTTTTGTGTAAGTATTATTATTTAAAATACGTACTGTATAGTATACATGATAACAATAATGGTAAATTTTATTGACAAAAGGCAAATCCCATAAAAAGTACGATATACCTTTTAACCTTTCATATGTTCCGTGCGATAATTCCTCATTTCACGAAGGTCAAACTTGTTGCCCCTCCTCTCGAGTTAGCCTGGTGAAGTAGGGAGCTTGTTTCTTGCTCTCTCCACCTTACATAGCCAGATATACCGGCTCATCTGGAATTGTTCTGAGCCATGTGTCCAGTCTTCTTTTGAAGATATCCATCGCTACACCACTCTTGTTCCTTAGTTTCTTGAGCAGAAGGTTGAACAGTCTTGGTCTTCTCACAGGAAAACTATTTTCCTTCAGGGTTGAGGATTTTCCCTGTCTAGCCTTTAATTTGGGAACACGAAACATTCTTCCTTTTCTTCTACTTTCCACTGTAGTCTGAGTGACTATAGGATTCAAAGTAAGATTAGGGGCTAGTTCCTCCATTATTTTCTAAGTATAAGTTATAATGTACCTCTCTCTTCTTTTTTCCATTGAATATAAGTTTAATTCACGTGTTTGAGGGTCAATATATTACAATTAGTAATGTTGCTACTTTTGCTGCTGCTGATTCTATATAGTTGTTTGAAGTACTTATAGTCATTTCTGACATATGTTTTTCGCGTGTGTAAAGAACACATCCTCCTTTACGCCTTACTCTTTTGTCAGCTCGAAGTATGTTATGGTTGTAATTTGTTTCTTTTTTGGCAATACAAAACTCAGTTTTCACAGTTCGCCTGGAAGTCCTTTAGATGGGTTTCCGTGAGGCATGCAAAGTCTGTTTCTTGCACCAGTCTTTCCAGGTACGTGACTTTGTTCAGGGAATGCTTCGTTTTAAAGCTCTTAAATATTGGCTAGGATTGAACCCATGGCCGTGTTATCTATTACCGTGGTCGTTCAAGATACACCCACATTTATTTTTCCGCTGGGAGTCGGTCACGAGGATTTGGGTGTTATGATCTTTTTCCAGCCTTGTTCCAAACTTTTCTCAAGTGCCGACCGTATTTCGATCGAATATGTACATATTTTAACTTGTGATAAATTGTGTAAATGTGTAAATTATACTGGACTTTTTCACATTCAGTGAATTTCATTTTATAATTTATATGCACGGATTTCCTGATACTTTATACATTTTCGGGTGCAGATAGAATAAACCGTCGAGAAGTTATTCTCTTCTCTTTTTTATATTAATGCAGAGAGAGAAACAAAGCGTCCATTCCCCACAAGATATAAACAAGCAATCTTAGTTAAACATCTTTCCACACAAAACACCATTTCGCCCATACGCTCATTTCAGGGTACGAGGAGCTCGCAGCAGCATTGCCAAGCAAATAGGGGACCAAAGTACTGACGAAGCTTTCGTACGTGGTTCATCACCACTGAAAGCAACAGTGCTCTGCGTTAGTCTAGTCCAAAGCACATCCGTATCCGTATTCAGTTTACTGCAAATTTTGTTAGTTTGTATTGCAATACCACTAGTTATTATCATTCCTGGTGCATAATTCCTCAGGAACAAAATGTACCGCAAGTTTGTGTTTCCTTCCGAAGGTAGCACAAATCTACCTGTATTAATGACAGTTGTACTGTGATATATATATATGGGATTGAACTCAGAATCGTTCCCTGAGGTTTTTTTCATGACACACACAGACCGTGCATGGAACAAGGGAATTGTTCCGTGCACGGTCTGTGTGATACTCATATTCTACTCACACACACACACATATATATATATATATATATATATATATATATGAGCAGCTTACATGAATATGAGTAGAAGTAGGACTCGCTATAAAGCGGCAGTAGTATGACCTCAAAAGGAGAGTGCAATGCAATTGCAAATGTTGATCGATGTTGCAAATGGGGAGGGGTAATGTTGCAAGGGGTGTGAAACAAAGGGGGAGAGGGAATGTTGCAAGCGGTTATGCAACAAGGGGAGGGGTATCCCCGAAGCTGCAATGAAGGGGAACTCCCCCAGCGGAGAAGGAGGGACGACCTCACCCCCCAAAGGGGTATACCTAACCTAAGAGAGGGGCAGAAAGGAGAAGGAGAGAGGAGTGTTTGCCTGGCTCCTGCCAGATGCATATTGAGAGTTCATCCGAGCGCCCGCTGTTTTATAAGGTCCTAATCAGCAAGTTGGCTTAGAAGGCTTCTTAGAAGGCGTAAATAGCCTGTTCATATGTGCATTATTAGGGTTGGATTGGCAGATTGCGCTATTTATTTAGTTAAATCATATATTCTTGACAGTTGGCTTTCCGCCAGTTGGCATTATCCGACAGCTGTTTTAACCCGCCAGTTGACGTAGAAGACAAAGAAGGCAGGTGTATATATATTAATTAACTTTTCAGATGCCAGATTGCGCTATTCAGATATTCTTGACAGTTGGCTTAGAAATCCGTCAGTCGGTTTAGAAGGTCTAACCAGCCATTTGGTATACATATAATTAAATAATGATATCGTTTATATATACAGCCAAAAGAATTAATAAAACACCATTACAACATTCTGTTTATTTAGACGAATTATTAGAATCAAATTCACGAAATATATGGGAAATAAATATACAATCCTATAAAAACAATGCAATATATGATAAAAAAAATAAAAAAATAATAATAGCATAAGAATTACGAACGAGGAATATATACACAATCAAGAAATTAAAAATAATAATATACAAATCCGGACCTATCCGAACTGTTCATTCTGACGAAGGTCAAACTTTTCACCCCACCTTAGACCTACGGTTTAAAGGGGAATCCAGCACCCCAGCATTTTGTCATTCATCTCTTATACAAAATGCCTTCAAAACAGCATTTATTTTTATTCCAAGAAAGCAAATAATAACAGAAATGTTAATTCCGTCGAAGGTCAAGCTTTTCATCCCACCCTAGACCTACAGTTTAACGGGGAATCCTGACCTACCCGAGTTGTTCAATCTGACGAAGGTCAAACTTTTCACCCCACCCTAGACCTACGGTTTAACGGGGAATCCAGCACCCCAGCATTTTGTCATTCATCTCTTATACAAAATGCCTTCAAAACAGCATTTATTTTTATTCCAAGAAAGCAAATAATAACAGAAATGTTCATTCCGTCGAAGGTCAAGCTTTTCATCCCACCCTAGACCTACAGTTTAACGGGGAATCCTGACCTACCCGAGTTGTTCAATCTGACGAAGGTCAAACTTTTCACCCCACCCTAGACCTACGGTTTAACGGGGAATCCAGCACCCCAGCATTTTGTCATTCATCTCTTACACAAAATGCCTTCAAAACAGCATTTCTTTTTATTCCAAGAAAGCCAAAAAATAACCGAATTGTTCATTCCGTCGAAGGTCACGCTTTTCATCCCACCCTAGACCTACGGATTAACCGGGAATCCAGCACCCCAGCATCTTAACTACTAGGTTACCCAGAATACCCATTTTACCTACCAGCCAATTGTGCGGAAGCTGCGTGTGCTACGCATCTAATAATAAAAGAAATACACAGGGCTCTCTACACTGCACATTATTCCAACAACATGCGGAAGGATGATCGTTTACCGCTCGCCGGTTGCCATCACGGACCTCGAGCACGGACCCGATGCGGTTCTCGTTTACGTTAAATTTTTTTCATCCATCCTAATATTCATTCTTTTGATTTGAGAAATCTATATATTAAATTTTCCATGTGAAAACAGATTTAATAATACGCAGTAGATATACTATAAACGTATATTAAATTATTCTCATAGAATAACATTCAGCAATACTTTGTATACACTTTTATAAAGAAAATCCCGCCAATTCAAAGTTAATTAACTGTTAATTTTTATAGAAAACAAAGTAAAATACATTTTCATTAAATTTTCTTCGCATCCACGTTACTTTACGTGAGACGAGAAGGAGTGGAGGCAGGTACATGCAAGGGTACATCGGAATGCGTTTGACCTATATAGCAGCGGGAGAATACCCATGTCTCGTTCTGCTTCTCCTTACAATCGTTCTTTGATTTGAGAATACTAAAAATCACAATAAATAATATGAATATTCTGAGATTAATATTTATTTTTTTCACTTTATTATCATCACTATAAACGGAAGATATGATATGCCTCAAAAAATCTAAAAAATTACTTCTTAACATTTCATGTTTTCAATTTAAATAAACATCGATAAGCACACACACACACACACACACACACACACACATATCGGGAGTACTCAACAATTGGAATTGATTCAAATATATATATATATATATATACACAGAGAGTAAAAACTGACGACGACACACACACACACACACACATTAGTTATTTGAAATCACTGGCAAAAATGATAATTATCAGAAATCAACTTAAAGGGTTTGCATCAGTCATCCGGTCAGACGCAGAGCTCAACCCAAATGATGCATACATTTGTCCTAACTCGTGTATTATCATTATTTTTATTATTACGTGCGGTGATTTTCACGAAGGCCAAGCTTATCCCCCTTTCTCTCGAGTTGGCCTGGTGAAGTAGTGAGTTGACTTCTTTTACTCTCCATCTCACAGGTACACCCGAATCATCGGGGATCTTCTTTTCTATTCCATGAAATTTTAGATCCTCCCATTTTCCGTACTGTAACAGATGAAATTTATCAGTGTTAAACTTCATATAAATACCATGCGACATCTCCTAAAACTTACTACATTATTACCCCCTATCCCATCCTTCATGCATTAAAAACGTTCTACTTTATTGGTAGCCTTTGATTAGCATCCCCCGAATTGTTTATTCTGACGAAGGTCAAGCTTGTCACTCCGTCTTAACCTAGAGTTTAACGTTGAATCCGAACTACGCACCAGCACGGGCGGGGCAGAAATTACAATGTCATCGTCCGGATTCGATCTCTCAACCTACGATCAGCACCCAGCATCTTAA
The DNA here is from genome assembly GCA_023014485.1 of Bathynomus jamesi. Taxonomy (NCBI): domain Eukaryota; kingdom Metazoa; phylum Arthropoda; class Malacostraca; order Isopoda; family Cirolanidae; genus Bathynomus; species Bathynomus jamesi. Next base: position 1,739,263 of record JAJOZX010000120.1, on the reverse strand, counting down.
CCACCAGGATATCTAGGATACCCATTAATCTACCACCCAACCAGACATTCATTTTCACGAACTAAACACATTTTATTCACACTCCGTCTAATACAGCGTATTGTCACAAAAACATTTAAAAACGTAGAAGATTGGGTTCTATGTAGCAATAAAGAATTATGAAGTGCCTCGATATATATATATATATAAGATCTACTAAGTCCTTTTTCATCGTATTGTTAAACGAATACATTCATTTTCACCTGTTCAGTCTCTATTGTTTAAGGTTCAAAATTGAGTGTCAAACGCGGATATTTTTAACCTATCCATCTAACTGCCTCTTTATCTATCTGCCTCTCTATCCATCTATCTATCTCTCTACCTATCCCTCTATCTATCTATCTATCTACCTATCCATCTATCTATCTATCTATCTATATATATATATATATATATATATATATATATTAGCTATGTGCGGTGGAGAGCAAAAGAGAGCAATTCCCTCCTCCACCAAGTGGGCATGTGTGGCGAAGAGCGTAAGAGTGCAGCACGCTCCTCCACCAAGCCAGTCCTAGAGGCAGGGACCACCAGCTTGACCCTCGTGTGAAGAGAAAACGACGCACGGAAACGCAACGTGGTGTATACACACATTTTTATAAATGCAGTTATCCGTGATTCACTGTCGTTAAATGAATTAACATGACTTACTAATTGTAACCAGTGAGCACTTATCCGTGATCGCGACGGAGTTAACGGTGACTTGGAGGTGTTTACATTCGCAGGTCCCTCCCGCCATACCACCACAATGCGCCACAGTCAGTCTCTCTCTCAGCGCGGGCAAAGACAATATTGCGGACGAAATTATCAAAGACGCAAAGAGAAAAATCGGCGAGTGGTACCAAACTTCAAACTAAACCCAATTACCATCCAAACAACGCTGGACAATAGGAAAGGCAGAATATATGGTGTTTCCAAACTAAAGACCTGACAAGGGAACCTCCCCAACACTGAAGGAAAATAGCTTGGTTGTCAGGGGGTCAAGACCTTTAACCAGCCTCCTAAGGACCTCAGAAACGTTACAGGGAATCAAAGTTGAAGTCTTGAAGAGAAGACTAGATGCCTGGCACAGGACGGTACCAGATGAACCGTTGTACCTGGTTACGTGCGGCGGAGAGAGCAGCTCGCTCCTTCAACAAGCCAGGCCTAGAGACGGGACCACCAGCTTGATCTCCATGTGAAGAGAGGCCGAGCAGAGGTGGGACACTAACAAATGGTCAGAAGACAACAATAGGACATTTAACACCGGAAAATTTCAACTCTTGAGATATGGTATAAATGAAAAAATTAAACAGACTGAATATTAGGCCAGATGAGTTGGGTGTACATGGCTATGTGCGGTGGAGAGCACAAAAGTTACAAGGAGTTACAAGGAAAGGAAGTACCTGAAAAGGTCTTGCGACCCATACCAAGGAGGTACCAATGGCAATGGGTGCCAGGGAAAGTTTTCTACACAATCAAATAGTGTGCAATACTTGATCTAACCTTTTCTTGAAATGATCCACAGAGGAACTGTTCACAACTTCTGAAGGTAACCTGTTCCACGTGTCACAGATCTTATACGTAAAGTAATTCCCACACACACTAGTCCTAAACCGTTTCAAATCCAACTTCAAACCATTGTTGCGAGTGGGGTTATCATTTAAACTAAACATGCTTCTAAAATCAACATCGTTGAACCCGCGTAAGAGCTTGAAAACCTCGATCAGTTGACCGCACAGCCTCCGAGTTTCCAGCGAAAACAAGTTCAGGGCGCGTAAACGTCGATTGTAGCTCATATGCCTAACAGAAGGGATTAACTTTGTGGCCCTCGCCTGCACTCGCTCCAGCATCTCAATATCTTTCCTGAGGGTGGGCGACCAGAACTGCACAGCATACTCTAGGTGCGGCCGAACCAGGGAATTGTACAGTGAGAGCACAATCTCCTTGTTCCGAAACTGAAATTGCCTCCTGATATAACTCAACAGCTTCTTGGCTTTCTTTTCCACCTCTACGCACTGTTTCGTAAACTTAAGGTCGCTGCTAATTAGCACACCCAAGTCCTTTTCCAAACCAGTCGCCTCGATATTACTCCCCAACATGGAGTAGTCCGACTTGTCCTAAACCGTTTCAAATCCAACTTCAAACCATTGTTGCGAGTGGGGTTATCATTTAAACTAAACATGCTTCTAAAATCGACATCGTTGAACCCGCGTAAGAGCTTGAAAACCTCGATCAGTTGACCGCACAGCCTCCGAGTTTCCAGCGAAAACAAGTTCAGGGCGCGTAACCGTCGATTGTAGCTCATATGCCTAACAGAAGGGATTAACTTTGTGGCCCTCGCCTGCACTCGCTCCAGCATCTCAATATCTTTCCTGAGGGTGGGCGACCAGAACTGCACAGCATACTCTAGGTGCGGCCGAACCAGGGAATTGTACAGTGAGAGCACAATCTCCTTGTTCCGAAACTGAAATTGCCTCCTGATATAACTCAACAGTTTCTGGGCTTTCTTTTCCACCTCTACGCACTGTTTCGTAAACTTAAGGTCGCTGCTAATTAGCACACCCAAGTCCTTTTCCAAACCAGTCGCCTCGATATTACTCCCCAACATGGAGTAGTCCGACTTGGGATTGGCGTAGCCAATGTGCATCACCTTGCATTTACCCAAGTTAAACGGCATTTGCCATTTTTCGGACCACTCTCCTATCCTACCTAGGTCCGCACGCAGTTGCTCGATCGCCTCCGGCGTCCCAAGATTGGCACCAAGCTTCGTGTCATCAGCGAATTTGGCGATCCGATTGACGATGCCACCGTCTATATCATTTATGTAAATGATAAACAACAGCGACCCCAAAACGGAATCCTGAGGAACCCCGCTAGTGACCGAGGCCCAACCCGAACTAGCCCCTTTAATTACAACCTTCTGCCGCCTATTCTTCATCCAGTTTTCAATCCACCTACCTACTTCCTCACCGATACCCAGCGCGCGCACTTTCGCCACTAGCCGGCGGCTCATTCCTCCACCAAGCCAGTCCTAGAGGCAGGGGCCAACAGCTTGACCTTCGTGTGAAGAGAGAACGACGCGCGGAAACGCATTGTGGTATATACATACATTTCATTCATGCAGTTATCCGTGATTCACTGTCGTCAATTGAGTTAACATGACCTACTAATTGTCACCATCGTGCACTTATCAGTGATCTTTACATGGAGTTAACCGTAGTTTGGTGATGTTTACATTCGTGGGTCCCTCCAGCCATCCCACTACAATGCGCCTCAGTCAATGTCTCTCAACGCAGACAAATCTCGTTTATTTATTTTTATTAGCTATCTTCATATATCACTTTCTCCGAACTTCTTCAGTGACAATAAGAAGCCTCCTGAAGGGTACAACTTAATTGTAAAATGGAAAGACTTATCTTGAAACTTAATATGTAAGAGCAATTTGACTACTCTCTCGAATAATTATCTCTTTTCTTGGCCCTCTGCGACCAACACAGTGGTCTCATGTTCACCTATTTATTGCCTAAGAGTCTTATTTTTACCTCTGTGCTTTTGAAATAAACGCTTCACTATTGAGTTTACATTACAAAATGGGTACGTACAGTTGTTAGTCGGGTAAATAACATCCCCTTAAGCTGATGTGTGTAAATAATGTGCTTAAGTAAGATTTAATTGCATCTTTAACTGATGACTCATCTACCTTGAGAAAGCCCCCTTTAGCCAACTAGATGCAAGGTTTGGTCATCATTAGGCTGACCATATTTCCTTGAGACAAAAACGGGACATTGGGATGGCAAAAAAGGGACGGGGTTATGTAATATTCTGTATTCATGAAAAAGTAAGTACATAAACCGGGACAAAATTGACATTTTTATTAAAACGACGGGACGGCCAGGAAATATAAAACAAACGGTACTGTTCCGTTCAAAACGGTACGTATGGTCAGCCTAGTCATCATGCTCTACATTGATTAAAATTAGAATTAGGTTTATTTGGTGTTAAGTCGTTCAAGCGAGACAGTGTTTGACTCTGTGTAATCTGCATGTTGCATTCAGGTGAAGGAATGAGATGTTCTCATGCACTCTCATCCGTACATAACAAGGTAAACACGACTCATCTGGCATTTTAATGAGACAAGCATCTAGCCTTCTTTGAAGACTTCAACTTTGACTGTTGTGGCGGTCCTGAGAAACGGTCATTTAAGTCTCTGACGATATCCTAGGGTGTATCATAACGCCCTGGGTTAGTGTCACTATTGCGCTGTAGTATTACGGCTATCCACTGCAAGCCAAGCGCATAGTACCGTTCTGAGTTACTCATGCATTTCCCATACCCCTCACAGTTTCTAAGAATCACAAAAGGGACCTTTATTAGCGATACTTTAAAACTTGGTGCACTAAGTTTTAAAGTATTGACAAGAAAGATCCTCGATTTATGATTCTTAGAAACTGTGAGGGGTGTGAAAGTCAAAGATACCTCAAGTGCTGTTTTGAAGGCGTTTTGTATAAGAGATGAATGACAAAATGCTGGGGTGCTGGATTCCCCGTTAAACCGTAGGTCTAGGGTGGGGGTGAAAAGTTTGACCATCGTCAGATTGAACAATTCGGTTATGTCCGGATTCCCCGTTAAACTGTAGGTCTATGGTGAGATGAAAAGCTTGACCTTCGACGGAATGAACAATTCGGTTATTTTTTGTCTCTCTTGGAATAAAAATAAATGCTGTTTTGAAGGCATTTTGTATAAGATGAATGACAAAATGCTGGGGTGCTAGACTCCCCGTTAAACCGTAGTTCTAGGGTGGGGGTGAAAAGTTTGACCTTCGTCAGATTGAACAATTCGGTTATGTCCGGATCCCGTTAAACTGTAGGTCTATGGTGAGATGAAAAGCTTGACCTTCGACGGAATGAACAATTCGGTTATTTTTTGGCTTGCTTGGAATAAAAATAAATGCTGTTTTGAAGGCATTTTGTATAAGAGATGAATGACAATATGCTGGAGTGCTGGATTCTCCGTTGAACCGTAGGTTTGAACCGTAGTGAAGTAGGTTTGAACTTCGTCAGAATGAACAGTTCGGATAGGCCCGGATTTGTATATTATTATTTTTAATTTTTTGATTGTGTATATATTCCTCGTTCGTAATTCTTATGCTATTATTATTTTTATTTTATTTTTTTTTATTATATATATTCCATTGTTTTTATAGGATTGCATATTTATTTCCTATATATTTCGTGAATTTGATTCTAATAATTCGTCTAAATAAACAGAATGCTGTAATGGTGTTTTATTTAATTCTTTTGGCTGTATATATAAACGATATTATTATTGAATTATATGTATACCAAATGGCTGGTTAGACCTTCTAAACCGACTGACGGATTTCTAAGCCAACTGTCAAGAATATCTGAATAGCGCAATCAGGCAGCTGAAAAGTTAATTAATATATATATACACCTGCCTTCTAGGTCTTGTACGTCAACTGGCGGGTTAAAACAGCTGTCGGATAATGCCAACTGGCGGAAAGCCAACTGTCAAGAATATATGCTTTAATTAAATAAATAGCGCAATCTGGCAATTCAACCCTAATAATATACATCTGACCAGGCCATTTACGAATTCTAAGAAGCCTTCTAAGCCAACTTGCTGATTAGGACCTTATAAGACAGCGGACGCTCGAATGAATTCTCGATATGCGTCTGGCAGGAGCCAGGCAAACACTCCTCTCTCCTTCTCCTTTCTTTCCCTCTCTTAGGTTAGGTATACCCCTTTACGGGATGAGGCCGTCCCACCTTCTCCTGCAAAGAGGTTAGGTGGACTCCCCTAGCTTGCTGGCAAGCTGGGGGCGTTCCCCTTCATTGCAGCTTGGGAGATAACCCCTCTCCCTTGTTGCATAGCCGCTCAACATTCCCCCTCCCCCCTTTGTTGCGCACACCTCGCAACATTCCCTCCTCCCCCTTTGCAACATTGATCAACATTTGCAATTGCATTGCACTCTCTCCTTATGCGGTCATACTACTAGCGGCCATAAGACAGTGTAAACAGGAACAAGACGCCATTCGAGTTTCAAAAGCCTGTAAGACTAATTTAAATAATGGGAGTCACACATTCTGGAAATTCGTCAAGAAAAAATTGGGTGCTAAGAATGCCATCCCATCAACAATTGATTTAGTGTCTGGGGAGGTAGAAATAGCTAAGTTATGAAGAACAAAGCACTCAGACTTCCTTAACAGTGTGGGGGAGACTTAATCTTAACGTAGGCTGCACTGGAACGACATCAGTGAAAATATGGGGACTTCAGTGCCTGAAATTAAGAGTCTGACTGAAGAGCTAAAGACGGGTGTCTCATCACATTCTCAGCCATGCATGTTCACAGTTATATTCCTGCAGAGTTTATGAGGGTTTATATCACACTCCTGGTTAAAAATAAATATGGGGACATTCTATCCATCGATAACTACAGGCCTATTGCTATTTTCTCCTGCTTCCCAAAATTACTTTAGAAACTTTTGCTACGCCGACAAAATGATTATTTATGGCCGTCTCATAATCAGTTTGGTTTTAAAAAGTCCCATTCAATTGACCTCTGTATTTATGTTTAGAAGGAGATTGCATTTAAATGTACTCTCAGAAATTCAACTATTTATAGTTGTAGACTATATCACAATATGATGGAGTGAATTGCAGTATTCTATTTAAAGAATAATTAGAAGACAGATATGTTCCATTATATATTGTATATTTATTGAAATTTTAGTACACACACCAAACTTTTACTGTTGGATTGGGCACTGTATTATCCGAGTGTTTTGGTTCTTCATGCAGGGTTAGACAAAGCTCCTTAATCTTTCTTCTGCTGTTTAAAATGCGGTATATATTGATGGATTAATTACTTCTTTTAATGACGCAAGAGTGGGATGCTGTATAGATAACATGAGAATAAATAACTTCTTCTATGCTGATGATATGGTGTTAATAAACCCTTTGGTGAAAGTTCTAGATCATCTTATAAAAATCTGCAGATTATATTCACCGAACCATGACATTAATTTTAATGTTACGAAAACTAAGGTTATGCAATTCCATCCTAAAAGCTCAAACCAAACAACTAATATTATTTTACAAATGAGAGACGAACCAATAACCAAGTATCTGGGTCAAACTACTGTATCACCATCTGCTTGAGTGACGACTCAGACGTAAGGAAACAATATCGAAGTGACTATGCTAAGGCAAACATGATTATAAGGAACTTCAAATTCTATACAAGCGCAGGTAAAGACACTCTTTTTCGTACTTTCTGCACTAATATTTATGGGCAGCAATTCTGAGTTAATTATCAAAAAGGCTCCTACAGAATTCTCAATTTGCTTTGCAACAAATCCTATAGACTGCTACATAAGTTGCCTCCAAGATGCTCAGCCTCTTAAATGTTCGCTAACTGCAACATTCCGAGCTTCCCTCAGGTAACGAGACGTTCTCAATACAGTCTAATACAAAGAATTAAAAAATCAGACAGTCCAATTGTCCAAGCTATTTATCAGTCATGCTTTATGTTTTCTGGAATGTGGACTTCTTGGTAGGAAAGTGTTTGTCTATAGCTCCACTTAACTCCTGTAATAGCCATTCCATTACATGTACCATTTATTTATTTATTCATTTATTTATTCTTAGTACTACCTTTCCGATTCCATTATTACTATTATTTTTTGTTTTATTACGTGTATTGTTCTTATTTCTTTATTACCATAACGCTTTTATGTTTATTAAATTTATTGTTTAATTAGTTGTATTGTTGATTACCTTGATGGATATCGTACCTATTTTTTCATTGGATCTATCTCCTGCTAATAAACATTGCTAGTCACTATCATTATCATATATATATATATATATATATATATATGTTGGTATTTTCACTGTTTTTATTTTTATTTCTTTTTATTGAAGTTTTAGCTGTAGGTAGTTTTATTATCACTTGTTTTAGGTCGTATCTTATTTTTATTTTTATTTTAGTCCCAATTTTTAGTTTTTAAAATTTATTATTGTTTTATTTATCTTATGCATTATTATCTTCAAGAATATTATATATTTATGGAATTTATATACTGCCAATAAAGCTTATCATTATCATTATATACAGGGCGTCCCAAAAAAATGTATACACACTTTAAATACTTATAAAGGCAGTGTTTATTAAAATACATTTCATTTTCAAAATGTAATAGAATCTACAGACATTATTTAATTGTATTGTCAACACCTGTTTTCAAACTGACGTCCGTTCTGGTCCAGGCACTGCTGATAACGCGAAGCAATGGAATCGCAAACATCACGAAACATTTTGTTTGGTATTTGTGTGCATTCTCGTTCAATGGCTGCTCTCAATTCAGCGACTGTTGCAGGTTTAATAGCGTAGACTTTGTCTTTTAAGTATCCCCATAAAAAAAAGTCTAGTGGTGTGAGGTCTGGTGAACGCGGAGGGTATTCTACGAAACCCCTTCGTCCAATCCACATCGTGCCAAGTACCACTCGCAATACTCCACTCTTCGGTCCGGATCATTCATTAATAGCATGGACTAATCTTGGAATGTAACTTTTCCATTGACAAGCGCTTCAAAATGCGTTGGACAGACGATTCTGAAATTCCTACCTCACGACTCGCTTGTCGCACAGATTTTCTTGGACTTTGGTGATACGTTTCCAGTACTCTTTCTTGCTTTGTGGGGCTTGTCGATGTCCGTGGTCTTCCGGAACGCTTCTTGTGGACATTCTGAACAGTTCCATCGGCTTCAAACTTATCTCTAATTCGAGTGATGGTAAGTCGCGTTGGTGGATCTGTTTGAAACTCCCTCCTAAACTGTCTTTGCACTTCAACTGCGTTTTCACACTTCCAGAGCATTTTAGAATGAATTTCCTTTGTTCAAAGCTTAGTCTGACTGCCCTTATTAATTCTAATGGGTTTAACTTGGAAAGAAAGACACATCAATTGAGCTATCAGCTGTTAAAGTGTGTATACATTTTTTTGGGACGCCCTATATATATATATATATATATATATATATATATTATATATAGTTACGCTAGAAGTGTTCTTCGGGAACTTTATCCTCAATTGGAATATAAAGACAAGAGATACGACTCTCAACATTTATCGGTCAAACGTTTCGGTCCACTCAGGGGCCATCTTCAGTGACTACATAAAAGCATATAAAGACAATCAAAAGTATAACTAAAGTAAATACAAATGTCGAAAAATTCACTATACAAAATAAAACCTTATACAATAAGCAAATAGTTAAAAAATAGCTTAAAAAAAATTATCTGGAATAGTAAGAGAATAAAACAATAAAAGTAAAACCCATTAAAAATAAAAAAATAAAATATTTTTAAAATTTAAAAAATTAAAAAAATATTAAAATAGGGACAAACCTGAATGGTAAGAGTTGCAAATAACAACTGAAGAGAAAAGAGGAAAGGAGAAAGAAACTAAGTTACTGCATTGTATTGAAAAGGTGTTAGTTGGTTGATTAGGAAGCAAGTAATTTTATCGAGGAAAGGCTATCGTGTAATTCCAGATTTAACTTCTTGATAAAAAGGGATTCTAAAATTTTTAGATCAAGAGAATTAAAAGCAGACGACAGAATCGTAAAAGAGTTCTGCGGGCACGGGTGGTCATGGGTCTCTGAATGATGCCGGATAGCAGAGGATTCAGGAGTGGAAAGTGGGCGAGAAGTTCGATAAAAAAAACCCAAATGCTTCGAAATCCTAAGTTTTAATTGCAGGGCAGTCTGCCCTACATAGCGACTTTGGCAGGTCGCACATGTATATTGATAAATAACAAAGGATCTCAAAAACACGGGGAGGTTTTCTTTATGGCGAAAAAAAAACTGCAAAGAATTAAGATTGGAATTGATAATTATGAAGTCGCATTGAGGGAAGTGTCTGTCGAAAATAGACTGGACATCTTTATTAAGTTGAAAAGTTAGTTGGTCTAAAAAAGGAAGCTTAAGATAAACCTTCTGTTTCGGAACCGTGGACTGAATTATTCTCGGCGAATATAAATTATTTAAAAATTTGGAAATTAAAGTCTCAATAGCCGAAGTGCAATAAAAATTATAGTTAAAAAATCTCTTAAGATACTGCATTTCTAAATTAAATGAAGACCAACTTGAACAGAGGTGATAGGCTCTAAAAATACGACTTTTAATACTAGCCAGCTTAAAACTAAGTGGGATATTCTTAAAAAAATGAGTACCGATTTCGATGGTGGTTGGTTTTCTGTATACCTGTGTTGAGAAGTCTGTACTATGTTTATTTACGGTTACCTCAAGAAACGAAATTCTATTGTATTGTTCTACTTCCATGGAGAATTTAATATTACGATGCTTAGTATTAATGTAATTTAAAAATAAAGGGGCATGATCTTTATGCTTAAAAATGACAAAACAATCGTCTACATAACGTTTAAATAAAATAGGTTTAAAATCAGGCGGACAACTCCTCAGCCACCTTTTCTCGTGAAAGCAAAGAAAACTATTAGCAGAAGACGGGCCAAGGGGCGAACCCATTGCCATTTCCTTGGACTGATAACTTTAAAAGTTTTGAAAACAATTGTTTGCTTAATCCCAAAATGTCATTGGTGGAACCAAACAAAGAATTTGTAATAATATCACAAGTTTCTAATACAGGTACATTGGTAAACAAAGACTGAACATCAAAGGAAGCCATAAAACAATTCTTAAATTTCAACTTGGTGACACTTGGAGAGGGTCTATGATTGGGAGCAAAAATTTTGCAAGGTTATAACTTGGAGTATTTATGGCTGCAAGAATAGGGCGAAGCGGAACTCCAGGTTTATGGGTCTTAGGTAGGCCATAAACAACCCCTGGGTTAGTACCTGAAGCAAAAAGCTTATTGTAATGGTTGATTAAAAGCCCACGACGTCTGGGCATTGATGGTGCTAAATTTTGGCAATATTGCAGGTCCATGTCTTTGATCCAAATATTCTTTAATGAGCTAATGAGACGGGGCACTGAAGATGTGTTACACTTGTGCAGTTTATTTTTCATGTAATGCCACATATTTTCTGTTGGGTTTAGGTAAGGAGAGTTCCCTGGCCAATCAATGACTTGAATGCTGTTGTCAGATAACCATTTAGTGACAGATTTTGCATAAAAAAAAATCACAGTGATGAATTATGTAAAAGGTCAACAGATAGACTTATAAAACATCAGCATACCGATTAGCATTCATTGTTACATTCTTAGGAAGGAAATATATTCCTCCTCTGCCAAATATAGCACTGAAACAACCCCAAACCATAACACTGGTGTCTGGATGGATGCTTGACAGTTTTCTGTATGTATCGACTGTCATACCGGCTGACTGAATTCGGCCTTCACACTCTGCCCTGCCGAAGGTTGATTTGTCACTTCACATCATCTTTTTCCATTATTCAGCACTAAAATATTTATTAAGATAAAAGTGAGGTTAGGTTTAGGTTGGTCAGGTGACCTAAGACAAAGGTGAGGTTGGGTTAGGTTAAGATTTTTGGCAGTAAACTGCTTTCAGATGGCCAGGTCCTAGGTGTTTTTTGCACCATCGTGTTGTGAATAAGAAAGACACCAGACAAAGCGCCGAAGAAGTGCTGAAGGAAGTTTTCTCATTTTGGGGAAGAGCCCGCATACCAACACGCCGGAAGGACAACTGTTTGGAGAAGATTTTGGTCTTGTTCAAAGAGTGGCAGGCTTTGAAAAAGAACAATGGAAGGCGAAATCCAAAACATGTCCAAAACGAGACGTCTTTCAAAAGCAAGCTGAACAATTTGTTCGATATTGCACATGGAAACGCTCTCCAAATGATCCAGTTTCAAGAAGATCGCGACTTCCTTCTCGCTCAGAGAGAGCCCGGTCGGCGTGGCACAATGGGCTCCGTCGACAAAAAATTGGCGAAGGAGCAGAAGGTTGCAAAGGAAAAGCAAAGGAAGACGTCCGAAAGAGGAAAGCAGTCGAAGAGCAAGCCTCGACATTCCAAACAACCGAACTTGCTTCTTCAAGCTCTGCCAATGACGAGTTTCTTGAGGGAGCCACTGGAGGTTGTTCTTCTCCCCCCAAAAAAGAACATGCCGGACCAAGAATATTTTTAACTCAGAATTATCTTCAGCCTTACACAGGACGGGAGTGAGTGACCGGATGGCGCTTTACATTGTATCGGAAACAGCTCGCAGCCTTGGCCAAAACCTCGAGGAACTGACTCTCAGCCGATCCTCTGTGAAGCACAGCCAAGAGCATCATCGCAGGCAGCAGCTGAATCGGTCCAAAAAGGATTCCATTCCGGACCAGTGGTGTTGCACTGGGACGGAAAGCTTCTGCTAGACCTTACCAACAAAGAGCAGGTGGACCAGCTTCCCGTCTTAGTGTCCACCTCAGATGGTAACTGCCAGCTCTTGGGAGTGCCAAAATTAGCTTCGGGAAGTGGGCAACAGCAGGCACAAGCGGTGTTCAATCTCTTGCAACTTTGGGGACTAAGTGAAAAAGTGGTGGGGATGTGTTTCGACACTGCCGCTGCTAACACTGACCGTCACTCAGGATGCTCTTTTCTCCTAGAGCAGAAGTTGCAGAAAGAGTTGCTCTACTTTGCATGCAGGCATCATATCATGGAGCTAGTTGTCGCCACCTCGTTTACAGCGTGTCATTTCGCAATTTCTGGTCCTAAAGTTCTGTTATTCAAGAGATTCCAGCAACAGTGGAACTACATCGACAAAAGCAAGTTCCAAACAGGTGTTGACGACCTCTCTGTTGGTCCATCCCTATTACCAGTCAGAGAAGAACTTCTGAAGTTCGCCAAAGACCAAATCCAGCGTGAAACGTACCGAGACGATTACAAGGAATTTTTGGAACTCGCCATTGTCTTCCTTGGTGAAAATCTTGAATCGCCGATTCGATTCAAGCGCCTAGGTGCGATGCATCACGCTCGCTGGATGTGCAAGGTCCCGTATTCTATCAAGATGTAGATGTTCTGGAAGCAATTGCAACATCTCACACTAAAAAAGAAAACATGCTTACAAGACATGAGCATCTTCGCTGTGACAGTCTACCTGAAGGCATGGTTCACTGCTCCGATAGTCGCTTCCGTTCCAACCCCAGGAGCTTTGCCTCTTGGAATCATTGAGGTCGTATCCACAGCAGAAGATCTCCAAGGCAGCCAGTCAGAAGCTGACAGAACAGCTTTGATACCTCTCTGAGGAAATGATTCCATTGGCTTTCTTCGATACCGATGTTCCATCTGCAACGAAGCGTCGGATGGTCGCAGCCGTATACAAGAAAGAGGATGGAGAACAGATTCCAAAGCGTGTCAACTCGCCTCTCAGCTCGTCTTTGGAGAGCCTTGTGACGAAGAATTCGATGAGTTTCTTTGAACGACTGCAATTGTCTGCAGGTTTCTTGAACAAAGATCCAGATGAATGGGAAAAATGGAAGAGTTTGAGGCGGCGTTTAGAGTTGTGGAAAAACTCACGGTGGTGAATGACCACGCCGAGTGAGCTGTGGCCCTCGTCCAACAGTACAGCGGCGCCACACCAAAAACGAGGAACAGCTGCAGCATCTGCTGCAAGTAGTGTTGTAGCATCGCCGGAGGTTTCCGGATGCCAGAAAAAGCTCTTTGACTAAGCTACAATGAGTGGTTGCCAACCATGACACCCCCCCATCGTAGAACGGATAGTACTCATCCATCAGCTCGTGGATGGGGGAGACCCAGAGACGGTGGAGCTGTAGTGCATACCATATAATACCTATTACAGTGATAGAAGGATAAATTTTGAAACTCGTGAGCGATCCCTAATTATGAACTGATCGAAACGAAACATTTTCTCAGAGAACCTCACAACTTCAGTGGGTGGAAGCTAGGAAATATTAAAAGAAAATTTCCCCATATAGTTATGGACCACCGTAATATATATATATATATATATATATATATATAGAGCATCACTAACAACGAATCCATCTTACCAAGGTGTTCATCTTTCCTGAAAATAAATAGCTTGGTAGATAAATGAGTACCCTGGGTGGCCTCGTGGTTAAGACGCTGGGCTGCTGATTGGGAGGTCGTGAGATTTAGTTCGGGCAAGGACTTTGTAATTTCTGATTACCCGTGGTGGGTTGCGGCTTGGATCCACGTTAACTGTAGGTCCAACGTGGAACAACAGACTTGACCTTTATCAGAATGAACAACTCGGACGGAAGTGAAACCAAGGTTAATCAAAGTTATATTTTTAGTGACGTGATTCTTCCAAGAAGACACCTGAAACAATAAAACCAAAAATACACCGTTTTCAAGAGCCTCGGAGTCACCTGCTAGGAATCGTGCAAACGCTGTTCTTTGACTCGCAAAAAATTTCTTTCAGCAGACAAGAACGTGAAAACAATTCTAATTCCAATTCTTCTCGCTCTTTCTGGCACAAAAACCTCCTCAACAACTTTACTTCTACTTTCCCTCATCTTTTCCATTCTGACAGCTTAGTTGCCGTCTCTTCTCCTGATGAAGCTGAACTCTTCGCTCAAACTTTCGCCTCCAACTCAAACCTGGACGATTCCTTTGCTGCTCTTCTATCTCCTGCCCCCTCTGACTTAATTATATCTAGAATTAGAATTTCTTCCAAAGACATTTTTTCTGCCCCATGTGAGCTCAACTGTAAGAAAGCAGACCATCCTGATGGGGTTCCTCCTGTTTATTGAGGAACTGTGCTTCCGTGCTGACACACCCTGCTTAAGCAAACGTTTTCTTCTTTGTCTTTCATCTAATACTTTTCCTTGCTGCTAGAAATTCGCTTTCATTAGCCTGTCCCAAAGAAGGGTGACCGCTCTCAACCCTCCAACTATCGTCCAATTGCTTTCATTCCTTGCCTTTCTAACATTTTTTAATCCATCCTTAATAGGAAGATTCTTAAACACCTCTATTCACAACCTTCTTTCAGTTCGTCAGTATGGGTTCCGCAAGAAACGCTCCACTGGCGATCTTCTTGCATACCTCCATGACTCTTGGTTATCCTACTTTCAGGATTTCGGTGCAACCTTCGGCACTGCTGAAAGCTTCTGATAGTGTCTGGCCAGATCCTTAATTTCCAAAGTGGCCTCCTTTGTTTTCTATCCTCCTGTTTGTGATTTCATCTCTGATTTCCTCTCTGGTCAATCTATAGCTGCGGTTGTAGATGGCCAATGTTCTTCTCCTAAAGCTACTCATAGGAGTATTCCTTAGGGTTTTGTCCTCTCACCCACTGATCTTTTAAGTCGCACTTCCTGTACTATCTACACCTATACCAGTGATTCCACCATTCATTTCTCCATCCGCTTCACAAAACATCCCTCTCAACAGTCACTCCATGCTTCGCGAGAGAAGGCTATAGCGCACATAACCTCTAATCTTTCTAGAATCTATGATTGGGGGAGAGAAAACCTTGTATATTCAATGCCTCAAAAACCCAGTTCCTTCATCTGGTTATTCATCATAATCTTCCACACGACTATCCCCTTATCATCAACAATACACAACTCAATCTTTCTTCTTCTCTTAACATTCTTGGTGTTTCCTTTTCTCTTGATATTTCCTGGAAAGATTACATATGCTCTCTTTCCAAAACAGCTTCTAAGAGGTTAGGTGTGCTGCACCCGCTTCGCAGTTTCTTCACTCCCACTCAGTATGCCTCCTCCTTTAAGGAGAGTATGCAGTACCAGACTTTTGACACAATGTCATCCTCTTTCTGTCCAACTCTTTAAAGCAGTAGTTATTCGGTATTCTCACTTTTTATCCACTCAGCCGTTCAACTATGGAACAACCTCCTTCAATCCATCTTTCCCCCTCTCTATGACCTCCAATCTTTCAAACGCAGAGTGCCTAGGCATCTTTAAAACTTAAAGACTGTAATTTTATAGTTTATTTGTTTGTTTAATTAAAGGAAAATCAAAGAATCTTATTAACCTCCTTTATTAATGACATTTATTATTCTGTTTGAAAGCTGAGATAGTGTCTTCAGTCATGCAAACCTTAATTACTTTATGTTAATATAATTACCTTCATTATAGGGCATACCCTCAGTTAGCCACTATATATATATATATATATATATATATATATATATATATATATATGTTATACACGAGCCATATAGTTCCCTATAACCCGCAACGTTCTCTCTGCGACCCCTAGACGACTTCCCGTATAAGATCGCGACAGCCCGAATGACGCTGGCGCCGATTATTACCACTCTCCCCGCACGCGTGGCAATTTCCGGTCACTGGATTCGCCTTTGTGTGCCTTGGACTCTGACGTAAGAACGAAGATAACTTGGACATATAAAAGAAGGAATGCGAGGGAGAAAAGGTGGAATCTAACTTGCGCTCCGTCAGTAGAGAGATAGGCTGGGTTGCGTTTCAGTTATTCTGAGAGTGGTGACCGGAGAGGGAATTTGCTCGTTAAAGACTAAAATTGAGTTATTGAGTATTGAGTTTGTGAGATTATTGAGGGCCATTAGTCTAAACTACAGAGGGAGAAGTAGTGGACTGGCAATACTTAATCTTGAATTGATTAATTTTATCTTTAAGTCTAAATTAAGCTACAACTGAACATGATTAGATCAAATTTCATCAATTTTGACTGAACTTGTAACTATCAGATTGTGTCTTTAATTCATTGATTAATTTTATCTTTAAGTCTAAATTAAGCTACAACTGAACTTGATTAGATCATATTTCATCAATTTTGACTGAACTTGTAACTATCAGATTGTGTCTTTAATTCACTGATTAAAAGCTACTAAAACCGACGATTTCATTATCAATTATACACTTAGAATCGAGGGTTCAGATCAGGCGGAAAATAAAGAATTCATGCCCCACGTTGGAGGGGTCACCAAATTAAAAGAAGATACGAAATTATAATAATAAAGGAGAAAACAAACAACCGATCTCCTAAACTTTACTTTCAACCAACGGCATCCGCGGTGACCTTCAATATATGTAATAACCCTCTCTCTAATAACATCCTGACCTTGCCCGAATTCGGAAAGAGCAGGGATTATTACAAGTGGTGTCAGAAGTGGGATTTTCCCCGTTCTGATACCCACCACTCCGTTAAAGACAATACTATCTAAGTGTGTATTTGAGGGCTACCCGCTCTCAACGAACATCGAAGGAAGACAACGTGAGAATCACCCGATCGAGAACCGCTGCGTGGACTGCTGCTGCTCAGGCCCATCCGACATCAGGACTTGCTAAATGTCACCAAGCAACAGGAGTGCGCCTTCCCACCGAAGTAGAGAGTGAGGTAAGCGACCAAATTTGTATTGCGAGAGGTTTCGGAGGATGAGAGGAGAGCCCTCCTATAGCGGGCAGTTCCCCAAGAGTAACCCCTTCAAGAGTTCATTTCTTTCCCCCTAATTTTAACGTAAATAGAGCACCATTTCTTCCAATCGGTTCCCCTAGGCTTGAGTCCGAGACTGATCCGAACCCGGAACCGAGACCACTTTTATTATCAAATTTGAGAGATTCTGACTCGGTCGAGTTTTGGCAAATTTCATTAGAAAACACGCCTTTCAGCCAAGAAGGAGCCGGGACTGGGGCCGAAACGCCCTCTCCCCCACCTTCTCCTTCCCCAACATTACCTGAGAGATCATACCACAATGCCGTGCCCGAAAGACTATATCGCAACCACCTACCCGAAAGATCATTTCAAAATAGGTCCAATACGTTTTCTTCGCGTAGTAATCCGGATGATAATACTGACCTCTTTACCCCAGAGGAAGATAAAAAGCTTAGGATGGCAGCAGAGATCTGCCCAGTGTTTTGCGGGTCATATGCTGAATATTTGATTTCTGCCGCTCCAGGCAGCGATAGAAATTACGTGTTTTTTTCTGATTTCGCTGCCGAAATTACTAGATTAATATCGGATGGAGAGCCAAAAAGTGACAAAATGCGAATACAGTTAGCAATAAGATGTTCCGTTTTACCCGCTAGGCGAGTTTTTGTAGGTTTTAAAAAGAATGTGAGAACGTGGAAGCAATTTTTTGATGCTTGTGCTGACCTGTAAGGGAAAAACAGGAAGGACGAGATACTGAATAGATTAATGTGTTTAGAAAGGGAAAGTAGAAGAGAGGATGAATCGTTTACGTCTTTTGCTTATAGGATTCAACAGGAAGCCGAGTCTTTGAAAGAAGACGTTGGGAATGACGAGTCGATGATAAACGTCGATTTTCTTATGAATAAAGTTATTTTAAATTCCATTCCTCGAAAACTTTGAAAAAAATACGATGACCGGACGAACCGATAACCAAGAAAATCAAACGCATAAGATGCGACGAACGCATAATTTCGGAACCAATAGCTCCCCATTTAGGCATTACTGCTGAAAATAACTCACAGGACATCATAAGAGGTGCTCCTGCGGGATCCCTACCAATCCCGATCAAATATCCGCAACCACCCCCTTTCCAGTTCCCTTACCCTTATGCTCCCTTATGTATCAAATGTATCCTTCTATGTATGCCCCCAATTTAGGCTTTCCAGAGTCGCAAATTAATATGGTCCCGGACGACACCACTAATGTACCAAAGTACCATCCCAATAATGCTTGGTCGAATAATATCCAATGTTTCATATGTGAGAAAAAAGGACATAAAGCTAGTTTGTGTCCCCTGATTGAGAAAGTAAAAGCGTTAGAGCTAGAAAATAGTAAACCAAAAGAGAGTGAACGATGGCATGGAAGGAATGATAGCGATAAGCGGGAGAGAGGAAGGAGTGTCTCTCCTGCCCGGAGAGATCACTATCGAAAAGAGTGGCCTTCCGGAGGAGGCCGAAGACAAGAGGATTATGACAGAAGGGGTAGTAGATACTTATCCTTATCCGAACATCCGAGAAGGAGAACTTTCTCTCCGTATGAGGGAGATAGAAAAGGTAGTTATAACGATTTAACAATGGCAGGTACGGGAATCGATATAAAGATCGATATGAGAATCGGTATCGCTCACCATCGCCCTATGAATATAGAAGAGAGAGAACGGACCCTCCTTATAAAACCAGAGAAAGAAACTATTCTCCCTATGAGGGGAGAAACGAGAATTTAAGAGAAAGAAACTACTCTCCCTACGAGAGGAGAAACTGGAACTACCCTTCCCAAGAAAGAAATGGAAGAAGGTATGCAGACCGAAGAACGGACAGGAGTCCGTCGCCGAATAGAAGGTATGAAGAGGAAAAGGAATCCGACAAAGGAAGAAGCCCCGGAAGAGTTTGGGAAAGGGGACGAAATGACCCCCCATGGCCAAGAAGAAGCGACTCCTCACCTTCAAGGGACAAGTCCCCCCGCAGAGTATCATTCATGGAGGAGGAAGAGTCAAGTCAAATGTCAAAAAACTTGAATTGATGCAGGTATCGGAAAGGAAACAAGAAGGCGGAGGCAAGGACCAGGACAAAGGAGGTAAAGGTGAAAGAGTAAAAATGAATGAATTGAATGAAAGAAACAGTACAAGTTGCATAAATGAGGACGTGAAAGAGAAGCCTTTAAATGCACATGAGAAAGTTGTTTTTTTCAGAACAAATGCGTGCGAGAAGGAGAGCAAAAAGGCGAATGAAAGTGAAAGTGAATACGAGGCGCGAGAAAACGGAGTGTGTATGGAGGACGATTTAACCTTGAGAGTGGAGTCTGCCTCATGCAGACCAGTTGACGCGTGTGAGGAAAGGACAAAAAGTGACCTTGACCGTGAGGTGAGGCCTCAGTCGAAGGACACAGATGCAGAAGAGATGATTATGGAATGTACGAGAGAAATGTATGGAATGTATGAATTAAACGCGAAAGAAATAGAAGATATGCATGAATTGAAATATGAGAACACGATAGATAAAAATATAATAGATGAGAATACGATAGATAATGGTTTACGACCATTGACCTTGCCCAGGGCTACCATCAAATAGCCCTGGACGAAAAATCTCAAAATTTAACCACATTTTCTTCTAATAACGCCAGTTTTGTTTATAAGGTTTTACCATTCAGTTTAAAGATGGCTCCAAATGTCTTCAGTTCCATAATGAGCAACCTACTTCATGACCTGATAGGAAAACAAGTACATGTTTTCATTGATGATATACTGATCGTGGGAAGAACAAAACAAGAACACGAGAAAAACATCAGATTGTTTTAGAGACTGAGGGACAATAGCTTGAAATTTAAACACGTAAAGTCTCAATTTTTCGAAACTAAGGTGACGTTCTTAGGTCATGAAATCACCCGAGAGGGTATGTCCTCTAGCCTCGACAAAGTGAAGGCCATACAACGGTAAAAGAGGTTCAGTCATTGTTAGGCCTAATAAATTATTATCGATGCTATATTAGCCACGCCGCCGAGCTTTTGGCACCAGTCCATGCTTTGACGCGAAAAAATGTGAAGTTTGAATGGACAGAGGAGAGAGAACAAGCAGTGGAGAAAGTAAAGGAGGCAATTACCACTGAAACCCTATTAAGACATCCGAATCCAGACGCTCCATTTTATATATACTGTACACTGATGCATCCGAGAGAGCTAGTGGAGCCGTTCTAATGCTGGAAAACGAAGAAGGTGAGGTAGTTCCCTTGGAGTATTACAGCAAAGGCTTTAACGATACCAAATGAGGTATTCAGTAACAGAAAAAGAAGGATTAGGCATTATTCTGGCATTAAATCATTTTCTCGATCGTATATTGGGATCAAAAATAATATTGCGAACTGACCACAAACCATTGATAAATCTAGTTATAAATCAATCTTCGAAGAGATTGACGAAATGGTTTACCACACTGTTGGAATTCGATCTCAAGGTCGAATACGTCAAGGGAGAAAAGAACCTCATCGCTGATTTGATGAGTCGATGCATGGCGGATGAGGAAGAATCCGAATCCGAATTTGAAGATTGCCCCGTGAACGCAATTACAAGAAGTCAACGACACAATTTGGAATTAGGAAGCGTACCCCTCCCGGGTACACTGGTAGAGAAAATTTTGCAAGATGAAGAAACTCCCAAGATCTCTGTGGAAGATATTCGCAAAGCGCAGAAGGAAGACCGACAATGCCAGGAAATTATGCGTTGAAAGAAAAGCGAAAAATTCAAGGTCAAGGAAGGACTAGTTTACTCGGCCCGAATCTCCCAAGGTAAGGAATCCACCCGAGTTTAACTCCCTGATGCTGAATTGCAAGGGAAGACCCTGAAGCAATTTCATAATTCTATGACAAAGGGCAATATGGCCAAGTCCAAAACTTACCAGGAGGTCTCTCAAGTATACTATTGGCCGAATATGGCCGAAGACATCCGAATGTACATAAAAGGGTGCGCGATATGTAACAAATACAAGAATATTAATCCTAGAAAGGCCCCACTGTGGGATACCCCCATCGGCAACGAGCCTTTAGTCGACGGGTTCACTAAGTTTGTAGAACTGTATAACCTCAAGGATAAGACCGCGACCGCAGTCGCCAAACATATCTTCGGGAACTTTATTCTCACCTAAGGGAGAATGAAGAACCTCAGGACTAATAATGGGACCGAGTTCGCAAAAGACATTATCTCTCATTTACCTAAAAATTATCACATTAACCATAGCTTTGGAGCTCCGGCTCATCCCGAAAGCCAAGGTCAGATAGAGAGGTATAACTACTTTTTAAAGAATGTTTTGAAAACCCTGATTGAAGACCGCATGGTCAATTATTGGGATGAATATTTGCCCTTAGTCAAGTATATTCACAATAACGCCACCCACACGACCACTCAGGAACGTCCGTTCTTCCTGATGTTCGGTCGAGAAGACGCCAATTGTATCGAGACGAGATATTTACCAACAGATGCCCCACCAGTAGATTTGGAGGAGTATAAATGGAGCACGCGCACATGAAGGAAGAGACCTATCAAATGGTGAGAGAAAATTTAAGGGGACGACAACAGAAGATGAGACAACGAAAGGAGAACAGAAATCTGCGAACTATTGAAAAAGGAGAAACGGTGTATATAAAAAGGACCCCTGTGCCAGGAGTGCCAAAGGTCTTTCAACCTCCATATATTGGTCCCTGTCAGGTAGGTAAGAAACTAAATAACTACATGTACCTTATTAAAGACCCTGCTACAGCAAGGCACAAAAGGGTACATTTGAATAATATAAAAACTGAGGGAACCACTGAACGAAAGAAATGAAAAATAGACGAACCTGAACTTGTGGACGAGAATGAGGAAATGAACGAAATGAATTACGTACACGAAGAAAATTATTTGAAATACATTGCAAAAGCAACTAAGGAAAAAGACATGACAAACGAACCGCACGGATTCCGAAGTTCGTACTCGGAAACAAAAAACCCGTGGTCACACGCCACCCGACCGCCGGAAGCAATTTAAAGATCCGGATTGCTGGCCTAGGAAATAAATCGACAACACCTGTTTATAGGAAGATTGAACGTGTTACCAAAATCTTTAAATACATAAAACGGCGACAAACAGATTAGGCTCTTCCCTGGGATAGTAAAGAAATAATATTTTTCTTCCCCTTAGAGAAACACCATTAAGCTAAAACATTTAACCGAAAGGATTTTCCTCTCAAAGAAATTTGGGTGAGAGGCATGATTCGTGTTATTGAGATAAATAATGATTAAAATTAATTAATAAAGTTCATTAGTGTAAACCACGGCATGTTCCGATTTAACAAAATTCATGTAAACATATTTTAATTCTGTAGCGTTTGATTCAGGAATATTTGGCGAAAAAAAAAAAGAAAAGTTCTCATGGCGATTTCTCTGTTGTCACGAGAAAACTATATATATAATATATATATATATATATATATATATATATATATATATATATATAGGCAGGATGTTATAGCATAATGCAGCGCATGTTTCATGCGTTCGAATCAGTTATCTTTAACTCGTTGCAACGAAAGGAACTGAGTGGAAAGTTCAATTAAATTTCGAGGAAAATTTTTAGCTTTCACTGTCATTACTTGTATCAACATTCTTTTTATACTTTCCCCAATTTAGAAAATTTCCAAAAAGGTTTTCCCTACCATTGACTATGATTCCCGTCCTCTTATTCCTGTGCGCTCTACAAGCTGGGGCGCAGACCCTCTCAAATCACGGAGTCCTTTTCCGACCAATGGGCCCCCTAATTCTTCAAGGCCCTACGTACACTTTTAGCGTACGTCTCAGCCTGAAGCCCTAATATCAAAACCTGCTGATCCTAGAAGACAAAATGAATCACTTGATACTTCAATGCCGCCAAGAACAAGAACGTCTAGGGCACCACAAGGAACAAGAACGCCTTAGACGAGTGAAAAACAATACTGCAGCCGAAACTATAAATGAACTCGGAATTCTCATAGACACCCTTCATGGTGTTTAGGAGTAGATCACCGCAACCAAACAAGAGATTACAGCCTTTGTCACCACCTTAAATCAAGAAAATTCTTTGTCAACGCAAGCTTTGCCGAGGAAGAAGAGAGGTCATATCGACGCCGTCGGAGGATTCCTAAACTTTGCGTTTGGGACCGCCAGACAGGGTTCAGTTGACGACGTGGTCCGTCGTATACAAATTATTGAGTCTAACGAAAAATCCGTCGCCGACAGTCTGAATTCCCACATCATGTTTTAAACGCTACAGTTTACATCAGTAACCTAAAGAGTACGTCAAACTTTTTACCGCCAATGTAGAATCATTTCAAGATACTGTGGGTGTGTATCTAGCCAGTCTAAAGGAAGAGGTGAAGGAAAAAAAGTACCTGACGTTCTTATCGATCCTAGCCCACAGTTTGTCGACTTATACAGAAGGACTACACCTGCGGCTCAACCGTTTAAAAACGGCATTAGTTAATGCCAATAGAGGCCGCTTAGATTCATTCTTGTTTGATCCTTCTTTCTGTCTTCAAGTTTTAAAGGGCATTGAGTCTAAAGTGGGCTGAGTTTTGCCGTATATTCTAAATGAAGCAACCATACCTTTGTATTTCGAAGTCACTCATGCCCGATTGAGTAAAGTAACCTCAGAAGAACTACGTATCCTCATATTTGTGCCTTTAAAGGCTATTGAATCGCCCATGACCCTTTTCATGGTGTCTCATCTACCGGTCTGGATTAACAAAGATAACCTTTATTCGGACATCCTCCCGGATGTTCGTTATCTTGGCGTGAGCCAAGATCGACTAAATTATGTCAAGTTCGAGGATTTAAGCGGTTGCTCAACCATAGAAGGAAATCACCATTGCAGCTCCCCAATCTTCATCTTCTCTAAAGGGTCAGATGAATGTTTAATCAGACTCTTCCAGACGGAAAGAGGACGAACTTAACCACGTGCCATCGAATTTTGAAGAAGGACTTCTCACCTGTGTTTGTACGGCAACACCACCACATATATTATAGCGTGCCCCAAGCAACCACGCTGCTACTCCGATGTCGAGAACGGAAAGCGGAAAGACAAGAAGTGCAAATCTCCAAGACTGGATTCTTCACCCTTCCCGAGGGATGCAGCGTCTTCACGGACCACAGACGAATCCCGTCCGTTTCCTTATTCACCGACCCTCGAAATTTCACCTTGGAACCACACCTCCCTGAACCACCCCGCGATCTCGAGATCACTTACATCGTGAACTCCTCATTTACGAAGAAGCTTTGCACCACTTCAATGCTTCCTTGCCTCAACGAATAGATCTCCGGGATATGACCCGGTATCTGCGAAGAGTCGCCCTCAAGAACTCGGACGAAGGAACGTACCCCGTCATTTCATACTCCACTCTTACCCTCTGTTTCATACTTGTGATCGCCATCATAGGAATTGCGGCCCGGAAGAGATGTTGCTGTCGCCGAAGCCCTCCACCGGTGCCGAATGCCAAGTTCGAATCCCCGGCACCCGGACCCGCGGAAGAAATGCCGATGACTAGGTCACCGACGCCCCCAAGAAGCCCTCCTCACCAACTTCGCTTTCCACCGACGAGTCCAAGTTCGATCACAAGGTTACCCCATGCTCTTTGGTCGTATCGTACGCCCGAATCGGTACCTAACCTTGGCTACGAGGAAATGGGCTATTCCCGAAATTAAGGCTTTGACCATTCCCTAAATTAAATTTTCATGTTTCCTCCCTTTTATAACCAACGTTAAGTACTAGTGTGATTAAGAAATTAACTTAGTTAAATTAATTAAATTTAATAATATGATTGAATTAAGTGATCAGTGCTTGAACTAATTGATAATTAATAATAAGTGTTTAATTGATAAGCTTTAGTGAAAATAAAAGGTTTGCTTGTAGTGCCAAGATGAGTGCTAATAAAATAAATGCTTCGCTTGTAGAGTAAATTCATCGCTAAAGAGAACCAATTAATATATGAGGCTACCGATAAATGTTCCAAATTAAAACCCAGAAGGGAAGGTTAACTTTCTAATGCGTTGAATGACTTTTGCAGAACGAGGACAAGACAAACGCAAGAAATGGAACTAGATGGTCTCCCTGTAGAGCTTTTGCTTTATATTTTTTCGTATCTTCGAGAGCATCTTTATGCCCTACGGTTTGTATCCCTACTTTGGAGGAATTTGCTTTCCTCCGAACTGTCCCGGAAAGACCTAAATTTCAAGGAAATAAGTAACTTGAATTTAAGAATTATTCTTAAAAATTATGCGCCCTTAAAGCCAAACGTAGACCGATTAAAGGTTTCCACTTTCCATGGTTGTCGCACTTTTCAGACGAAAGAACTAAATTCTCTGGGAATCTTTTTCCATTTACGGGAATTACACTTAGACAAGATCCACTTTGAGTGTACTTCTGAGAAGACATATAATCGTTTCTTACGAGCCTTTCCACTATTGAAGAAATTAACTCTATCCAATAGCACTGTGATTACCAACTTCACGAATTGTCTCTTTACCGCTAAAGGTTTAAAGTCATTAGTTTTGAATAACGTAACTTTTATAGGATTTAACGTAACTAAAAACTACTCACTCTGATAAATGAACACGACTGGCTGAGAGACGTGCACCTCACCGACGTGTCTCTGCGCGCTGGTTCCATAACCTTCCTTAAATGTATATACGAGTAAAAAGCTGCGACAACCAAGATACGCGTTAAAGTTCCTTACTTTACCGGTCACTACCAATTAGAAGAGTATCGTAAAATTACCAATGTTCACCTAGTTAATGTTGATCTATGGACGAATCCGGCGGACGAGCTTTGCGATTCCGAGGACACGGATAGTTCGATATAGACTAAAGGATTTAAGAAACTCTCTTTATAATAATTATAAGGTACTACATCTGTGTATTTCAATTTTTCTTTCTTATTATAATATTTTCCTTTTATTGAAATAAAAGCACATTAACTCGTGGAAACATTTATAATGTCAGTTAACATCATGGAGCAAAATTGCGAAAGTTATCCTACGAAAACAACTTTCTATAAATAATGACCGGATGCGAAAAAAATTTCAGACAAACGATTCGAATGAAGAATTTTATATCAAAATTACTTAATAATGTTGCCTTATAACTAAATTGTAAAGCTAAAAATGGGGATTTCATCCAGTTGAATAATATGTGTCCCACAGTCAGAAAACAGTGTTAGCTAATGAGATCAAAGGATTTAGTGTAAAAATGTTTTCCCCGTGTTCTTAGATTCACAAATAAATTAGAATTTGAAAGAAATTTTTCGTGTCATGCTGTTAAAATGATTTAGTTATCCTTTATTGAAACTCAAGGAATCGCACTTAAGAAGGCGACTCATCGTATGAACTGTTTCCTCGAAAGAAATCATTTTCCTCCCCGAATTACACGAGTTAACCGTCTCTAAATAGTAAGTGCAATTGCCAAGCTGTTAACACGAATGAAAAATGACTGTCATGACAAAAGATATGTTCCATTCAATTCCAGAATCGGAAATTTTCAATTTAAAAGTGAGTTTTTGTCCTTATAAAATAATCAGCATGTAAATTACCCTACACAATATAAACCTTCCTACTCTGTGTTTCCTTTCTTAAAACTACTCTTTCCTTTAAATATATATTGCTTATACGGTGAGTCAACAGATATTCTAAGCCCTTAAAAGGAATTAAATCACTAAAGGGTGAATTAGAGGAATCCACATTTCGTGAATGTTTATTGACTCACGGTACTTACATTGTATGTATACTGTTAAGCCCATTTGATTTTAACGCATTTCATTTGTCTATAAGTTAAACAGTGAGCAGGTTTAAGTACCCTCCAAACTCCTTTGATTTTGGCTTCTTGTATTTTCATTGTAGTTATGAATATGAGTGTATTAGGTAAACCTGAGTTGAAATGAGTTCATGTCTTGAGAATTGCCTCTCCACCGCAAATCATGTCTTCTCATGGACCAGCTGTCCCTGTTCACGTACTACATGATAAACTCTTCCTATTGGCCTCAATTTTCCGTCATGAATTCAATGCTTTTTTTTAATTATTTTTTTTAAGGAGGGACGGATTTGTTATACACGAGCCATATAGTTCCCTATAACCCGCAACGTTCTCTCTGCGACCTCTACATGACTTCCGGTATAAGATTGCGACAGCCCGAATGACGCTGGCGCCGATTATTACCACTCTCCCCGCACGTGTGGTAATTTCCGGTCACTGAATTCGCTTTTGTGTGCCTTGAACTCACTCTGACGTAAGAACTAGGATAACTTGGGCATATAAAAGAAGGAATGCGAGGGAAAGAAGGCGGAATCTAACTTGCGCTCCGTCAGTAGAGAGATAGGCTGGGTTGCGTTTCAGTTATTCTCCGAGTGATGACCGGAGAGGGAATTTGCTCGTTAAAGACTAAAATTGAGTTATTGAGTATTGAGTATTGAGTTATTGAGTATTAAGTTTGTGAGATTATTGAGGGCCATTAGTCTTAACTACAGAGAGAGAAGTAGTGGACTGGCAATACTTAATCTTGAACTGATTAATTTTATCTTTAAGTCTAAATTAAGCTAAAATTGAACTTGATTAGATTATATTTCATGAATTTTGACTGAACTTGTAGCTATCAGATTGTTTTAATTCACTGATTAAAAGCTACTAAAACCGACGATTCCATTATCAATTACACACTTAGAATCGAGGGTTCAGATCAGGCGGAAAATAAAGAATTCATGCCCCACGTCGGAGGGTCACCATATTAAAAGAAGATACGAAACTATAATAATAAAGGAGAAAACAAACAACCGATCTCCTAAACTTTACTTTCAACCAACGGGCATCCGCGGTGACCTTCAATATATGTAATAACCCTCTCTCTAATAACATCCTGACCTTCCCCAAATTCGGAGAGAGCAGGGATTATTAATATATATATATATATATATATATATATATATATATATATATATATATATATGAAAAACAAATAGTAATAATATAAACTAAAAATAAAAATATAAGCAATGAAAAATAGCAGTCTCCATGTTAAATGGAGCTGCAGACAAATATTTCATATTTCACAGTTTAGATGACGTATGAGAGGACTGATTAAATGTGTGGATAACTGGATTGGCTGAGTTATTAATTTTGTATTGAACACATCTTACCTCCGGGAGGCTCGAAACATTGTTGTTAGCAAACATTTGCGGGCTGAGCATCTTGGAGGTAACTTATGCAGCAGTCTAAAAGATGTTATAAAATAAATTAAGGGTTCTGCCAAGACTTTTTTTTTATAATTCTCCTATAGGCACTGCTCGTAAGTTTGTGCAAAAAGTACGACAGAAAGTGTCTTTAGCCTCACTTGTACAGAATCTGAAGTTCCTTATAATCATGTTTGCTTTAGCACAGAAGCTTCGATAAATTTTTCACTTGTCTGAATCGTCACTCAAGGAGCTGGTAATAATTTGACTCAAATACCTAAATTCTTGTTCTTCCTTTATCGGTTCACCTTTCATTTCGAAACGAATATCAGCTGGCTGATTAGAACTTTTGGGATGGAATTGCATATCCTTAATTTTTTTAATATATAAAAGACTATCATGGTTCTGCGAATATAATTCTCATATTTTTAGAAGACATTCCAGACCCTAAACAGAAGGGCTTATTAATGCCATATCTTCGGCATATTTATTTATCCTCAGGTTATCTACGTACAGTATACCAGCGTTTTTCAAACTTTTTTCCTTGCGACCAAATGGAAGAAAAACATCCCTGCGACCCAAAACAATATCATCTGGCTAGTTTTCTCATAAAATTACAATAAAGGGCAATACATGCTACCTTTAACCACTTCAGTTCAAGTAATAAGCCGAGTACATATACAATTTCTGAATATTCGATGCTTTTCCAAGTAAAAATGAGGTGGTTCGTTTTTTCGCAACAATTTCAAATAAATATTTTCAATTAATTTTAAATAACTGTTTTGTAGAAAACATTTTCTACACCTAGTGACGCAATGATAAATATTTCGCGACCCGTACCTTGAAAACTACTGAACTGTACAACATCCAATTTTTCTTCATTGAGTGAAGTGATGAAGCCATAAAAAAAACTATCAAAAAGCAACAGAGAAGTGAGCAACAAGCCTTATCGAACTCTACAAGAGGAACCAAAACACTCGGGCGCCATTGTCCATACCTCAGTGGGTAACACCTTTTCCCTATAAGCGAGGTGAAGACACTGAGGCCGGGGGTTCGAACCCCACTGATGCTTGAAATTATAATACAAGAATTAGAGCAGCGGGTCGCATTAGTTGGCCTGAGCAATGTGCCATTTTCTGGCCTTCTTCATTAATTATTAAAACACTCGGACGACACATTTCTTCATTTAATCGTAAAAGTTGGCCGAGTTTACTAAAATTTCAATATACGAGTATTTAATATACACATTGGAACCTTCCTGTCTTCTACTTTTTTAATTAAAAATATTGTGATTCATTCCGTCAAATACTTTGCTTATATCGAAGAAATAACTAAATATTTGAAATACTGGCAGTGTTATTTATACATAAAGGGTGGTCCAGAAATCCTGTCTCATTTAAGTGGATAATTGACAATGTTTAATTGAAGAAGATTTTCAAACTGTGATCCTTGCATTTCACTGCACAATCTAATGCGAGTACGTAAGCTATTGTACACATTTGCAATAGTGTCTGCAGTAATGTTGTTGCATTGAGTACTGATATTGTTCTTTAATTGTTCAAGTGTTCTTGAGGTAACTCCACTTAAAGAAGTCGAATGGAGTAAAGTCCGGGGAACGTGGTGGCCATTCAATCATTCCCCTTCTACCTATCCACCTATGAGGTATGTTCTCCTTCAACCAATTCTGAACATTTGTAGCGAAATGTGGGGGAGCACCATCATGCTGGAAGCAGAAGTCCATTCGTTTCAGCAAGCTTAAATTATCAAGGTATGGATCGGTTGTGTCCCATACCAGAGTCAAATAAGCATTTCCAGTCACATTCCATCGATGAATATTGGTCCTCTGACTTTGAAATCACGAATACCGCACTAGACGTTTAGTTTAGGATTCGTTTTGAAGTGTCCTTCAGTTACATGATGTGGATTTTCATCTGCCCAATACACACTGTTATGTCTGTTTATGTGTCCATTAAGGTGGAACGAAGTTTCAACACTGAAGAAAATGGATTGCGGTAAGGTAGGCTTTGTGGCAAGTGTTGTTTGAAACCATACGCAGAATTCGAGTCTTTTGTCGCAATTGTCTCCGTGCAGTTCCTGTACAAAGGTGACTTTGTATATCCTCGTTGATGTTCCGTGTGTTGGTCTCTCTTCACACGAAGGTCAAGCTGGTGGCCTCACCTCTAGGCCTGGCTTCGTGGAGGAGCGAGTTGCTTTCTTGCGCTCTCCACCGCACATAGCCAAGTACACCCTGCTCATCTGGTACCGTCCTGAGCCAGGTATCTAGTATTCTCTTGAAGACTTCAACTTTGACCCCTGTAACGTTTCTGAGGTCCTTTGGAAGCTGGTTAAAAGGTCTTGGCCCCTTGACAACCAAGCTATTTTCCTTCAGTGTTGAAGCGGTCCCCTGTCAGGCCTTTACTTAGGGAACACTACACATTTACTACATATGGATGGAACTTTTTCTTTTTAAGTATTTATATATATATATATATATATATATATATATATATATATATGATAAACACAGACAGTGCATGGAACAAGGAACTCTTCTGGGATAATTAAATCCACTATAGTCCGAATAAGTAATGGTAAATGACAAATACCATAGTTTTTCTTTTTCATGATGCTAGCCCGACGTGGGCAACGGGTCACTCGCAAAGAGGTCCCATAAATATAGCTTCCCTCACCAGCTATCTGCAAAGCAGACAGGATCCAGCTTTAATTATCCCAGAAGAGTTCCTTGTTCCATGCACTGTCTGTGTGTATCATAAAAAACTCAGGGGACCATTCTGAGTTCATTCCCATATATATATATATATATTTAGGATAAAAACGAAGACGTAGAGCAAGAAAGTCATTATATTTGGCTGCAGCCGACGTTTCGGGCAACTCTACCCATTTTCAAGGCCTAATAAAATAAAAGGCTAAAATTAATGCATGACAAAAAAAAAATAAAAAATTATACGAATGTCAAAAACAAACTAATTCAGCACAAAATAAAACCACTTAAAGAATAAAAATTAAAAAGCGTAAAACAAGCATAAGCCAAAAACAAATTAAAAATTATATACATGAACTGTTCTGTCGTTTATTTGTTTACCTGCCCTGGGTGTTCCCAGGGGAACTACGTTGGCAGCACAGTTCGTTCTTTGCAGGCGAGATTTTGCTCCCATATGGGTATTAGCCATAGGACAGGGAAAGTTTTATCTAGAAAGGAACAGTCTGCCATTAGAAATCATTCTGTTAAGTGTAAAGTTGATATTTCCGTTAATAACTTTAAAATTCTTAAATCATTAAAATGTCCGTCCTCTCTCCGTATTTATGAATCTTTGTGCATTAAATTTCTGAATTCCAGCTTAAATATTGATTCCAGCTGTTACCCCCTTTATATTAATTAGAATGCCTACCAACTAAATTTTTTTGTTTTCCCCTTGACCCTGTCTCCTTTTCGCCTCAGTTGTTTGAGGATGTCAAGTGAGCTTGGTATGTTTTCGTGCACTTTTGCGTTTTTTCATTTAACTTTTTATTAGTGAAGTTTTTAACTATTTTTTAACTAATTTGTTTGAATGTTTTTAGTTTTAAAGTTTTATTTTTATCATGTGTTATTTGTCATGTATATAATTTTTAATTTGTTTTTGGCTTATGCTTGTTTTACGCTTTTTAATTTTTATTCTTTAAGTGGTTTTATTTTGTGCTGAATTAGTTTGTTTTTGACATTCGTATAATTTTTTATTTTTTTTTTGTCATGCATTAATTTTAGCCTTTATTTTATTAGGCCTTGAAAATGGGTAGAGTTGCCCGAAACGTCGGCTGCAGCCAAATATAATGACTTTCTTGCTCTACGTCTTCGTTTTTATCCTAAATGTAAAATTACGTCTCCTTAGGAGGGATCCTATTTTCATATATATATATATATATATATATATTTTTTTTTGCAATTTTTTGCAATTTTGTGCAATTTAGTAACAACGGAAAGCCTAGCGATTAGGTGTGATTTCTGCCAACGATTAAATGACTTTAACTGCATGAATTGGAATGATCGGAAAATAACTCTTGTCTCGAACGCGAAACAAGTCGTGGGGATCAAATTTCTATGTGGCGCATGTACACAGACTGTAAATTCTTTCGCGGTCTTTAAAGAAATGGAGATAGCAGACTCGAAAGTTACAAAAAAGAATGAAATAATGGGGACGCATGTGTCCGAAATGGTCCCAACGAAAAACAGGGTGGATGAGAGAGAAGACGAAATAACGATTAACAGCATAATAACGAACAACAATTTAATAACAAATAACGATATAAACAACGTAATACGGAAGGAAGACATAGATGAAAGGAAAGAAATAAGTAAAAGTGGCGAAGTAGACAAACGGTCCAACGAGCGAAATGATAAAAAGATAATAACTAAAAACGTAGAAAATAAACAGCCAAAGAAAAATAATGATAATGCCAAAACTAAGAACTTGGTAAATAATAAGAAAGAAAGCAGAAGCGTAGAAAATATCGTATGCAAATACTACGCGAAAGGAAACTGCAGATATCGGGATGGGCAATGCATATATGCACATCCCACATTATGCAAAATGCATTACACAAGTGGATATTGCAAGTTTGATAAGAAATGCATGTTCCACCATCTTACGGTCTGCAACACTTATGAAAGATATGGGAGTTGCAAATACGAAAAAAAATGCCGATACCACCACCCTCAAAGGAACGCACGAGGGAACAGAAAAAACGAACATCAAAGAAGAGTGGAAATTTTTTAGACGCAGCCAACACATTTCAGCTGCTAAATACTCTCCAGCAATTACAAAACCAGCTGACAAATATAAATATAGAAATCCGAGAGCCGGACAGAAGGTACGAACAAAGACACTTCATGCGTTATCGGGACAACAGGTACCGACAAAGATAAAAAGAGGTAAATTCTCGGAGGACCACAAGGCAACGAAACCGGCACCCCCATTGGAAAACAAAGCGGAACCACCTGTATGCGAAAAAGAAAGAGAAAAAATAAAAATAATCCTAGCCAACATACAGGGCCTTAAATCAAACCAGTCCACGAACAAAGTTGCATACCTGAAAGGACTCATGCAAGAAGCCGGAGCAGACTTTGCATGCCTCACGGAAACTCATCTAAAGGACTGCCAGGCGAACTGTGAAAATTGTGAGTCCTGTATTGGCAAAAAAGAAATACAAATTGACAACTATAACATCCTCTGAGCCGACAGAACAGTGAGACGTAAAGGAGGATGTGCTATTTACACACGCGAAAGGCACATAGCAGAAATGGTTATAAGTACCTCAAACAACTACGTAGAATGTGTAGCAGCAAAAATTGAAAAATTAAATATGGTACTACAGACCCCCAAACACGCCAACCTCAAAATTTTCAGATTCCATTACAGAGGTAAGAAACTTGGTAAAAGATCTACACTCTCCAACCACAAATATTTTAATTTCCCATTCATGAAATATAAAAGGATAGGAAAAAATATGTGTATCCACCACCAGGACAAGGGGGGCACACGAGAAGATCAGGAGCAGGTAAAAATGCTACTAGCTTTAGCTGATGAATTTATGTTAACGCAAGAAATAACAGAAAACACAAGAAAAAACAACTGCCTAGATTTGGTATTCACAAACAACAGTAATCTAATTGATAATGTAGAAATCTCCCCAACTATGATATCAGACCACAATATCATTGAAATAACAACTAATATAAAGGCAACAGGAAAGGAAAGAACACGCACAACAGAACGAAGCAAATTCGAAATTTTTAATTTTCACTCCAAAGCTATAAACTGGGAAGATGTGACATCCAGCATGGAAGTAATAGATTGGAAAACCATTTTCGAGGCCAAGACAACGGAAGAGATGCTAATGACGTTAGAGGAGAAGACGTTAGAAATTGTGGAAAAACATGTCCCAAAGATACAACAAAGAGGAAAGAGGGCATTGTTCCGAAAGAGAAAAAGAGTGACTGCAAAATTAAGTAATTGTAAAGATAACAACATCAGAAAAATATTAAATGATAAACTACAAAGTATCGATGTCGTCATACAGGAACAAATCGAGAAGCATACAGAAAAAGAAGATGACGCTATAGAAGCGATAAAGGTTAACTCAAAGTACTTCTATAATTTCGCAAAAAGAAAGTCGAAAAACCAAGCGACTATCGGACCTTTAAAAAATGAGAACAGTGATTTATCTGATGATCTAACAGAAGTATCTGAAATATTAAAAGCTCAGTATGAATCATCTTTCAGTATCCCAAAAACTGACAAATTGATTGCGATAGAAACGCGTTCTTTGAAGAAGAACCACAAGGGGAAAGTATAACGGATTTCGACTTTACGACGGATGATATTACACAAGCCATAGGGAAACTAAAAACACACTCAGCGGCAGGACCGGATAAATGGAATGCCACACTGATCAAAAACTGCAAGAATGCAATCGCTGAGCCCCTATACTGGATATGGAGACGATCATTAGACACGGGAGAAATACCGGGCATCCTGAAGAGCGCGAACATAGTCCCAATATATAAAGGAGGAGATCGATCCAGGCCAAAAACTATAGGCCAGTGTCGCTTACATCTCATCTCACTAAAATATTTGAAAGAATAGTTAGACAGAAAATCTATGACTTTTTGGAAACTCAGAAAAAATTCAATGATAACCAACACGGGTTTCGATCAGGCAGATCATGCCTATCACAACTAATGGAACACTACAACAACATTATTGATTCACTTGAAAGTAATGAAAACTATGATGTACTATACACAGACTTTGCTAAAGCGTTCGACAAGTGTGACCACGGAATCATAATACATAAACTGAAATATATGGGAATAACAGGAAAAGTAGGGAAATGGATATATAATTTCCTTAGTGAGCGGAGGCAAGTCGTTACAGTACAAGGAGTATCTTCATCAGAATCAGAGGTCCTCAGCTCAGTACCACAAGGAACAGTATTAGCTCCACTACTCTTCATAATCATGCTAACTGACATAGATGAGGACGTTACCAGAGACAGCACAGTAACATCCTTTGCGGATGACACAAAGATCAGTAGAAAAATAAGAAACCCAGAAGACATAGGATCTCTACAAACCGACATAAACAAAATCTACAAGTGGACTGAAGACAACAATATGAAGTTTAACACCGAGAAATTTCAGCTATTACGGTACGGAAAAAGAGAAGACCTAAAGTCCATGGAATATTATACCCCAAATGGACAGGAAATTCAGAGAAATTCCAGAGCAAAAGATTTAGGGGTTGTAATGACAGATGATGCGAAATTTGAAACACAAAATAAGATAGCAGTAAACAGAGCAAAGAGAATAACGGGTCAGATATTGAGAACCTTTAAACGAAGGGATAGGAATGTAATGATTCCTCTACTGAAAACCCTGATAATACCCAAATTAGAATACTGCTCGGTCCTAACTTCCCCATATAAAAAAGAAGACATTAGACAGCTGGAGGGGATCCAAAGAAGCTTCACAGCCAAGATCAATGGGTGCAAAGAACTAAATTACTGGGAAAGGTTACGAGAACTAGACCTATATTCACTGGAAAGGAGAAGAGAGAGATACACCATTATTTACACTTGGAAAATAATGGAGAAACTAGTCCCTAATCTTACTCTGAATCCCATAACTCCCCAAACAACGGTGGAAAGTAGAAGCGGTAGACTGTGTCGTATTCCCAAATTGAAGGCGAGACAGGGAACATCCTTAACCCTGAAAGAAAATAGTTTTGTAGTGAGAGGACCAAAACTGTTTAATCAGTTGCCCAAAGACCTAAGAAACACGAAGGGAGTTGCAGTGGAAATCTTCAAAAGAAGACTAGACGCCTGGCTCAGAACAATCCCCGATGAGCCGGGCGTACCTGGCTATGTGAGGTGGAGAGCGCAAGAATCAATTTCACTACTTCACCAGGCCAACTCGAGAGGAGGGGCGACAAGCTTGACCTTCGCGAAATGAGAAATCATCGCACGGAACCTTTGTAAGGTTGTAAGGTAAGGTAAGTGGTAGAAGAAGATACAGAGAAGAGATGGAGTTAATTCCGTTACGTTTCGGCACAAAGCCTTGCTCACACAGAATGATAACATGAGTTAAACACACAGTACTTAAATGCAGACAATCTTTTCCAAACCTACTGGACGAACATTCATGGCTTCACCTGAGTGGCTGGTTACTGTTGATGCTCCTTGGTCCTGCCCCTTTCTACTAACTTCACCATAATTTTTCCGTTAATTTGGCTAAACACATTTTTGTTTTCAGATTTTGAACAAATTTAGTGTCCTCAGAAATTTTAAGAGGTTATTCCTGACTTTATATACTCTCACTAAATGGTCTGTCTTTGCTTCGTAGTTGCTTTGGAGCATATCTCGGCAATACTTGTTCGTCCAGACAATTCCGAAGAAACGTTCTGCGATTCAAGCAACTTGCGATTTTCCTCCTCCAGTTGCACTCCCTCTCTATCATATCCAGTCCTTCACCAGCACTCGACAGATGTGTTTTATCCATACAGACAAATGGGCGGTTTGATGGTGGTAGAAGAAGACAAATAAGAGATGGAGTTATTTGCATTACGTTTCGTCACAAATTCTTGCCCTCGAGAGGAGGGGCGACAGCTTGACCTTCGTGAAATGAGGAATTATTGCACGCATCTAAAAGGTTGAAAGGTATATATATATATATATATATATATAATATATTATATATATATATATATATATATTATATATATATATATATATATACATATATATATATATATATATATAATATATACATATATATACACATATATATACAGAAAGTTGGAAATTAGAAGACTTTGTACCCTAATTTCGAGCTTATGTGAAAAATAAAAGTCTTAGGTTATACTTCCTCTGTTCTGGGGAAGTTCACAAACCTTGGCAAGTGCTACTAAATTCATTATCCTGCGGTGAAGAAGGCAATGGGCAACCACTTCACTAATATGCCCTTGTTAAACTCATGAAGAATGTCCACAGAGAGAAATAGGAATAACAGCGTAAACGGAGTTGCCAGTCAAAGGATAGGCAATGTCGCGCTCGGCAGGGGAAGCAGCAGGGTTTTCCAGGTCGTCATCAGGCGAATTCTCTGTAACACCAACAAAAGAGTAAAGACTGGGACGTGGAATGTAAGAACAATGAACAGACCACAAAAGTTAGAGAACATCAAACAAGAGATGAATAGGCTGAGCATAGATGTCATGGGGTTGTCGGAAGTCAGATGGCGAGAAGGAGATTTTATTAGTGGAGACGTGAGAGTGATTTAGTCTGGTGGCGACAGGGCTGAGAGAGGAGTTGCTATTTTACTTAGAGGAAGGATAAGAAACACCGTAGAGGAGTTAGACTGTGTGTCAGTTAGAATCATGCGGATAAGAATGAAAGTCGAAAAAGTAGATACATTTGTCATGCAAGTGTATATGCCAACAAGCGCTCATCCGGAAGAAGAGGTAGAAGAAATGTATGATAGAATAGAGGAAATAATTGAAGACCATGGAAGAAATGCTAATGTAATAGTCATGGGGGACTGGAATAGTGGGATTGGAGAGGGGAAAGACGGAAGGGAGGCTAGACCACTCGGATTAGGTAGAAGAAATGAAAGAGGAGAAAAGCTAGTAGAATTTTGCATCAGGCAAGAACTCATGGTGACTAATACTTCGTTCCAAAATCACAAAAGAAGGAGATACACATGGAAAAACTCAGGAGACACTGAAAGATTCAAAACTGACTATATTTTGGTAAAACAGAGATATAGGAATGCAGTGAAGAACTCGAAAACTTATCCTGGAGCAGATGCTGACTCCGATCATAACTTGGTGGTAATGGAAAATATGGTGAGGCTGAAGACCCTGAAAAAGAATAAAGTAGGGAAGAAATGGGATACTGAAAAACTGAAGGGAGAACAAATGATAGTTTTTGCTAAAAAGTTGAGTAAAGAGATAAGGAGGCAAAGAAATGACGGCCGCATTAATATGACAAGTGCAAAAAGATGGGATACAAGGGATACAATAAATGAGAGTGCACAGGAAAATATCGGATATGTGAAAAGAGAAGCAAGGAAACCCTGGGTCACTACAGAGATGCTTGACAGAATGGAAGGAAGAAGAAAATGGAAGAGTATAAGTACAGAAGAGGGGAGACAACGATACAGACAGTTGAATAATGAACTGAGAAGAGGAACTGATAAAGCAAGAGAGATGTGGCTTGGAGAGTAGTGCAGGGAATTGGAAGAATTAGAAAGGAAAGGAAGAATTGACTTAATGTACCAAAAACTTAAGGACATAAGTATATGGAAAAGAAGTAGCTTGGGAGTGCGAGAAAATATAGAGGGGAGAAATAGAAAAAACTGAAAAGACCAGAAGATATAAGGAAGAGATGGATTGAATATATTGAAGAGCTGTATGATAAAGAGAACAAACCTAATAACATCAAAATGGAGGAAGCAGATGAGGTGGAAGTAGATTGTAGTAAGGAAGTAAGATCCAGAATTGGTATGGGTAAGGTAGCTCTTGAGAGACAGAAAAGACTACTTACAGGTAAACTCAACTTGAAGCTGAAGAAAAGGTTAATAAAAAGCTTGATATGGAGTGTGGTACTGTATGGAACAGAAACATGGACACTGAAAACAACTGAAAAGAAACTCCTGCAAAGTTTCGAAATGTGGATTTGGAGAAGAATGCTAAAGATAAGCTGGAGGGAACACCAAAGTAATGAGGAAGTACTGCAACAGGTGAGGGAGGAAAGAAGACTCATTAAGGTGATAAGAGAAAGACAGAAGAAATGGCTCGGACATGTGTTGAGAGGAGAAGGATTGTTGAAGGAGGTGATAGAGGGTAGATATGAAGGTAAAAGACTGAGGGGAAGGAAAAGGAAAGCAATGCTGGATGATTTGAAGGCAGGCAGGAGCTACCATGAGAAGAAAAGGATAGCTCAAGATAGCACTTTGGCGGGACACATGAGTTGGACCTGCCTGATAGGCCACTCATTATATTTTGTCCCACTTTTTTTTTTATTTCCAAGTTTCCTTGTAAGTTTTTGAAATTTTGTACAAAAGTAGTTACACACCTTTTTTACAAGTTTTATTTTTGCACATAGTCTCCATCCTTTTCTATGGCTTTCCTCCACCTCGAAACAAGGCCTTTATTCCTTGCTGGTAAATGTCCGCTGGATTCCGCTGGAGCCACCTCTTTACCTCCTCAACAACCTCATCGTCACCCTGAAACTTTCTTCCACGAATAGCATCCTTCATTGA
Organism: Bathynomus jamesi; assembly: GCA_023014485.1. Classification (NCBI taxonomy): domain Eukaryota; kingdom Metazoa; phylum Arthropoda; class Malacostraca; order Isopoda; family Cirolanidae; genus Bathynomus; species Bathynomus jamesi. Next base: position 1,699,325 of record JAJOZX010000120.1, on the reverse strand, counting down.
CCCAAACAAATGGAAGTCTGAAGATGCCAGATCCGGGCTGTATGGAAGGTGGGGTAACACAGTCAAGCGCATTTTTGTGATGGCCTCTCTTGTTTACAAACTGTTGTGTGGTCTTGCGTTATCGTGCAAAAGAACGACGTCTTCCAGTTTTCTCTCCGGTCGAACTCGCTTTATACGTCTCTGGAGTCTCTGTACGGTAGCAATATATGCCTCTGAGTTGATTGTTCGTCCTTTCTTCATAATGTTCACCAGAATCACCCCTGTCATGTCTCAGAAGATGGTGGCCATAACTTTCCTGCAGAGGGAGCCATTTTGAACTTTTTCTTGCGTGGGGAGTCTGCGTGATGCCACTCCATGGATTGGCGTTTTCTTTCAGGTTTAATGTGGTGTACCCACTACCCAAGTCTCATCTCCAGTCAAAATTCGTGAAAGGAAGTCATCCCCTTCTGTCTCGTATCGATCCAACGACTCGGAAGCAATTTCTTTTCTTTGGGCTTTGTGAGCGTCAGTCAGTTCGCGAGGAACAAACCGTGAACACTCTTTTGAGTATCCCAGTTCCTTCACTAATTCCTAGCTCCAGTGATAGCTCCTTGTATGTGACGCGCCGATTTGATCGAATGATGCTGTTAGCACGTTGCACAGTGCGAGATGTCACAGCCGATGCCGGGCGACCTCTGCGTGGTCCATAATCGAGGCTGGCTCTCCCTCTCTCCGATGATCTCACACGTTTTGACCAGCATCCAACTGTGCTTCGATCACAATCATCATCTCCGTAAACATTTTGTAGACGTTTGTGAATATTTTCAACTGTTTCCTTCTCTGCGGTTAAGAACTCGATAACAGCTCTCTGTTTACGAGCACATCACTGTCAGACACCATTTTCGAAACTGCGTTAACCATCTGTTTTATACAAGGACGTTTAAAAGCGGTTTTATACAAAGAGTGGAGGTTCAAACTGGAAATATCCGGTTATGTGAAGTGCCGAAAGTTCAACCTTACGGCCCAAAAGACATTTTAGCCCGATGGCCTATTATTTAACTAAGAAAAAATGGTGGGGCAAAATATATTGAGTGCCCCTAGTATATATATATATATATATAATAATAAACAGCTACTTTTTATAATTGACTTTTTAATTTCATTTATTTACTTTTTAGTTTTAATGTTTTACATTTTCTTAGCTACATTTTATAATTGTAACTTCGTTATTTTAAATTGTTATTAACTTACAATTTGCAATTTGTATTTTGTATGTGATTTGGCATTTTATTGTTTTAGCCCTGAAGATGGAATTAGTGCATTCCGAAACGTTGGTACTGATTAATCCTTGAAGGATGTTTATTTTTCTCTGTTGTTCCTCTTTATTATTAAACTGCGTTTTCCACGCCATCAATCAATAGCCGATATATATATATATATATATATATATATATATATATATATATATATATATATATGTATAAAAATGAAAAATGAATAATTCTTTTATTCATATATTCTTTTCTCGTTTTTGCATATAGGGTCCAAACTCGTGTAACGCTGTCTGTATATGAAACGCAAGTTCGGATAAATTTTTTATTTTCATTCTATCATATTTTATTTTTGCTGAATAACTGATGAATTATTGCTTTTTAAATTACTTAATATTTTTTTTAGATGTATCTTCATAATGTAAACATGTTAAATTCTGTAACGTTCATTCTCATATGCATGTTTAATTTTAATCCATAATAAAATACATATTTCAATTTCCATTTTTAGTTAACTCGGCAGATCATGATAACATCAGATCTGTCAATATGCGGTTTAAAATAAAAATATGGCTTCATCTTAAATATCTTGCTTATCTGTCTAGACATTGCTATAGCTAATATATTTACCTTATCTTTAAATATTTTGCAAAATAATTCAGCCTATTGAGAATAAAAAAACAAAACAGCTCAGTATTAAATAATAATGATATCACTAAAATTTAGGTAAATAAACGTGTAGAATTTCTCCAGTGATTATTTTGATTTTGTCTGATCTGCCTTAGAGGCTGAGCATTACCTGTAACACTTTAGCAGTAAACTACAGTAAGAGAATATTTTTGTCTTCTCCTTCGAGCCTTGCTTTCTTCGGAGAACTTAGTCTTAAAATAGAAAAAAATAATTTCCCGATACGCTACAAGAAGACTCGGGGAACCCTTAGAGAATTTAGTAAGCTTTACAGAATCCTCCGATCCACTACAAGAGGAAATCGGAGAGTAGTATAAGAGAAACTACTCCAAGGTAACAATCCGTTGCTGCCACCTAACCAGAAATCCCGTCAAGTTCGAACTGCCCAAGGCCATAGAGGGAGGGGTTAACAACTGGCGACCTCTGCAACCAGGATTCTCCCAGTCTTCTTGACCCTGGAACTAGAACCAATATTCAAGTAATTGTGGCTACATCAGTTTACCGGCGTGTCACGACTTCCAGTTCTTCACGTCCATCATTCGACCGGTGTGTCACGTCTCCAAGTTTTCCACCCCCATTCTGCTTCCAGGAACAAGTGGCCAGGAAGAAACGTCTTCAGGACATGTCTTCAAGGATTTCGCCATAGGAATCTTAAATACAGATCTCTTTTTCAAATTAATTAAAAGTTAATAATTAGTATCAAGCCACAATTAACACAAAATACAGTGAACACTCTATATACCAGTGATACATTTCTTTTTATTGAAATTTGAGTTATTTCCACTATTATAGTTAGCATAGAATAATTTTATTTGATATGCCAATCGTAATATTACCGTACATTTACATACATTCGAGTGAAATTTTGTTTGCATTTCTTTTACATTTGTTTGCAATTTTATCATTTTTTTCCCTCATTAGGAAATCTGTTGTGCATTTATTTGTGTATTTCTTAGATAGCGTAGTTAGGAAAGCCACTCAAGTGATCATTCCATCGATTGAGATCGATTAAGCAGACCAAATTAGAATACATTAACAGTACCTTCACATATGAGCGATTCAGTCGGTGCTTTCTGACATTGAAAATTCCCCTACACCCATTTTTCCACCTACCTCGCGCCCTTCAAACATATTTTCAAACACGCAAACTTCAGATCAAGCACAAGTCAACATGCCTCAAACCGCTCCCCGAGCGTACATTTATTTAGGTAGACTCTGTAAACCTCCCCATACTGTCCTAATTTTTAAGGAAACCATAGACAATAACTTCGTTGAACGGAGCGTGAGACCTTGGATTGAGTCTCTAGAACGTGATTTATTGCGCGAAAACATGACAGATGACAAAGAATAGGGAAACTAAAAGGTTTATTGATCCTAAAGAGGGGAATGCCCATGATACAGTTACATACGTCCCATCCATTAGCAAAGCTACAACTTGGGACAATTTTAAAAAACACTTATTAGAATTTTACAACAAAATAACACTCTCACAACCTTTGGCCACATTAGAAGCTGTCTTCCAAGCTAAATGGAAGATAGAAGAATACGAAGATTTAAATAATTTTATTACACGAACAAACAAACTCGTAGGAGAAGCGCTCCGAACCGCAGAAAATGCATGCAACATTACATTCACTTCACAGCAAAGAAACCTAATAGTAGCAGCATCCATTTACCATAACCTACCAGTAGCATCCAAGTATGATGGGCGCAAAATGGGAGAGTGCAATCGCAATTGAAATTTTGCAAATGTTGATCAATGTTGTAAGACCCCCTTCCCCCATGTTGCAGAACCCCTCTCCCCATTCTTGCGAAGACCCCTACCCCCATTGTTGCAAGCCCTAACACCCCAGGGTGCCAAAAAAAGAAAAAAGAAGCAAGGTGGATTCCCCTGGGCTGCCACAAGCTGGGGGAAATCAACCTAACATAAGAGAGAGAAGAGAGAGAGAGAGAGAGAGAGAGTTACAAGGAAAAGTAGTACCTCAAAAGGCCTGCGGCCCATACCGAGGAGGTACCAATGGCAACGGATGCCAGGGAAAAATTCATACACCCTCAAACAGTGTGCAAAATTTGGTCTAACCTTTTCTTTAACAGATCCACAGAAGAACTGTTCACAACTTCTGAAGGTAGCCTGTTCCACGTGTCACAGATCTTATACGTAAAGTAATTCCTACACACACTAGTCCTAAACCGTTTCAAATCCAACTATCAACCATTGTTGCGAGTTTGGTTATCATTTAAACTAAACATGCTTCTAAAATCGACATTGTTGAACCCGCGTTAGAACTTGAAAACCTCGATGAGTTGACCGCGCAGCCTCCGAGTTTCCAGCGAAAAAAATTTAGGGCGCGTAAGCGTCGATTGTAGCTCATATACCTAACGGAAGGGATTAACTCTGTAGCCCTCGCCTGGACTCGCTCCAGCCTTTCAATATCTTTCCTGAGGGTGGGCGACCAGAACTGCACAGCATACTCCAGGTGCGGCCGAACCAGAGTCGTACAGAGAGAGCACAATCTCCTTGTTCCGAAATCGAAATTGCCTCCTGATATAACCCAACAACTTCTGGGCTTTCTTTTCCACCTCTACGCACTGTTTCGTAAACTTAAGGTCGCTGCTAATTAACACACCCAAGTCCTTTTCCAAACCAGTCGCCTCGATATAACTCCCCAACATGGAGTACTCCGACTTGGGATTGGCGTAGCCAATGTGCATCACCTTGCATTTACCCATGTTAAACGGCACTTGCCATTTTTCGAACAACTCTCCTATCCTACCTACCTACTGTAGGTCCGCACGCTCGATCGCCTCTGGCGTCCCAACATTTTCCCCAAGCTTGGAGTCATCAGCGAATTTGGCGATCCTACTGACGATGCCCCGTCGATATCATTTATGTAAATGATAAACAACAGCGGCCCCAAAACGGAACCCTGAGGAACCCCGCTAGTGACCGAGGCCCAACACGAACTAGCCCCTTTAATTACAACCTTCTGCCGCCTATTCTTCAGCCAGTTTTCAATCCACCTACCTACTTCCCCACCAATACCCAGCGCACGCACTTTGGCCATTAGCCGGCGGTGAGGTACCTTATCAAAGGCTTTCTGAAAGTCGAGATAAAGTATATCAATCGCCCTACTCTTATCATACTCACTCAAAATGAAGTGGAAAAACTCGAGCAAGTTGGTGAGACACGACCTATGCCGTCTAAACCCATGTTTGGAGTCCCCAAGCAGCTTGCAGGAATCCAAATGGTCAACGATCCTATCCGGTATTATCCCCTCTAATAATTTACCTACACCGAAGTGAGACTAATGGGACGATAGTTCCCTGGACTTTCGTGAGAGAGAGAGAGAGAGAGAGAGAGAGACCATCCTTCGCCTAGCTCCGCCAGACGCATAATAAAGCTCTTGGTCTTTGCACTTAGCTTAGGAGGCCCTAATCAGCCAGTTGGCTATATCCACCAGTTGGCGTAGAAGGCTTAATCTGGCTTAGAAGGCGTAAATGGCTTGTTCAGGTGCACATTATTATTTTTGAGTTGCAGATTGTATTATTTATTTAATTAAAGCATATATTCTTGACAGTTGGCTTAGAAGTCTTAAGCAGCCAGTCGGTTTAGAAGGCATAACCTGCCATTGGCATACATATATATATTTATTTAATTAAATAATATTGTATATATTTCCAACCAAAAGAATTAAATAAAACACCATTACTTCATTCTGTTTAGTTAGACGAATTATTGGAAATAATTTCATGAAATATAGAGAAAATAAATACACAACCAAATTAGTTCATTCTATACAGTTTAAACGAGGAATATATGCAATAAAAAATAATAACAGTATAAGAAATACACAAGTTGAACGAAGAATATATACTATACAATCAAAAATAATAATAGTACAAGAAATACACACTTTAATCGATGAATATATATAATAAATAAAAAATTAATATAAGAAATACACAGTTTCAAAAGATGGAATATAATCATCAAAATAATAGTACAGAAGAAATCTATATATACACATTTATATTAAATAATTAAATATATAGAAAATAAATATACTGCAAAACCCTCAAAGTACATACACTTTATGTTCTACTGCGCTTAACTAAAACACTAAACTCGCACGTGATCGAGTCTACAGTTACATCATTTTTGCTTTGAACCATAAAATAAATATGATTTAATATTATTTCACCGCTCAAGTTATAGGGATGCCTATACTCGATGTAAATGTCCTTCATTTCATTCAATAATATTTTTGTGCCAACTTTACATTCGGTTGGCAAGTTATCTTTAAACATGGACAGAATAAAATCAAAAGCACGTACAAAGAGGTCATCGTTACCCACAAAATCATTATTAAATTTAAGTTTATAAACACTCGAGGGTTTATTCTTACTGATCCGAGCTTTACAATCGTGAACTTCTCTTCACAATGCATAGCGGCAGTTGAAATAATCTTCTGAGTCGTAACGACAGCTGCTCATTATATAAAGAAACAATTCTTCACGGTGAACGGTGTAAATGAGCTCAGCCCTGTACCGCTCAAGTCCTTTGTACCAAAGTTCAGGATATTTTGAAGAGTCTAATCCTTTTAAATAAGCATCCAACTCTAGACCACTCTCGCCTTGTTCAGTTCTACACTTGGTAGACCCGTCGAGCAGAACGGTGTATGCGTATTCAAGAACCGTATCAAAATAAATCATACCCGGAACACGCGCATCTAATACTGTATAGGCTTCAGCTTGCGGAAACCGACGATTTCAAACATTCTGTCGAGAATGAATCGGTTTCGCGTAGGGACAAGAACGTTATTACCAGACGCATTATTCCACATCAGCCGTATATCAATACATGACTGATCGTTATTTATACACAACGTACAAACAATGACATATGAGGGGGCATCACTAATCTGTTTTCTTCTTGTACCTACACCTGCAGGTATTTTACAACGATCCTCACCCCACTTCTCAACTACCACGAAGAATCTATTCATCTCCTCAACACTTAAATAAACAACAGTCCGTTTACCAGACTTTGTCTACAAGTCGTGTCAAGTACATAGTTAATGGCACCGGTTTTACGCCTAAACACGCGCAATAACTTCGTCACGGACACATCGTACACAGCATTGAGAATACTGCTCAAAGGAAGCTCCATCTTTTTCTATTGTGAGGAGTGTACGTCCAGTCGGTTCAAGCTCTGAGATGACTATGAGCTACAGGTGGGGGGATCGGCTCGACGGGAGGTATGGAGCAGTGATTCAAACCATAGGCTATTGAATCGTGTACGGTGTTGTTCCAACGTGAAAGAATCATGTAAATACCTGTATCCCATTATACTGGTTAGGTGTTTTGATAATTTTTCCACTACGATACATGAAGTAATATCGGTTTTAATGTTTTATCACTCCCACTCCCCAGAATGCGAACCAGACATTTTCGTTCAGGGTCATTTTCACGAACTAAACATATTTTATTCACACTACGGCGCACTATTTGAGAGAAACGTGCCCATATTTTTCCTTTTTGCTTAGCAGGCGATACTCGTCTCTAAATTCTATTAAAAACTCGAGCAAGCCTTTAGCCACAACCTCACCACAAACCTCGTCATAATATATATTAATGTAGTCGTAAAAATACTTCAGATTCTCCATTATGACAAGTTTTACAGTCTCAGCCGCAGGGTACGAGTATTCGGTATGATGTAACATGACATAATACTGCTTGTCAACCACTCATCAACAAGACTCACTAACTATAACCGTTGCTTCTCTTCTGCACGTGTTGTTTTTTCCGCTTCACGGTATACGTAAGCTTTCATAAAATTTAGTCCTACAACATAGTTCACTACATCGTTTGTACCACGAAATCCTGCAATGCTATCGCCAGAATAGTCGTAGAGTATTTGAACTACTTATTCCTCAAGCTTCCCACGGTTCAATGTAGTGTTAAAGTATCGGAGGAGGGAGGGATAGGGAGTCTTTCAGTATCCACCACATCTACACACTTTACCGAATACCACTTCAGAAAACTCGATCACGCAATATTAAACGTAGCCAACACTATTTTTTCGTCTACGTGAGATTTCCTCAAATACAAGTCTGAGCTCCAGGGCTTGTAGCGGTCAACTGAGCACGCAGTGGAAGAGATATGCCCAGTTAGTAGCGAGAGTCACGTGACCATTGATCGATCATATAGAGGGGTGAGCTTAGAACTTTCTCCTGTAAATACGCACAAACACACCCACACCCACACCCACACACACACACACACACACACATATCGAATTAATGAAGGTGTGTATATATATATTATATATATATATACATATATATATACAAATACATGTAAAAAATAAAATAAACATCGTCAACAAGTAAATACACACACACACACACATATATATATATATATATATATATATATAAAACAACCAAGGATTATGGTATCTAAAGGGTACGGTATCATAGGTACCAGGCACCTGGTAACGTTTCCTATAGGTGTTACGGAATACCTTCGTACTCCTAAGTTCCTTCACGCCCCCAGCTTCTGCGCACGAAAATTGTGGGTACCTACAGTCACTTGGGGCGATTGGTCGCCCTCCTCTCCCAAGCACACTAGATCTTTCAACGAATCAAAGCTAATGACCCGCTGGTTCGCCTGGTTAAGCGTGATACCCTTATCCTTCACGATATATTTCATATCTTCCCCCACCCTCACCCGTACCCCATAAGTTTTTGGACCTGTTGAGACAAAGGAGTCAGCGTATGCGATGTGTCCATACTCATCTTCGATCTCATCAGTCAACTCTCCGAGTAATTCACCAATAAGCGGCATGTATTCCAGAGCTGGGCACTTGTGTTTTTTTTTGCGGTACTGCGGTACTGCGGTACTACCGTGTTGGTCGGTACCGCGGAAAGTACCGCGGGAAATTTGAATGCGGTAGCGGTACTGCTGTACTTTCAGCGATCCTTTGCGATACTGCGTTATGCGGTACCGGTTTGGTAGTGCGGTAGTAGTACCGCAGTACCGCAGTACCGCAAAAAAACGCGCAAAAAAACGCAAGTGCCCAGCTCTGAATTGTATTCACCCTCCCTCTCTGTGAATACCACACTATCTGTACCGGAGTACAGAACCCTCCGCCCAAGAGAATGCAATTGACCCCAAAGTTTGATGCGTGAATAGGCCGTTGTGAAGCTGGCTACAGGTATGTTTGTAACACGCGATGTATCTGTGGCCAATTCGTTAATGGTGTATTTTATTATGTACGTATTACCCGTGACCGGAAAATTCGCCGTAAACATTTTCGCCGTAGGAAAATTCGCCGTAAACATTTTCGCCGTAAACATTTTCGCCGTAAGACAAATTCGCCGTAAGGGCATTTCGCCGTAAATAAAATAAAATTAAAATTAAAAAAAAAGTTTAACTGAACCCTTATAATAGCCGGTGCTGGTTAAGTGTGCGGTCTACCTAGCTTCGAGCAGTCTACCACAATTAAAATTCTTTATACTGTACGGCATTGACGATTGGTTAGGTTAAGTCGTGGTAGTTTGGTTAAATAAATTTCTTAAATAAATTCCTTATCTTACTTTGAAACTCACTGTACGGCATTGACGATTGGTTAGGTTAAGTCGTGATAGTTTGGTTAAATAAATTTCTTAAATAAATTCCTTATCTTACTTTGAAACTCACTGTACGGCATTGACGATTGGTTAGGTTAAGTCGTGATAGTTTGGTTAAATAAATTTCTTAAATAAATTCCTTATCTTAATTTGAAACTCACTGTACGGCATTGACGATTGGTTAGGTTAAGTCGTGATAGTTTGGTTAAATAAATTTCTTAAATAATCATCCATTGATTATTTTTAAAAAATTTTACGGCGAAATGTCCTTACGCCGAATTTGTCTTACGGCGAAAATGTTTACGGCGAAAATGTTTACGGCGAATTTTCCTACGGCGAAAATGTTTGCGGCGAAATTTCCTAGAACCCGTATTACCTACATTCACGATCTTCATGACCTCTTTATCGGGAGCGTTGGCATAATCCCCCACCTCGTTATAACTTTGGGCCAAATGAACGTTCCCTTTACCTGTATTCTCTGCAAATTTTCCCCAAAGACTATTTAGACACAACTATGCACTTGCCTGGGTTCTTTACAATTTAGGGACGGTCAAGCTGTATCCCTTCACGGTCACGGTAACGTTGAATAAACGCCCATTTTTCATCTTCGGTATCAACTCCTCACGGATACCCTGATGCTCGTACCTTATCCTTTAAAAAAGTTTTTACATATGGCGTGAAAAGGTTGGATAGCTTCTGAAACCTCCACACCTCTTATATCTTCAATATTCTATAGCCATGGCGAACGGCTAGGTCCAGCTGAGTGCTTGTATATTCAGCTCTTATCCTACGTTGGTTAATTGTGTGATTACAAGCCCCATTGTTCTCCTCTGCGCACTTCACGCACAGGGGAAACATGAGCTTGTGGTCTATAACGACAGGTAAGATCGGCATCCATAAATCGCGAGGAGGGAGCACGTCTACGAAAGAAAGACCGAAATAGTACTTGTTCAGATTTGTTGAGAACACCTGGCTGGTGGGAAGGTCAGGTCCCACCAGTTTTTCAGTTGCACCTACGAGTATGGATTGTTCTTCATCACGTAGGGATATAAAGAACAGAAGTCGTAGTAATGGAATTTCACGCCCTCTATAGGCGGAAAGTATAGCTTGAAGGGATTTGTACGCCCTACGAACAAGCTATCACCGCATTTAAGAGAATCCAGCACCATTGAACGCTTGATCGTGTTTATTTCTTCACGGTACTGTCCATCTTTTTTCATCTGTGCATCATACTCATGCTCCCACAAGACCTTGTGAGTGGACTGGGCACCTATAAGCTGATCGCGGGTGCGGGTCTATGCAAGGCTATCGGCAGGAGATCTACAGTGGATATCTCCTACGACTCCACACTCAGGACGTGGGCATCTGTGCCACTAGCAACCGTTAAAGGAGTACAAAGTCTTCTCACCAGTGGCACGGTTTTCGCTTAGAGTGACCGCAGGGGTCCCCAACCCTGTGCCCGCGAGCACCATGGTGCCCGCCGACCCTTTTGCGTGTGCCCGCCACTGACTGACTACGATTGATAAGTTTTTATTTAAATTTTTAATAAAATGTTAAGTATGTTACATATTTTAAATATTTAGTCACTAAATATTTAAAATATGTAACATACTTAACATTTTATTGAATTTTAGTAGTTAATTACAGAAACAGATGCTCATTTATTTGAAAATAATTATTTCTTTATAAATAAAGTTATCGTTTTGATAATTTTTCTAAGATCCTTAGTTAGCCCATCCTTGTTTTTTTTGTGTATTATGTTCATTATTTTACATAGGAATTAAATGGTTTTTTTGTGTATTATGTTCATTATTTTACATAGGAATTAAATGTTTTTTTTGTGTATTATGTTCATTATTAAGTCCAACTATAAATTTGCCTTGAAAAAGTAAATGGTGCCCGCCGCACTACCGGTAGTCTTGAATGTGCTCTTCGGCACAAAAAGGTTGGGGACCCCTGGTCGTGTTTTTGGGGTTGATGGTCTAAGCCTTAGACCATCAACCCCAAAAACACGACCATTAACTTTAATGGGTACTTCCCCCTTGTTGCGGGCATGTTTTATGTATACACCTGTCTGCTGCTGTAGGTGTATGAGCGAGTAAATAGCCTTTTTCCCATAACTGCAGGGATTGTTTCTGTGAATGACGGTTAAGGTGCCTTTAGGCATGAAATTGTTCTTGAACACTGTAAAGCCGTATGCGGACATTTCTTCGAAAACAAAACTTCGAAATCAAAAACTTCGACATCCAATAACTTCGACAAAAAGTTACTTCGAAAATAAAACTTCGAATCAAAAACTGCGGACATTTCTTTGAAAACATAAAATGATAATTATAAAATATTACACAAATTTTATTATTAAAATAAAAAGACAAACATGAATAGTTTATTGCGAATAAAATATTATAGTTCATTATGCGTTAAAAAAATATTACACAATTTGTTTAATTTTTAAAATACAGGAATAGTTAGGTTAGAATAATTTATTGTAAAAATCAATCGTAAATTAAAAGTACTATTATTGGTGATGACAAATTTACATTCTGAGATTAGATGCGATGCCACGTAAATAATTTATTAAATTAAGGGAATCATCAAAAGATGTAACCAGTCTCTTCAATCGTGCCGCACTAGCCTGATATTTTTTCGAACTCTTTCTGAACTCAAAGCCACTAGTTAATTTCTCAAAATAAGTTTCATTTAAATCTTGTTCCTTTTTTAAAGCTACTAAAAATTTCCAAATAATGGGATGGTGAGAAGAAACTTGCTGTAAAAAACCTCTATGACATCCCTCAATCGCATTGTTGGTTTTCGGTAAATCGTTTTCAACTCTTTCATAGCATGACCACATGTCAATTTTAAATTTGGCAGGAAGACGTCTTCCCCGTCTGTCAGGACGGCCGATCCACGTATCTTCGAAGTAATCAACAACAGGTTCTGCTTCATGTGGAAGAATGTTTTGTTCAATTAGCATATTAAATCCCTCGACAACTTTGTTAGGTGGTCCATATTCACAGACTTGACTATATAAGCATTGGCCAAAATGGAAAAAGCAACCATAGTTTGCAACTGATTGAAATTCCGAAGTTAATGCATTAATCATTCCTGTTTCAAAATCAGTTAAAATTGAATCAATGTTTACGTTAGGAGCGAGGACTTTTACTTGTCTCAAAATGTTTATGTTTTCGAAGAAATGTCCGCAGTTATTGATTCGAAGTTTTATTTTCGAAGTAATTTTTTGGCGAAGTTATTGGATGTCGAAGTTTTTGATTTCGAAGAAATGTTTTCGAAGTTTTGTTTTCGAAGAAATGTTTTCGAAGAAATGTCCGTAAATCCTGTAAAGCACAATGAGGCGATGGTGTTTGCGACTTGCAACGGATCGCATTTGAAACGGTCTATGTACCTCCTTCTAAAGACCTGGAAATATACTCTAAGCACGCTCCCATCATTCGCGCAATACCGCTGACATTCATCCACTATTTTGTAAGGAATGAATTCACTAAAACTCTTGTAGTAGCAGTCAAACTCTTCACGCTCACTATCACACATGTTGGTATAGTTAAAATAATGTTTGGGTGGAGTTAGTCTTACGTAATTTAAAGTGTCGCTAGTGAGGAAAGTGTAAGGGAAATACCTTTTTGAAACTTCGGCGGTTAGGCCCTATTACCTTGGGTAGCTTGGCTAATTTACAAGTTGTGAATAATAAAGTGTCTTTAAACTGCACATTACCTCTTATTTGCATCTGTATAAGTTTGTTTCCTCTTTTCAAGGGATCGCCTGTAAATATCTCAGATGAATGGTCCTCAAGTAGCTCCTTTTAAAGGAACTGGGTCAAATTTTTCCCCGTATGGGCAAGAATATACACAGTCATTTTTTTTAAATTGTCCGCTAACTTGACAATATAGAACACAAAGAGTTTCACGGGACTGCCGTGTGCAATCGTTTTAAAAACGTTTGTCCGTTTACCACAATTTTCACACTCATCACACTCGACTTCCATGCACTAATCACAGAGAGTCTGGCTTACAAGTAAATGTGGGATAACATCTTTGGTTATACAAGGCCTATTTTTAGACTTAGCGTCTTTCATATAACGTATATGCTTTACTCTATCCGCATTTTATTTCTCATGGAATGTAGAACAATGAATTTCATCACATTTATGCTTGAAATTCCCCCAATTATCCATCATATGAAACATACCACATTAACAGATTCTCATTTCCCTTCACGTGCCAATTGACCTATGGAGCTCAATGCAGTCATTATTGAAAAATGTTCGTCTGCATACATTACAGTCCCTCTTCTCAGCTTCAACCGCACGGCTTTCACATTTGGAGCTTTTACACTGCTCACATACCATGTGGAAATCCTAACAATGTTTCACTAGATCATCCGCAAACTCGAAATATCCCTTACACATATGATGACGCCTTCCATATTTTCGACTTTTATTATAACCCGCGTAAAGGACCCTTATTTTACGGATGGGGAGATACGTTGTCCCTGACAGCCCTAAAATAAGTATGGGTCTTGTACGATCTCTCACACACTCTCACAGTTCTACGACGATTATCCATTCCAAATACAACTATGCAAACATCCATTTCATGCTCCACCCTTCTCAACTCTTCATGACCCATATTATACTGAAACTCAAGTTTGCAAGCTGAAGCCAGTTTATGAGCACGCTGCACAACCGTAGGCAACCAAATTTTTTTTGCGTCCGTGTATTTAGTACAGTAAACATACGGGCCAAAACCACGAACGGCGTTTATATGCCGTCTATAAATATCCTGAGAATTGAAGTTAAGAGTATAAAGTGTGGCACTATGACCCGCAACACGGGACACAGGGTCAATATCAACCGTGAAGTTGTCCATATTGAAGGCTGTACTACTTTGAGAGGCCGGCATTATACGGCCTAATATATAATCTATACCTAAAACAGCGAAGCGTCTGAATGGTATTACTACCCAAATATCTTCTACATCCCCGTCATCTGACCTGAACCCGAAGGACAGCCTCGTCCTAACTTCATGTTCATTTAGAATATGCCGTTCAGTTTTGGTGCCCGTAATTGCGTGAGGATATTGATAGGTTAGAAGGGGTTCAGATTCGTGCCACGAAACTAATTCCGTCATTGCGCAACAAGCCTTATGAAGATAGGATTAAAGAGTTAGACTTGCATTCACTTGAAACTAGGAGATTAAAGGGGGAGCTTAATGAAGTTTTCAAAATCGTTAATAAAATCGATAACGTAAATTTTGCCAAACCGTTCACTTCCGATAATAGCAATACTCGTAATAACGGATTTAAGTTGCGTGGCAGACGTTTCATTACTAATATCGCTAAAACTTCTTTACGTTTAAAGTAATTGATAAATGCAATAATCTTCCCGCGTCAGTCGTTAACTCTACCAGCGTTAATATGTTTAAGAACCGTCTAGTGTAGATATGCATTTTAAAAATATTAACGTTGTTTAAAATAAAAAAAGAATTAGCAACAGGAGTTCTGGGCGTGGTAGTCGAGGATGAGTTTGTTGACGATAATGCCAGCTTGTGACATGCCATCGTGTGATGCCAGCAATGAAATTATTATTAAAAAAATATAAAATTAGACTAACACGAACGTAGATGTAGCTCGTAGCGTAAACTAACCCACTTTTTGTTTTACTTTACCTCCTTTTTTTTTCTTATCCTCTCTTTACTTGCAAGTCTCTAGTTTGCATGGTATGACAGTGAGTTAAGACTGTGTTTGCATGATTTGTAAGCGTTCTTATTTTACTTCTTTTCATCTTTCACCCCTTTCCTATTTTCTTCGACTTGTCGGCAGTGGCCGGCGGATGATGATGGGGAGTCTTTCTTTCTCTTTTTCTGAATGAATTTTAACCCAAGAATGATAAGTTTTGCTACTTACTTAACCCCTTATTCTCCTCTTTTAACCCCCTCCTCTTTCCTTTCTCTCGGGCTAACCTTAGAGTGGATCTTAGGGTCTTTGTTAGCCTTAGCTTCTGTAGATCTCTACATTATTATTAATTTTTATTGCATATATTCCTCTTTTTTATATGATTGTATATTTATTTTCTATATATTTCGTGAAATTGATGCCAATAATTCGTCTAAATAAACAGAATGATGTAATGGTGTTTTATGTAATTCTTTTGGTTGTATTTATAAACGATATTATTATTTAATTATATGTTTCTCTACCAAATGGCTGGTTAGGCCTTCTAAACCGACTGACGGATTTCTAAGCCAACTGTCAAAAATATCTGCATAGTGCAATCTGGCAGCTGAAAAGCTAATTAATATATACACCTGCCTTCTAAGTCTTCTACGTCAACTGGCGGGTTAAGCCAACTGGCGGGCTAGGCCAAATGGCGGAAAGCCAACTGTCAAGAATAGATGCTTTAATTAAATAAATTGCGCAATTTGGCACCCCTAATAATGTACACATGAACAAGCCATTTACGCCTTCTAAGAAGCCTTCTTATCCAACTGGTGGATTAAGCCAACTCGCTGGTTAGGACCTTATAAGATAGCGGGCGCTCGGATGAACTCTCAATATGCGCTTGGCAGGAGCCAGGCGAACACTCCTCTCTCCTTCTCCTCTCTCTCTTAGGTTAGGTATACCCATTTGGGGGGGGTGAGGCCGTCCCAACTTCTCCCCCAAAGACCCTCTCTTAGGTTAGGTATACCTCTTTGGGAGGTGAGACCGTCCCACCTTCTCCCCCAAAGAGGTCATGTGGACTCCCCCATCTTGCTGGGGGAGTCCCCCTTCATTGCAGCTTTGGGGATAACCCCTCCCCCTTGTTGCATAACCTCTTGCAACATTTCCTCCCCGCTTTGAAACATTGTTCAACATTTGCAATTGCATTGCATTCTAACCTTTTGCGGTCATATTCCTCACGGCTCACCCGAAATGACGCAATCGTTGCTGCTTTCGAGTTTGTGCTAGGCCCTGTAAAGATAGGCTGATGAGCAGTAAGTTGAGACTTAAGTTCATTGACTTTTCTCTTATGTAGTTCACTTTCAGCTGGGTAATCACTGTCATACCGCTTATGAATAGTTTTGAAATGCCTCTCTAAATTCCCCCTTTTGACGAAAGCGACATATGCATGGCAAATTAAACACACATTTGGAATTTTTCATCGTAAAAAAATATGCCGTCCCCCACTCATTGTGAAAGTTGTAAGTTTTTTGTTTCTTGGCACTTGGTCCAGCACTCATTTTAACGGTGTTAATGCAATTGGACTGGAGACTGACCTTCACCACCGATTATTCAAGATGATTGACCCGTCATTTAAGTGACACATGCTCATAACAGCTCTGCTTACCGCGCTATGAAATCTTGGCAGAAATTAAAGTTAGCGGTATCATTTTCTGTGACATTGATTAAATATCTCTCAGAATTATTAAAGTTAAACTTTGTTATTTTTTGTTAAATGACTGGTAAACACAAAGATAAAACAAACAAATGTTGCTACCGATAATGGAGGTGATAACATAAAGAACGCTAATTTTTGGTAGTCGCGGTCGGGATGTGTGCTCGTTAGTATTGTGAAATGTCAGGTCTCTGTTGCTAGACTAAGCTACTGGTCATTCTGAGATCTACTAAAAATTGCTCTGCGATCTACCGGTAGATCGCGATCGACGTTTTGACCACCCCTGATCTAAAATAGACTGTACAGTTTTGTTCGCCCGAAATGATGAAGAATATAGAAATCGTAAAAAGGGTTCAACACCCCGCAACAAAGCTTGTTCCAATCTTACGTGGTAAACCATACGAAGACAGACTCGAAGAGCTGAATTTGTATACGCTTCAAACTCGGCGTTTTAAAGGCGAATTAATTCAGGTGTTCAAAATTTTAAATCGTTTTGATAACGTCAATTATGAAAATTTCTTTAACATGGATGATAAGAATATTACGAGAAACAGTTGTTTTAAAATAAGGGGTAAAAGATTTGAGACAATCGTTGCGAGGAGCTTCCTCACCTATAAGATAGACCAGAAGTGTAATAGTGAACCGGGGTGGGTCGTGGCAAGCACTCAGTTAATATGTATAAAGACAGGTTAGATAGTAATTTTAGTACATCAATTTGCATTAAAGGGCAGGTAGTTTCACCAGTTAAAGAATAAAATTTCGGGTGGGCCGCAAGCAGGGTGAGGCGTGAGTGGGTTAAGTTCGCTGACCACAATGTGGGTCAGTATGAGATTCCTCACCCTGGGAATCTTCAGGGTGAAACCTCTGACTTCCCCTCATAACCCCTCTCTGTCAGGTCTGTTTGGGAACTGAGCACGTTTTTTGTCTAACGTCTGTGCGAAGGACGCAATAGAAATTACTATATGATAAATCTTCGGTACGTTGGGTTTGGCAGGCTACGGAGAAATGATGATTTCTTGTACATAATAAATAAAAAAAAATGCCTTAAATAAATGCATGGTGTAGATTAGATTAAGTAGTTTAGTAAATGCAAAAAAATTCACTTTTTTCTACGTGAAGGTCAAAATATGAAAATAAAAACCCACTCTAATAGACAGAGTTTATTTCCACAACAGTTTCGATGCCCACTGGCATCCTCCTCGGGTGGATACAGAAAAACGAATGAACCAAAACAAGAGGGAAAAACAGTCCAGGGACCGACCGTTAAGAAATTCGCACCTAGGTTAGATCCCATTCTCCCGACACCGGAAGGGCATTTTCATTAAAGGGACCCGCTTATAAGTACATTCGCACAAATTTAAAACTATCTTCCTGTTCTAAACATACAGATTCTATTATTTTTTTTACATAATTATTACATTTATTACATTTAATATTGCATTATTATTTATTACAAAAATTATAAATTTATTATTACATTGGTTACTACATTGTTGTTTATTATACAGAACTTATAAACCGAAAAACGAATGAAAAAGGCGAGAAGAAAACAATCCAGAGACCATTGAGAAATTCGCACTTAGGTTAGATACCGTTCTCCCGACACGGGAAGGGCATTTTATTACAGGGTCCCGCTTATAAGTACATTCGCACAAATTAAAACTATCTTCTTGTTCTATACATACAGATTCTAATATTTTGACATAATTACTGCATTTATTATTGCATTTACATTTTTTTTTAACATTTATTATTATTACCTTTACCCTAATTATTAAATTTATAATATTACCTTTATTATTACATCTGTTGCATTTATATTTATTTTCACATTTATTACTTCCATTATTACATTTACTAAAAGCGAGTAAGGAAACAATCCAGAGACCTTTAAGAAATTCACACTTAGGTTAGAACATGTTCCCCCGACTCTGTAAGGAATTTTTTTTACCAAGAATCTCATTAAAGGGACTAACTTATAAGTGCCTTCGCACAAATTAAAATTATCTACTTTTTCTATACATACAGATTCTAGTATTTTTCTTTTGACATAATTATTACATTTATAAAGCACCTTACTTGATTCCCAATCTATAGCATGATTATTTTGGCTGGCGTGACAAAAAATGGCATTATTAGCAGTGGCGACTGGCGTATAGGAGCGATGGAGCGGTCGCTCCCCCTTGCTTGAAACGATAAATATTAATTTAACAGATAAAAAATATATTAATTTTAAGATATTAAAATAAATATTCTTGAAATATATTTTAAAAATTCATGTGGCATATCTTGATTCATGAGGCATTTTGAGTAAGCCTTCATACAGTACATAATATTCTAAACTTATAGCATAGCTTCAAACAGCAGTGGTACGCTGTTTGAATACAAAATAATATTGCAGCCGAATGGAGCGATAGATTTTTCGCTCAAGTAAATACAAATTATATTTTACTGTTGTAATGAAAATATAAGTACAATCGCGAATTTTTTTTATAATAACAACTTTATTTTTACTAATAGTTACTTCAGTAATAATGATATAAGCCATTTATATGTATTTTATTGAAATTATTACTTATTTGTAATTAACTAGAATTGTATGTCTGGCATAGCCGCATATGTTAATACAAGTACTCTTGTGAGCGGCAGTTGGATTCGCGCTAGCCTATTGTGAGTCTGTGTTGTCGTACAATTTTATGAAATCGCACCCCAATACATTTATACCACGAGTCGCCACTGATTATTAGTATTACAACTTCTGAAGGCATATTTGTGTTCTTTAATACGGGTTTCAATATTTCTTCCAGTTTCTCCCACGTATACTAAATCACAACTTTTACAGGGAATGCTGTAGACACAGGCTTGTTCCTCTTTTGTAACGTTATTCCTAACCAATTTATTTTTCACGGTAGACGAATATTTGAACGCCAAAGCAAACTTAAAATCTTTCGTCAACGGTTTTACTCTTTCTACGCCGGCAATGTAAGGCAAACTCACATATTGTTTTTTGGTTAACTGAAGGTTCCCGAGGGGCATAAAAAGATTTTGTGGCTTTAAAATACGCCTTTCTGATAAACCACTTAGGATATTTTAAATCCTTAAAAATGTTCCAAATCTTTGAATTTTCCGGGTCCAGCAAATGTGGGCTACAAATCCTGAGTGCTCTTAGAAACATGGATGAAATAATTGAGCTTTTAACTCCTTCATCATGATATGAAAAATAATGAATGTACGAATTACAATGAGTAGGTTTTCTATTTACATCCCACCAGATAGTTCACCTCAGGTGCCAGCCAATTACAATCCACAGTTACACAATCTTGCCTCTCTCACTAA
The DNA here is from genome assembly GCA_023014485.1 of Bathynomus jamesi. Classification (NCBI taxonomy): domain Eukaryota; kingdom Metazoa; phylum Arthropoda; class Malacostraca; order Isopoda; family Cirolanidae; genus Bathynomus; species Bathynomus jamesi. Next base: position 1,679,031 of record JAJOZX010000120.1, on the reverse strand, counting down.
TGTCATCTTAGGAGGAGACTTCAACGCCAAAGACACTAGTTGGTACCTGCACAACCAAAACAACACCAGAGGCGCCAACATAGCCACACAACTAAACAGCCTCTTCATTCTTAACAATACAGAAGAACATACACACATACCACATCAAGCAGGATACTCAAACTCCTCCCCAGACATAACGTTCTGTTCCCCCTCACTAGCAACACATACACAATGGAGAACAGAAAAACAGCTGTCATCAGACCACCTGCCCATCATCATTACAACACATTCTACACTCTGCCCCAACAGCCTTAGGCACACTTACAGAAATTACAAGAAAGCTGATTGGGAACAGTTCAAAATACAGACGGAACAATTCACCACATTAAACAGCACACCCATCATAAACATCGATACAACACTCAAGACATTTAATCAGATTATCAATAATGCAAACAAATACATACCCAAGGGCAACATTAGGAAATACAACCCAAATTACACTAGAGAAATAGCCCACCTCATAAGGCAACGTAACAACCTCAAATATAACACACAAACACCACACACAGAAGCCATAAAACAGCAGATACAACAGCTCAACACAGAAATAAACAACAAACTCAAAGAAAAACAAACAGAAACATTCAGGGAATTCATAACAACACTAAACCACTCCACAGATACATACAGGCTATACAAGACTATAAACAGCATTACCCACTCTAACAGCGGCATTCACACCTCACACGCGGCTATCTGTCGCAGCCAAAATAATATCCCAACATACACACAACAAGCTAACATTCTAGTTAATCACTACGCAAAGATAAGTCACTTAAACAGAGACAACAACCAGAAACATGCAGACAGACAAACAGCCAGACACAAGAAAACCTACAGACTCGACATGACCATTACACCCTTCAATACAGACCAGACCACCAAGATCATCAAAAACATTAAGAATTCGAAGGCTACTGGACCAGACAACATATCTAACATACACCTTAAACACTTGGGCCCACAAGGAATATTAGCTCTCACAAATATCAGCACATATTCATACCAACACTGTATTATTCCTGACATATGGAAACAAGGTAAAATTATTACACTACTCAAACCAAACAAAAATCCAACAGAACCAGCTTCCTATAGACCCATTACTTTACTATGCACACCTTCCAAAGTAACAGAAAGACTAATCTTACAAATCACCAACCCACACATACCACTATCGCCTACTCAACATGGATTCAGACCTCACCACTCAACCACGACATTACTCACTAACCTCACGCAGCACATCATGGATGGCATCAACTCCAGAAGACCAGCTCAACGTACACTATTAGCAACAATAGACATTAGTAAAGCATTTGATGCTATCCCACGCTTCCCTCTCATAAACAAAATACTCAACACAAACATGCACAATAACACCAAAAGGTGGCTGAGCAACTATCTCTCAGGAAGATACTCACATGTCACATTTAATGGCAAGTCATCCAAAAACAAGCTTTTTCCGAACGGGGTCCCTCAAGGCTCTGTTCTCTCACCAACACTCTTCAACTTATACATGCATGACATTCCAACACCCATAGATAACAAGCTTACCTTATCATCGTATGCAGATGATATCACTCTAACATCCACCCACAACAACATCGACACCGCTACAAATAACCTACAAACATACATAAACAGTATACAAGACTGGCTCACACACAATAGACTCAAAGTAGCGCCCACAAAATCAACCATCACCTTGCTTACAAGCAACACAAAAGAACACCAGGTAATTCCACAGCTTACACTAAACAACATCGACATTCCACACACTCACAGAACCAAAATACTTGGTGTCACATACAACACATCATTATCTTTTGCAAACCACATTCAGGACATTAAAACCAAATGTACGTCAAGACTTAACACGCTTAGGGTACTAACAGGCACAAACTTTGGACACCAGCAGGAAACAACATCACTCATATACAAACAATATATTCGCTCAGTTATGGACTATGCTAGCCCATGCTGGGCACCCATTATCTCAAACACACACAAAAACACCTTACAAACAATACAAAACAACGCACTTCGTATCATTACAGGATGCACTCAAACAACACCAATAGAACACCTGCACACAGAAACAAAAATACTAAAAGTTAGGGAACATTTAGACATGAGGGGAACACAATTCATGGCAGCAGCGACAACTAACCCACAACACCCTTGCCACTACATGTACAATCATGCACCAACACCTCGCACCATTAAGGTAACACCAGAGAGATATTATAACGAAATACTCCATTCCATACCACGCCCCACAGACATCACACAGTACAGAAAACACATACACACACATCTAACCCACAAAGCACTGACACGAATCGGTCCGAATGCGGTCCTAGGTGCGAAGCCGCCACCCATTAACAGGTCAGAGATCAGCCTGAGCAGATCGGATCGAGTTAACTTAGCACGATTCCGATGTGGACATCACCCAAACTTACGGACATATAAACACAGACTAGACAACTCCATAGACGACACCTGCCACCTGTGCCAAGAATCACCACAAACAATTGAACACATTATGACGGACTGTACCGCTCTAGCACAACAACGAACACAACACAACATCACTAGTGCGCTGAACCTCTGGTCCACTCCGGAGAGGGCGATCGGTTACCTGCGTGCCGCCGGCTTGCTCGATCAGGGTGGGCTGATCGGCTAAACAACAACAACAACAACCAAAACATCTAGAAAAGGTAATTGTTTGTCGTTCTCCCATTCATATTTAAATTTAATGGAGGGAACAAGATTATTTAATGTCAAAGTTGTTCCAGTGCGAATGTACTTATAAGCGGGACCCTGTAATAAAATGCCCTTCCGGTATCGGGAGAACGGTATCTAACCTAGGTGCGAATTTCTCAATGGTCTCTGGATTGTTTCCTTCTCGCCTTTTTCATTCGTTTTCGGTTTATAAGTTCTGTATAATAAACAACTATGTAATAACCAATGTAATAATAAATTTATAATTTCTGTAATAAATAATAATGCAATATTAAATGTAATAAATTTAATAATAAATGTAATAATTATGTAAAAAAAATAATAGAATCTGTATGTTTAGAACAGGAAGATAGTTTTAAATTTGTGCGAATGTACTTATAAGCGGGTCCCTTTAATGAAAATGCCCTTCCGGTGTCGGGAGAATGGGATCTAACCTAGGTGCGAATTTCTTAACGGTCGGTCCCTGGACTGTTTTTCCCTCTTGTTTTGGTTCATTCGTTTTTCTGTATCCACCCGAGGAGGATGCCAGTGGGCATCGAAACTGTTGTGGAAATAAACTCTGTCTATTAGAGTAGGTTTTTATTTTCATAAGTAGTTTAGTAGCCATGTGTCCTTTATTTTCCGCTGTCTTCTAATGCGTAACTGAGTACACGGAATAAATGTACAAATGGTGTGAATGAACTCTGAAGTTATTCTCTTCATTATGCTTTTTCTTACTTTTCTATAAATCTTCTTTCACCACTCTTTTCTGTCAGCAATGGGTGGCGGAGGAGGGAAAAAGCATTTTCTGTTCTATATTTTACTATTACTACTATTCCCGTGTGAAAGTTTTACACGTCTATAAGTGTGAGCATGGCATAAGTTTTCAGTATTCTTTTTTTCATTGCTATTTCTAACGTTTCTACTTCATTTGGCTGGGCTAGAGTGGATCTTAGGGCCTTTGTTAGTCTATAACTCTATATGAAAATTTTTAACAAATCAAGAGTTGAATGTAAAAACGCTACCCGTCGATTGGCGAACTTAAGCAACTTTGGGTCTTGGGAGTAGTTGGATGATAGACTAACCTTTGCGTTCAGATAATCTAGCCAACCGTTGTTCGAACCACACGTAAAGTTGTAAGCCCCCTCCGTCATATGATTACACATCTAAGGCTTTTCCAGTGAGCCAGTACCACCGTCATATGATTACACTCGTAGGGCTTTTACAGTGGGCGTATACCATATGACAAATCTTACAATGTCTTTACAAATTGTTCGAGAGAGAGAAGGAGAGAGAAAGCACGCCACCATTTTAGTTTTTCAACACAACTTTAATACGTTTAGGCTTTGAATGCACAATTTTTGTGCAGAGTTCTGAGGATAATTCTGGTGTCCACACTTTTATATTTTGGATAAGTTCTTCCATTGAGGAGGACTTCCGATAGCTACCTTTTGTTTAAAAATTGTCCACATATTTTCAAGGCGATTTAAGTCCAGAGAGTTACCCGGCCACTTAAGAAGTTGATAATTCGACTGGAGCAATTCCATAAACTTTTTAGCCGATGACAAGAGCTAAATCTTGTTGAAAGGTATTACACTCTAAGATATCCATACGCAATGGTAGCTTTACTTTTAGCACGGATAAATACCTAGCTTTATTCATTTAGACGCCTTGTGGAAGGAGGTAAATAGCCCCTCGACCTTAGCCCCAAAACATCTCCAAACCATCATATGTAGATGGACTGTGTTTTACAGTCTTTCTTGTGTTCAAAGGGTTAAGAGGGCTCTGTCCATAGTGTATTCTTACATGTTTTGAGGTATTAGAAACTTGTTGGATAGTTGATTCGTCGCTGAAAAGAACTTTAGACCACTTTGCTTCGTTCCAATTGGCATATTTTTGCAGAATTCCAAACGTTTGCGCAGTTGTTTCTTTAGAATTGGTTTATCCACTGGCGTCCTACATTTAAATTTCATATATTTCTGCAGGCGATAGTGAACAGTTCTTGCAGCGATGTCAAGGTTCAATTCCCTTCTAATCTCAGTCGAGCTTGTCGCAGGATATTGTTTTGCAAACCTTCTTAAGCGAATATCGTCTCTCAACCTCGTAGATTTTGGTCTTCCTGAACGTTGCTGGTCTTTATAAATTGATGTTGCCTTATATCTCTGAATGGTTCTTGTCACAGCGGATTTTCAAAATCCAAGTTCGATGGCAGTTAAGGAACAAAATCGTCCATTTTCACACACTACATTAATTTTTATGAGAGTTTCAATTGAAAGAGCTTTATTTTTACTCATTTCTATAAAGAAAAAGTAATTCTTTTACTATGTTATTCTCATAAACGCCTAGTATCTACAGCAACTGATAATTATGACACTTTTCCCACAAAATAACAAAATGCACCCTATCGCCTCAAATCAACTAGCATTACTGAATGTCTGGGTGCACTAGCATGATGCAGATTCGCATATTACTGTATGATAACTGTACTTTCTACTTCTGCTACCAGGGAAAAAAATGGGATGGTTTTCATTTGCAATAAATTTAACACCGCTATTTTCAGCGGTGCTAAGCTTTTTGCCAGCACTATATATATATATATATATATATATATATATATATTATATATATATATATATTGTGTGTGTGTGTGTGTGTGTGTGAGAGAGAGAAAGAGAGAGGAAACACTTGTGTCTGAGAATAGATGAGCTCAAAAATGAAAAGATTAGTGACTGATAGGCTCCATCGGGGAGATGGTAGAAAATCCTTTAATTAGACGTTGAAAGTTTTACTTGTCTTCCCTTCATCTTATTAAAAAAGGTCTTAGAAGATGCGCCCAGAGAACGACGAGTAAGGTAATACCAGGTGTTCCTGTTAGAACAGGTGAAACTGAAAATGAAAAAATTAGGGACTGAAGGATTCCATCGGTCAGAAGGTCACAAATCCTTTAATTAAACTTTAAAAGAAGATGAACTCGTGTGAAGGTAGGTTTCAAATTTTTAAGGCTATAGGAACGATGATATGTATATACTCGCATATAAATAAATATAGCTTCTTTCCTTCATCTTATTATTAAGAAGAAAATATATATATATATATATATTTTTTTTTTTTAATTTTATATAATGTTTGGAGAGATGGATTACACATAAATAAGTTTTCAGTTGTTCGCAAGCATGTGTTTTATGCGTGTATATAGGCATGAACCTATTTGTGTGTATGGGGGAGAGATGCGTGCATGAGTCTGTATGTAAATGTATGTATGTATAATTGTATATACAGGTATACTCCGCTCAGCGAAACCTCGTTTAACGTTGATTTGCTATAGCATTCTTTGTCCTGGAAGCAAAATTTTTTAATACGTTACTAAAAAAAACAAAAGAAAAAAGAAAAAAATCCATACTCTAACGATAGGTTGTTTTAAACACTACACAATAAGCAAAGCCTACATATATATTACAGCAGTACATACCAGCTTAGCATCTCTCACAACATTTCTCGACTCCTACACCAGTCGCGTTCCTTGTTCATAGCTTGCTTCGTCACTTTTTCCCCTAAGCGACGTCACTAACACTGTCATACGTACAGCTTTTCAAAAGTTACGATCGTGAACGTAGCGCGAGATGTGTCAATGCAGCGGACGCCATTATTGTTTACATTGCTATCAGTCACGTTGGAGGAGTAGGAGCGTAATAGGTGTGACGCCAGTCGGTGGTCAATATTAACAAACTCCGAGAGAATGCACAAGTGAGTGTTATTTTGTTTTTGTTAATATTTTTGATGTTAGTGATAAATAATTATTAATTTTATGTATAAATTACGTGTTTATTATTAGTGCTACTACCGATACCCCGATGTAGCGCTCATACCTCGGAAATAGCTCTTTCGAGGGACGCATCTCATTGTATATAATGTTATAACAACAACAATTTAGCGCTGATTCGCCTAGCGCTCACCTTTTCAGAAACACATCCTGAGCTGAGCGCTAAGCGGGTGATATACTGATATATATATATATATATATATATATATATATATATACTCTGCGAGTATGTAGAAGAATTACGGCATTTGGAAGAGTGAGGCCCATGGTGTAATGGTTATCGCATCTGACCGGCAATCGGAAGATCCCGGGTTCGATTCCCGGGTGGTTACCTCATTTTTTCATTTGTTTCGTTCTCTCTCTCTCGTCTTGCGCGGAATATCTCCTATACAAGCGTCGTTCTTTACGTTAATTATACTGCGTGTTTGCAGTTAAATGTATATAATGTTACGGCATGCGGGAGGTGCCCCCTTGGGGCATTGGTTTCTGCGAGTATGTAGAAGAATTACGGCATTTGGAAGAGTGAGGCCCATGGTGTAATGGTTATCGCATCTGACCGGCAATCGGAAGATCCCGGGTTCGATTCCTTGGTGGTTACCTCATTTTTCATTTGTTTCTTTCTCCTCTCTCGTCTTGCGCGGAATATCTCCTATACAAGCGTCGTTCTTTACGTTAATTATACTGCGTGTTTGCAGTTAAATGTATATATATATATATATATATATATATATATATATGTATGTATGTATTATATATATATGAAAATTATTTCATGAAAGTAACAGGTGTGTATATATATATATATATATATATATATATATATATATATATATATATATATATATATATGAAAATTATTTCATGAAAGTAACACGTGAAAAATATTTATGATGAATAAAACCACGAAGGAAAAGAAACAGAATGGTGCTCAAGTTCAGTGTTCCTGAGGATGTCATTAGACGAAAGCGCTTGAGCACCATTCTGTGTTTCTTCTCCTTCGTGGTTTTATTCATCATATATATATATATATATATATATATATATATATATACATATATATGTTAACCTCTCCGTTTACGGCCTTGGGCGGTTCGAAGTTGACGGGGGTTCTGGTTAGGTGGCAGCAACGGATTTGTTACTCTGTACTATCTGTTACCGAATAGGGAATCGCAGAAGTTTCTCTTATACTACTCTCCGATTTCTTCTTGTAGTGGATCGGAGGATTCTGTGGAGCTTACTAAATTCTCTGAAGGTTCCCCGATTCTTCTTGTAACGGATCGGGAAGTTATTTTTCTCTATTTAAGACTAAGTTCTCTGAAGAGAGCAAGACTCGAAGGAGAAGACAAAGATATTCTCTTACTGTAGTTTACTGCTAAAATGTTCCAGGTAATGCTCAGCATCTAAGTTAGATCAGACAATCAGAATGAATATTTGAAAAATTGTTCGGCTTTATATACTGAATTTTTGGTGATATCATTATTATTTAATATTGACTTGTTTTGTTTTTTACTAGACTGCATTATTTTCCAAATATTTGAAGATAAGGTAAATATTTTAGCTGTAGCAATGTCTAGAGAGATAAGCAAGATATTTGAAGATAAAGCCATATTTTTATTTTAAACCGCATAGTGACAGATCTGATGTTAGCATGATCTGCCGCGTTAACTAAAAATGGAAATTGAAATATGTATTTTATTATGAATTACAATTAAACATGCATATGAGCAAAAATTGAATGCTTAACATTTAAAATTAAACGTTAAGCAAGACATGACTTCATCTTCTACAGCGAAGAGAGAGTGTACTCAGAAAATGAACATTGCAGAATTTAACAAGATTACATTATTAAACTAAATCTACAAAAATGATTAAGTAATTTAAAAAGAAATAATTCATCAATTATTCAGCAAAAATAAAATAGAAAGCGAATCAAAAATTTTTTCCGAACTTCGTCATCGTTATGCGAATTTGGACTCATATGTAATTATGAATGTAAGAATATAAATATATAAGAATATAAGGATTACATAAATATAAGAATTATATGAATTAATATAAGAATATAGGAATATAGGAATTATTCATTGTTCATTTATATATATATATATATATATATGATACACACAGACCATGCATGGAACAAGGAACTCTTCTAGGAAAATTAAATCCACTACAGTCCGAATAAGTAATGGTTCTAAATGTAGCTGGGCTAGGCTGCTTTAAACCCTAGATCCTGTCCCAAAGCTGGATCCTATCTGCTTTGCAGATAGCTGGTGAGGGAAGCTATATTTTTGGGACCTCTTTGCGAGTGACCCGTTGACCACGTCGGGCTAGCATCATGAAAAAGAAAAAACGATAGTATTTGTCATTTACCATTACTTATTCGGACTATAGTGGATTTAATTTTCCTAGAAGAGTTCCTTGTTCCATGCACGGTCTGTGTGTATCATAAAAAACCTCAGGGAACCATTCTGAGTTAATTCCCATCATGAAACGGACATGTTATGTGCCTTGAAAAGTGGACGCTCAATTCTGCCAGTTGAGGTTTAAGTTTTGTTTTTTGGCTAAAAATATAATAATTACCCCTTTTTCTTTGATGTATTCAATCTGACGTGAAGGCAGCGAGTCCTTTGATTATATTAAGGTTCTAAATGTAGCTGGGCTAGGCTGCTTTAAACCCTAGATCCTGTCCCAAAGCTGGATCCTATCTGCTTTGCAGATAGCTGCTGAGGGAAGCTATATTTTTAGGACCTCTTTGCGAGTGACCCGTTGCCCACGTCTGGCTAGCATCATGAAAAAGAAAAAACTAAAGTATTTGTCATTTACCATTACTTATTCGGACTATAGTGGATTTAATTTTCCTAGAAGAGTTCCTTTTTCTATGCACGGTCTGTGTGTATCATAAAAAAACCTCAGGGAACCATTCTGAGTTCATTCCCATATATATATATATATATATATATATATATATATATATATATATATATACCTTATCTTACCTTATGTTGTTTCGTGCGTTGGTCTCTCTTCACACGGAGGTCAAGCTGGTGGCCCCGCCTCTAGGTCTGGCCTGGTGGAGGAGCGAGTTGCTTTCTTGCGCTCTCCACCGTACATAGCCAGGCACGCCCGGCTCATCTGGTACTGTCCTGAGCCAGGCATCCAGTCTTTTCTTGAAGACTTCAACTTTGACCCCCGTTACGTTTCTGAGGTCCTTAGGAAGCTGGTTGAAAAGTCTTGGCCCCCTGACAACCAAGCTATTTTCCTTCAGGGTTGAGGAGGTCCCTTGTCGTGCCTTTAATTTGGGAACACTACACATTCTGCCTTTCCTATTTTCCAGTGTTGTTTGAATGGTAATTGGGTTTAGTTTTAGGTTTGGTACCAGTTTTTCGATCATTTTCCATATGTAGATTATGATGTACCTCTCTCTTCTTCTTTCCAGTGAGTACAGATTTAGTTTACGTAGTCTTTCCCAGTAGTTGAGTTCTTTGCAGCCATCAATCTTGGCTGTGAAATGCCTTTGCGTTTCTTCTAGTTTATTAGTTTCTTCCTTTTTATATGGGGACGTCAAAACTGAGCAGTATTCAAGTTTTGGTATAATCAGTGTTTTTAGCAGGGGAATCATTACTGTCCTGTCCCTTCTCTTGAACGTTCTTAGAACCTGTCCGGCGACTCTTTTTGCTTTATTTATCGCTATCTGATTTTGTGTTTCGAATTTCGCATCATCTGTCATTATTATCCCGAGATCAATCGCTTTCATGCTTCTCTGAATTTCCTGTCTATCTGGAGCATAATATGCAGTCTGTTTAAGTTCTTCTTTTCTACCATATCTCAAGAGCTGAAATTTCTCGGCGTTGAATGACATGTTGTTGTCTTCTGACCATTTGTATATTTTGTTCGTGTCCCTCTGCAAGGCCTCCACGTCATGTACATCGCTGATTTTTCTGCTGATCTTTGTATCGTCTGCAAAGGATGTTACTATACTATTGCTGTTTACTCCGCTGTCTATGTCTGTTAGCATGATAATGAACAGGAGTGGGGCCAGTACTGTCCCTTGTGGTACTGAGCTGCGTACTTCCGATTCTGATGATGATATACCTTGAATTTTGACGACCTGCAGACGATCACTAAGGAAGTTGTAGATCCATTTTCCCACTTTGCCTGTTATTCCCATGTCTTTAATTTTATGTGCTATTATACCATGGTCACATTTATCGAAAGCTTTAGCAAAATCTGTGTATATAACATCGTAGTTGTCATTGCCTTCCAATGCATCTAGGATATTGTTGTAGTGCTCTATTAGTTGTGATAGGCATGATCTACCTGATCGGAATCCATGCTGATTTTCGTTGAATCTTTCCCGTGTCTCCAGGAAATCATAAATTTTCTCTCTAACTATTCTTTCAAATACTTTGGTGAGGTGGGACGTCAATGACACTGGTCTATAGTTCTTTGCTTGAGATCTGTCCCCTCCTTTATATATAGGGACAATGTTTGCTCTTTTCAAGATGCTCGGTATTTCCCCAGTGTCTAGGGATCTTCTCCATATCCAGTATAAAGGTGTAGCTATTTCATTTTTACAGTTTTTAATCAATAATGCGTTCCAATTGTCCGGACCTGCAGCTGAATGTAGTTTCATTTGTCCTATAGCTCTCGCTACATCTTCTGGTGTAAAATCAAAGTCTGTTATATACTCTCCTTGCAATTCCTCTTCAAAGAATGCATTTATGTCAGGTATCGCTTTGTCACTTTTTGGGGTACTGAAAACTGATTCATATTGAGCTCTCAATGTATCAGATATTTCTTTTGGATCGTCGGTTAGTTCATTATTTCCCGTCCTTAAGGGCCCAATAGCGGCGCGCGTTTTTGTTTTCCTTTTTGCATAGCTATAGAAGTATTTTGGATTTTCCTTTATTGCTTCTACCGCCTTTTCCTCTTCCCTCTCTGTATGGTCCTTAATCAGGGCTTGTATTTCCCTATCGATACCCTCCAGTTTTTCTTTTATTGCTTTCCTGTCATTATCTCCGCAGTTTCCTAACTTCGCCTCCACTCTCTTTCTTTTGCGGAATAGTCTTCTCTTTTGCCTTTCTAGCCAGCTCCTCTTTCCTTTTGGCTGTGATTTCGGAGCATATTTTTCTAAAATTCTCAGCGTTTTTTCCTCCAAGGTTGTTAGCATTTCTTCAGTTGTTTTATTCTCGAAAATTGTTCTCCATTCTATTTGGGCCATGTGCGATCTGATTGCTTCCCAATTTATAGTCTTCGAGTTTAAGTTAAAGGCCCCGAATTTACTTCTTTCCACAATATGTGTATTGTCTTCTAATGCTGCGTCATATTTGTTGATATCTCGATTAAGTTGTGGTCTGAGATAATGGTTGGGGTTATTTTTATATCAGCAATCAAGTTCGTGTTATTCGTGAATACCAGATCCAGGCAGTTATTTTTTCTGGTATTTTCTGTTATCTCCTGTGTCAGCATAAACTCGTTTGTGAGAGCCATCAACATTTTTGCTTGTTCCTGATCTTCTCTTGTGCCCCCCTTGTCCTGGTGAATATATATATTCCTATTCACCTTTTTGTATTTTATAAATGGGAAGTTAAAGTCTCCGCAGATCATTATATTGGGGGATGGAGGGTTTATGGCCTTTATTAGCTTTCTAATGTCATCAATGGCCTCCGAGAATTTTTCGGTTGGGGTGCTTGGAGGTCTATAGATGACTATTACTATCAAGTTTAGTTTTTCTATTTTCACTGCTAGGAGTTCCACATAGCTGTTTGATTTACTTATTATCGTCTCTGTCATATGACCTTCCTGTACATATATAGCACAGCCACCTTTCCGTCTCGTCGTTCTATCCGCTCTTAGTAAGTTGAAGCCCTCTATATTTATCTCTTTCTTATCAATACAATGTTCGCAGTTTTCACAATTTCCTTGGCAATCTTTAAGATGAGTTTCTGTGAGGCATGCGATGTCCGCCCTTGTTTCGTCCATAAATCCTTTCAGGTACGAAACCTTATTGAGTGATTGGTTTGGTCTTATTCCTTGAATATTAGCCAGGACAATTTTTATGTTCTCTGTTTTTCGTTGCCCCTTGTGCATTTCAAGTTCGTTTTCCTTCGATATCGCTTGATTCGTTGCTCTATGATCCTCCGAAAGAGATCCGTTTCCTCCTACTTGTATTGGTAGCTTCTTGCCCGGTAGCGATTTGGCTCGGGGGTTTCCAGCTGTGTCAACTGCATGTGGATGACATTTAGCATTCGTAAGGTGTCTGAGATGTTGAAAAAATTTTCTTGTTCGCTTATTGTGTTCCTATTGTTGTTCCTATTGTTATTTTTATTCCTATTGTCATTTAAACTTTTTCCTTTGTTCGTTGAGTCCGTCGGGAGATGTTGATAGTAGCATTTTTCCCGAATTTGCAGGTTCCATATTTTGCGTAAGTTCTGCAAATGTCCGGGTGGTAGAATTTACATCCGTCTCCAAATTTACAATGACCATTATTATAGAAGAAATTGCATATTGGGGGATGTTCATATATACATTGTCCTCTTTTAAATCTGCAATTATCTTTTATATAATACCTGCATATAATTCCTTCCCCATATTTACTCTTGGCTTTTGTTTTTGCTCCTTATTGGGGGACAGTTTTACTTCGTTTACTTGACTGCCCTCTTGTCTTGTCCTATTTGTGCTATTGTGTTTGTGTTTGTGTCCTTCGTTGCCCTTATGCTGTGTGTTGTCTTTACACTCTTTGTCGCCTGTGTGTTTTCGGCCTCGTTTTGTGACGGTATTTGAATTTTTCTATTTCGCCTTTCTCCGTTTCTTCCGTTTTCCACTGTTCTTTGTTTCCACTTTCCTCTTTCATTCTCTTCTCGTAGTCTCTTTCTGCTTTAAATACCGTAAAAGAGTTTAATTCGGTCAAGCAGTTTCGCAGAAAAATTTTTCCATTAAACTGCTTTGCGTTCGTTATAAGGGAGATTTTTTCATCTCCCCATTCTAGGCATTTAAAATCAAAAAGTAGCTGACAAAAATCGCACCTCATCGCCTCTGTCTCATCTGTTGCAGCTTACAGATACCACAGAGTTGCAGGTATGCATTAATTTCCATGTTGGTGAAGTGACTCAAAAAGGGGGTATTATGGGAGGTATTGGGTGGGGGATGACTCAAGCTGTGTGAGGGAAAGAATTTTCCGTTACTCCAGGGTAGGGGATGTGGCACGCTGTATACTTCTCACTGATTGGTCCTCTCGACTGTGGCTGCGGGGGATAATGGGGGGATATTTGCGGGCACTTCAAAAACAAAACTTTCCTCACAAAGAGACTCGGAAAAAAAAAAATGCTGTATATATTAATTCACTTTGTTTTATTTACTTTTTTGGTATACGCCGCGATTTTTACTTTTTTAAAAAGAAATACCGCTATGCACTATCAATTAACTCACAATATCGGCACCGTTTAAAACTGATTAACTGCAGGATTTTTACTGTAATACCGCTTTTATTCGGACTTCGATCGAAACACGTGTAACCGCACAACAGCAAAACACACACTATATATATATATATATATATATATATATATATATATATATATATATATATATATATATATTTATATATATATATAATATATATTTATATATATATATTTATAAATATATATTTATATATATAAAATATATATATATATATATATATATATATATATTTATATATATATAAATATATACAGTGTGTGTATATATATATATAAATCAGTCTTTCCTTGTGAACAGACGTATTTTATCGAGTGTCCAGTGTTACCAAGTGAATAAGTGGTTTTCGTTCAAGTGTCTTTGAAAAAAAAAATAGTGTTTGGTGCATTCTTAACTAAATTACTTCGTGTTACTAATCATTCATTAACGGATATATTTCATTTATTGAATTTATTCATTACTATATTACTTGACTAAACCAAGGCTAGTGCCTTGTTTGTTCCCCAATCCATTCCTACACGAGGTTTCATAAGGTTGAAATCCCCTTGGTATGCCTTTGTTGTTTTTCAAATTATCAGAAACGAGGTTTCTTAAGGTTCATTTTCCCTTCACACTCTACCTGACCTCCCGAAGGGTCACCCACCTTAGGATAAAAGGAATTAAGTCGGTCGAACAGCGGACAGATAAGTTTCATTTAATACTTTTTCTTTAACAGATCTTTCGTTGGTAGCTTAATTATATATTCATTTAACATAAAATTGTGATACAAGAACCTGTCTCTGCGTTTCAAGAACATTTTTGCACGGCAAATAAGCACGCGGTAGACCTAAGTTGTAATTTATTAATTTCCAAACAATCGTTTTTTTGTTTTTTGTTTTTTAACTAATTAAAACATGGCACCCCCGTCAAGTACTTGCAGTCGCTGTGAATAGAAATTTGCGCTTAGGCGTTTACAATGGCTAATAATAATGAAGAGTTAGTTTGCAGGTGGTGCTCAAGCATGGAAGTCCTGAGGAACGAGTTAGAACGTGAGAGGGAGGCCAGGGTGAGGCTTGAAGAAAGCGTGATGCTCCTGACGGCAAAATTAGAATCCCTTGAGACTCCACTTACGACCCATCCTGCCTCAGTTTTTACTAATAATATAAATAGTATTAATAGCCCTCTCTCTTCCCCTAGTTCCCAAACCTTCGTTCGAGTGCGTAATGGAGCCCCATTGAGAAAACCTAAGACTTGTCTACCAGTAATAACAAGCAATAAGTTTTATGTTTTAGGTTTCGAAGATGCTGATGAACCGGGAATACGACTCGTTGGTGATTCCACTGTTCGAGGGCAGCTCGAGGAATACTGTGGGAGAAACCCTCGTCGTAGGCGCTGTTACTGCTACCCTGGTGCAAGGGTGGAGGATATAACTAATAGTGTTGACCATTTTACAGACGGTGCCGCCGAGGACACAACGTATGTTATTCATGTCGGTACTAATAATGTTTTAAATTCTAGATCGGAAGAACTGCTAGCTAGGTACACGGACTTACTAGAGCGAGTAAAGGAGAAAACTAATAAGATTGTCTTAACAGGTATACTTCCTCGAATTATCCAACGTAACGATTTCTACAGCAAGGCGACCTATATTAACAATAACCTAAAGTCTCTTTGCCAACAGGAAGGGGTGCATTTTCCGAATTTTTGGAACAGTTTCTACGGCAGGAGGGACTTGTTCCTCGAAGATGGACTTCATCTTAATAACGTTGGAGCTGCGCGTTTAGAAAGACTATGTCATAATACTGTCTCTTCTTTTCAGGCTGCCGTAACTCGAACGGTCCCAACGTAAACTCCACAAATTTTTCCTGCACTCGCGAAGGTGTCGCAGTTACAAACAATTTGAAGGTTCTATCCCTAAATGCTCGTAGCCTACGAAATAAAATAAACGAATTTTTTTCTTTAATTGCTTGTAAAGACTATGATGTAATTGCGATAAGTGAATCGTGGCTTAGCAATGAAACACGTGACTTTGTAGGGAGTATCAAATTAAAGGTTATAGACTTTTTGTTTAAAACAGAATAGGTAGGCGAGGAGGCGGTGTTATGTTGTATATCAAAGATAATATTGCGAACGTTATAGAAGTAAAGCACACAATTCCAGAACCGATAGATTCGACTATAGCAGAACTTAAATTGAACTATTTCAAACTTCTTCTTGCGGTTATATATAGGCCCCCAATCAAACAACTGATATAGACGAAGCGTTATATCGTGAACTAAAGAGAATAATCGATAGTGAGCAGGCTTTAGTTATGGGTGACTTTAATTGCGCCAACGTGAATTACAATACAAGGCAGGGAGACGCGGAAGGTAATCGTTTAGTTAATTTTCTCGAGGATAGCTTTCTTATTCAAAAGTTTGGGGAACCTACGATGTTGGACAGTATTTTAGATTTAGTAATAACTACGGATGATAGGCTAATTACTGATCTTCAAGTAGTAGAACCGTTAAGTAATAGCGATCACAATATTGTAGAGTTTGTGCTCTCAGTAAGACACTCGAAACCAGCTAACTCGACTAAAATTCTTAACTTCCAGCACGCAGACTTTTGTAAATTCCAAAATAAATTGTCACACGTCAATTGGGAAAACGTATTGGGGAACTCCAACCAAAACTAATGTGGGAATCGTTCGAAACATTATTTAGGACTATCAATGAGGAATGTGTACCGTACAAAATTAAGCGTGCGAAAGTAAACAACAAGCCCTTGTGGTTTACTTCTAGAGTAGGAGACATTATAAAGAGTAGAGATAGGGCTTATAGGCTACATAAGTGCGATAAAGACAATTTGTGGTTACGAAACAACTACATATCTCTAAGGCGTGAAGCGAAAAGTGTAATAAAAAAGTCCAAGCGCGAATTTGAAATCTCCATAGTTCGTGACGGTAAAGAAAACCCCAAGCGATTCTTTCAATATGTCAATAATAGAAATCTAGTAAAAAGTGTCTCGGGGCCTTTAAAAAATGTAAACGGAGATCTATTTTCTGAAAAGAAGGAAATGGCTACCTTGCTAAACGAATTTTTTACCTCAGTTTTTACTATAGAAGATGAAACGAATATCCATACGGTCATAGACATAATACCTTTTGATAATGGTAATATTTTGGATTATATTTTGGCTAGTGAAGGGGAAGTAATGCGCTATATTGATAAAATGAAAACGCGTAAATCACCGGGGCCGGATTCCATATATCCCATACAACTAACAGAATTAAAAGATAGCATTGTTTTGCCGCTAACAAAGATTTTTAATGCGTCTATTTCTGAGGGGTGCGTACCAGATAATTTCAAGTTAGCAAACGTAACACCTATCTTTAAGAAAAGCCGATAAAGGTGCGGCGGGAAATTATAAGCCAATCAGTTTAACGTCTGTTGTAGGTCAGCTACTGGAATCAATAATTAGGGATCGTACAGTCGAAAACTTAGAATTGCATAACTTAGTTAGAAATACGCAGCACGGTTTTAGGCGAAACAAGTCTTGCTCAACTAATCTTTTAGAATTTTTTCAAAGCGTGGTTGACGTTTACGAAAGACATCGGGCGGTTGATGTAGTGTATTTAGATTTTCAAAAAGCGTTTGACACCGTGCCTCACAAAAGACTCATTGAAAAAACTAAAGCTCATGGAATCAGGGTTGTAGTAATAAATTGGCTAGAAGAGTGGTTGCGAGGTAGGAAACAGAGGGTGGTCGTTGATGGAGCGGAGTCGTGTTGGGCTAATGTAGCGAGTGGCGTTCCTCAGGGTTCTGTATTGGGCCCCTTGCTTTTTCTTATGTATATTAACGATTTAGATGTTGGCCTACTCAGTACAGTTTCAAGGTTTTCGGATGAAACGAAGCTGGGTGGTAGGGCGATTAATGACGAAGATAGAGGTAAAATCCAGGAAGATCTGAATAAAATCGTTGATTGGTCAGTCACATGGCAAATGAGATTTAACGTCGATAAGTGCAAAATTTTGCATATAAGTTCGCGTAAAGGTAATTTTGCGTATAGTATTTCAAGGGAAGATTTAACAAGCGTAGAGCAGGAAAAACATTTAGGAGTTATTGTCACTGGTGATTCAAAAGTAGCGACAGAAAGTACAGCAGCGGTCAATAAGGCGAACAAGGTGTTAGGTTTCACAGCTCGAAATTTTGAGTACAAATCGCGCGATATTATAGTTCCTCTTTATAAATCATTAGTTAGACCCCCATTTGGAGTACGCGGCACAATTTTGGAACCCGCATATGCGCAAAGATATAGACAAAATCGAAGGAGTTCAAAGACGAGCAACTAAGATGATTCCGTCGCTTAGGTCAAAGTCGTACGAGGATCGGCTTAAGGAGTTAAAATTGACTACACTCGAGACCAGGAGGCTAAGGGGTGATCTAATCGAGGTTTTCAAAATATGAATGGGTTCGATAACGTAGATAGAGATAGCTTTTTCGAAATATCTCAATATAATAGGACTAGAAATAACGGGTGGAAGTTGACAAGTACAAGGTTCGAGACAGCAGTTGCCAAAGACTTTTTTACGCATAGAATAGTAAATAGGTGGAATAGTTTGCCGGTAGAAGTAATTAGTAGCACGTCTATAAACATGTTTAAAAATCGATTAGACGCATATGTTGATAGATTGGGTATAGTTTAAGGTAGTAAAATTAAGGCATTGTGATGATAGATCCCACAGCTCAACACAAGTGTTGTGGGATAAAGGGAGGCAGCATCTTGGGTTAGGGGATAGTCTCTGTCCTTACACACCCCATTTAAAGAGATTCCTCTGCCGAGCGGTGCCCCATAGTACTGTGAGGTATTGAAAAACTCATGATCTTCACTTGCCCCACAAACACATTTCTACAATACTGTACAGTCTTTACAGCCACACCTACATTTTCCTCCTAAGTATATATATTGTAATGTATATGGTGGTAAATTTTGACTTGGTCCGCAATCAATATGGAACGTGACTTATTTTTTGCAAGGTACTAGTATTGATGGATACCGTAATGAAATTGACTGGCTTCTTTGGATCTGATATATTTCGATGTCGGTTATAAATAGATATAGAGTGTAACATACTCGTGGACAGTAGTCTATTATGAATTGATCCTGTAGATCCAGAGATTCTATCTTTAGTTTTAAATCGACAATTAATTAGTTTTAAATTGATAATTATTTAGTTTTGTAAAAATTAGTAGTTGCCAATGTAGAGGCAGTTTTTACATAAATTTCTTATGTTATTGTGGTTCGGAACCCACGTAAAATGTAGGTCCCCTCCGCCACCACGGAGGACATTCACAATACACAATTAGAACACAGTTAGGTAGACCAGCCATGAGTGGATCCTAGGGTCTTTGTTGGTCTGAAACATTATAACATTATATAATATATATATATAATAATGTTATAATGTTTCAGACCAACAAAGACCCTAGGATCCACTCATGGCTGGTCTACCTAACTGTGTTCGTAATCGTGTATTGTGTATGTCCTCCGTGGTGGCGGAGGGGACCTACAATTTTACGTGGGTTCCGAACCACAAGAACATAAGAAATTTATGTAAAAACCGCCAGTAAATTGGCAACGACCAATTTTTACGAAACTAAATAATTATAAATTTAAAACTAATTAATTATCGATTTAAAACTAAAGATAGAATCTCTGGATCTAGAGGATCAAGTCATAATAGACTACTATCCACAAATATGTTACACTCTATATCTATTTATAACCGACATGCAAACATATCAGATCCAAATAATCCAGTCAATTTCATTATGGTGTCCATCAATACCAGTACCTTGCCAACCAAAAATAAGTTACGGTCCATATCGATTGCGGACCAAGTCAAAATTTACAACCATATACATTACAATATATATATTTAGGAGGAAAAGTGTAGTGTGGCTGTAAAGACTGTACAGTAATGTAGAAATGTGTGTGCGCACCCATTTTGGGTCTCCCATTTGAAGGTGTTTGTGAGGCAAGTGAATGAAGATCATGAGTTTTTCAATACCTCACAGTACTATGGGGGCCACCGCTCGGCAAAGGAATCTCTTTAAATGGGGTGTGTAAGGACAGAGAGTATCCCCTAACCCAAGATGCTGCCTCCCTATATCCCATAACACTTGTGTTGAACTGTGGGATCTACAGTATCATCACACAGCCTTAATTTTACTACCTTAAACTATACTGTATCTATCAACATATGCGTCTAATCGATTTTTAAACATATTTATAGACGTGCTACGAATTACTTCTACCGGCATACTATTCCACCTATTTACTATTCTATGCGTAAAAAAGTTTTTCGCAACTGCTGTCTCGAACCTTCTATTTGTCAACTTCCACCCGTTATTTCTAGTTCTATTATATTGAGATATTTCGAAAAAGCTATCTCTATCTACGTTATCGAACCCATTCATAACTTTGAAAACCTGGATTAGATCACCCCTTAGCCTCCTAGTCTCGAGTGTAGTCAATTTTAACTCTTTAAGCCTATCCTCGTACTTTGACCTAAGCGACGAATCATCTTAGTTGCTCGTCTTTGAACTCTTTCGATTTTGTCTATATCTTTGCGCATATGCGGATTCCAAAATTGTGCCGCGTACTCCAAATGGGGTCTAACTAATGATTTATAAAGAGAAACTATAATATCGCGCGAATTGTACTCAAAATTTCGAGCTATAAAACGTAACACTTTGTTCGCCTTATTGACCGCTGCTGTACTTTGTTTCGCTACTTTTAAATCACCATTGACTATAACTCCTAAATCTTTTTCCTGCTCTACGCTTGTTAAATCTTTCCCTGATATACTATACGCAAAATTACCGTTACGCGAACCTATATGCAAAATTTTGCACTTATCGACGTTAAATCTCATTTGCCATGTGACTGACCAATCACCGATTTTATTCAGATCTTCCTGGATTTTACCTCTATCTTCCTCATTAATCGCCCTACCACCCAGCTTCGTGTCATCCGCAAACTTTGAAACTGTACTCACTAGGCCGACATCTAAATCATTAATATATATATATATATATATATATATATATATATATATATATATATATATATATATATATATATATGATATAATATAATATATATATATGTATATATATATATATAATATATATATATATATATATATATATATATATATATATATATATTTACATATATATAATATATATATATATATATATATAATATATATATATATATATATATATATATAATATTATATAATATATATATATATAGAGTATATGTATATATATATATATATATATATATATATATATATATATATACATAATAATCCTTGGCTGTAATAATCCTTGCTCAAATGATTCTCACTGTAAACTCATAGATAGGTTTTATAGTAAGATAATATCCCTGTTAAGAGAAGCAGGAAGCCCCTTGATTAAATCTTACAACTATCATACTAAGGTTTATTCCTGGATGGAATGATTTTATTGCCCCCCTGAAGAGGGAATCGAAAGACGCCTACGATTTGTGGTGCTTTCATGGTAGACCCAGATTAGGACCAGTATACATAAATATGTGTAGAAGTCGGGGTCAGTATAAGGCGGCCATAAGGCGATGTAAACAGGAAGAAGAGTCTATTCGAGCAGCAAAAGCCTGTGAAGCTCGCATAAATAACGATAATAACAAATTTTGGAAATTTGTTATGAATCAAACGGGTGTCAAAAATGTCCTCCCTCCGACAATCGATGGGGTGTCGGGGGACGATAAAATTGCAAAGCTGTGGAAAAACCACTACTCTAACATTCTTAATAGTGTGCGTAGGGATAATCTTAAGATAGATTGCAGCGAAACGATTGTGGGAGGAACAAGGGAAAATATTTTGATATCATTTTCTGAAGTAAAGAGGTTAATTAAAGAGTTAAAGACTGGTTCTGCGTCAGGGGTAGATGACTTATCGAATGAGCACTTAAAATATGCAAATACGTAGTATGTCTGCATATATCATTGCTCCTATCAGCCATGCTTGCTCATAGCTATATCCCTGCAGAGTTCATGAGGGTATATATCATGCCCCTGGTCAAAAATAAGTATGGAGACATTCTGTCCAGCAATAATTACAGGCCTATTGCTGTCGCTTCCTGCTTCTCGAAACTACTAGAAAAACTCTTGTTACTCCGATTAAATGATTTCCTATGAACATCTAATCAGTTTGGCTTTAAAAGGTCCTACTCAACTGACCTTGTATCTATGTACTTAAAGAAACAATATCTAAATACATTGACAGTAATTCAACCATTTATAGCTGTTTCCTTGATATAAGTAAGGCATATGATAGGGTGAACCACAATATTTTATTTGCAAAACTAGAAGACAGGAAGGTTCCCATGTACATATTAAATTTATTGAAATTTTGGTATTCCCACCAATCTTTCACTGTTAGGTGGGGCAATGTACTATCCGAGTGTTTTGGCTCCTCTTGTGGGGTGAGACAAGGCTCCTTGCTCTCCCCTATGCTGTTTAATGTGTATATTGAGGGATTAATTGCTTCACTTAATGAGGCAACAGTAGGATGTTGTATAGATAACACAAGGATAAATAACTTAGTTTATGCCGATGATATGGTGTTAATAAGTCCCTCTGTTAAAGGTCTGGATCGGCTACTAAAAGTCTGCGAAGTGTATTCGCAGAAACATGATATTCTTTTTAATGTGACGAAAACTAAGGTTATGCAATTTCATCCTAAAAGCTGTAATCAGCCAGCTGATATAAGGTTTAAAATGAATGGTGAAGTAATTGAGGAAGTACAAGAGTTTAAGTATTTGGGTCAAACTATTACCAGCTCCTTGGGTGATGACTCGGATATAAGAAAACAATCTCGAAGCCTGTGTGCTAAAGCGAATATGACGATAAGGAACTTTCATTTCAGTACAAGTGAAGCTAAAGACAAACTCTTTCGTACTTTCTGCAGTAATATATACGGTCAGCAACTCTGGGTGAATTATAAAAAAGGTTCTGGCAGAACCCTAAATTTGCTGTACAACAGGTTGTTTAGACTCTTACATAAATTACCCCCGAGGTGCTCAGCTTCGCAAATGTTTGCAACCCGCAATGTTCCGAGCTTCCCGGAGGTGACAAGACGTGCTGAACACAGTCTAATGCAAAGAATTAAAAAATCAACCAACCCGATCATCCAAGCTATCCATGAGTCCTGCCATTTATGCGCTAAGCTATGGACTTTTTGGTACGAAAACGTCTGTCTGCAGCTCCACTTAACTTCGACAGTGCAGTATTATTTCTAATCAATTGTATATATTTTTATCCTAGTGTATGTATGAACTGTCATTGTATTAATATTTGTCATATGGACTATAGTCTGCCAATAAACCTTTTCATTTCATTTTCATTTCATTTCATTTCATATCTATATATTATAATATATATATAATATATATATATATATAGATATATATATATATTTTTAATATATATATATATATTATATATATATATATATATTTATTTATATATATATATATTTAATATATCTATATATATATATATTTTATATATATATATATATATATATTATATATATCTAATATATATATATATAATATATATATATATATATATATATTATATATATATTATATATAATATATATATATATATATATATGCATTTAACTGCAATGACCACGCAGTATATAAATGAATAGAAACGACATAATATTAAGGAACGTTTCTGCACACGCGGAAGAGAAATAACGAATAATATTATGTCGTTTCTATTCATAATATATATATATATTTATTATTTATATTTATATATATAAATATATATATATATATATATATATATATATGTATATATATATATATATATATATATATATATATATATATATATATATATATTATATCAGTATATATATATATATACATATATATATATATATATATA